>OZ038505.1:41420959-41518459 GCA_964036315.1 Acanthosepion esculentum
GCACCTTTTTACATATCATATCTACTCAGTAAGATCTTCACATTTCTTTTTCTTTTATTATTTGTGAATTGCCATGAATTCAGTGGAAAAATAGTGGAGTGGTTTCCTGTTGCCTTCTCCATGGTTTTTAATTCAGAGTGGTCCTTTTCCTAGACTGGTTACCACCCAAGGCTTGAAAGCTGAGTCTACTAACTGGGAAGAGAAAAGATGGACTTGTGGTTTTGCAAGGATAATAGTGCAAAAGGAAATGCAAAAGATTAGGCAGGAATTTGAACCCTAATCCTTGACTCCCTTTTTCATGCTAATAACCATTATGGTACTTACACTTTGAAGGACAAATTGTTAAAAGAAAAAAACAAAAAACAAACAGAATAAGATCCTTTTCAATCAAGACTTTGGGAGTTTGTATGTATTTTGCTTCTGTGTTGCTCATTACATGCTGTCATCTTCAGGTACAGGGAAACAAATGACAGCATTTCAAAATTAAAAAAATATTAATGTAGCAATAGTAACAGTTAAAACGGCTATAAGAGTAATGAAAAGTACTTTGTCTTAATGACTTAAAAGGCCTTTTGTCAGATTTTCTTCTTATTGGTTGAGTATCTGTCAACAAATAGCAGCGCTGTCATCAAATCCTAAAGGAGACAAACACTAGATCATGATGGTAGGACAAGAACAAAACTTCTACACGGGAACACCCCACAAATGGGACAAACACAGCTGAGACACTGGAAACATATACAAGGATGAATGAATTTCAAACAATGCTGGGTAACACAAACAGAAATCCTTGGTAACACATGGCAATTCCATTATGTGGTCAACACTGCAAACTGCCAGACTGCTTCTTCCCAGAAGATTGCTTTTCTGGAGCCTAAAACTTTAGCATTTGGCTAACAAAGGAATCATTTGCATTGCTAACATTGCTCAACTCACTGTCCTGGCTATCTCATGGGGAAGCTGGTAAACACTTTCTTTCTTCATAACCAGACATTCCAGGGTTTGTACTCTGTCCTGCCAGAGCAGCCATGTGCCGTCTTTCTGCTGACAGTACCCTAAATGTCATCCCTTTGACCGACAAATGCCGGTACAGTTATCAATAGCAATTGGCTATATCCATCTGCATTTTGTTTCTGCTACACTGTTCTATACACTAACTTATGTTCAGTTGTATATATGGTAACAAGAAATGTTATATATAAAAGTATTTGCCAGGAGCAAGGCATAATCTTTGAAGAAGACGGTTACATGCTTTTCCTAAGTATATTAGTAGAAAGTAAACCCAAACAGTTTATGCTGGCATCTAAATTCAGTTCCATTTTATTTAGACTGATCTGTGTAGGGATATTGGTTTGAATAGTTCAATCTCAACTGTCATATAGATGCTACAAATTAATATTTCTTATAAATGAATATTTATCAGATCAATGATTAAAAATTGCTTCAAACGAATGAATCCCCTCAGTCTTAAAGAAAACAATCCTTCATTAGTTCTTATAGACTAGTGCTATAAAATCCAAAAAAATCTTACCTTACATCGAACAAGAACGGAAAATAATATAATCAAGATGTTAGCTTTCCGCTCTACTTTAAACAAAATGTTAGGAAGGAAATGTCAATACTAGAAAGAGGGTTAACAGTGTATTTGAGAAATGTATTTTCCTGAAAAACTTTTTTGGATGATCTGTAACTTTTGTCGTGGTGATATCAGTTTGAATAAACACAAAAACATCAGGGAAAACTTATCTCAGGAAAAACCAGAAGATTATTGTTTTTTATTTTAAAATGATTTTATCACTTCTCAAAAATCATGAAAATATTTTTTTTTTAAATCTTAATTTTTTTTCCTCCCACGTCAGTGATTTAGGATCATTTTCAATTTCTAATTTCAGGTTATGTCTTTTGATCTTTTATTTGTTCCAAATATTTGTATGTCTCTGTCTATTTCATTTCTTTTTTTTTTTTTCGTCTGTTTTGTCTCGTCACCATCTTCATTTTTCCCAAAGCTGAACAGGTTTTTGTGTAGTATTTTCCAAGGAATCGGACACTCTCTCTCTAGTTGGAGAGGATGAATGCTCGGACAAATCCATTCTCTTAATTTTCTTTCTCTTAATTTCATATTGTTTTTTACATTTCTTTTTTTTCATTTTTGTTTCTTCCAACTCCTTTCACAAAATCCAAGAATTATTTCATAGCAACTTGATAACTTTTACATTTGATATGAAAAACAAATGCAAAGGAAAAATTATTATCAATAAACAATGCAATAGTATTACCATTACTGCTCAATAAATCAGCCATCATTGCCAGTATACTGAAAGGCCATTGCACATAAAAGAATTATATATGAAAAAAAAGTACTCATCTCCTGATGAGTAGATTCCACAATCTGGGTCAATATAATCATTATATATATATATATATATATATATATATATATATATATATATATATATATATATATATATATATATTTGTTGTAACCTAGAAATGGTTACTGAATGAGGAATAACAAAAAAGGAGGTTGGAAATGAAATGATAATCTTTATAACAACAAAATACAATACTCGCCAGCAGCGTGAAGTAGGTAAACCACTGCTAGTGATGGACTACTTAGACAGCATATTACTCCCCACTTACAATAGTGTCCAACATATTTATGAGGATTGGAACATATCCATTAGTGTTCATAGGTACGGTATATAACAATATTATTACTCAGTGGTAGAACAACTCAGTTTCATGCACAACACAATTGTCAGGTGCTTAGTAGAGACTGACTATTACATAATTTAAATTTTAATAAAAATATCTGGTTAGCACAATGCTGGTGCAGTCCATATATTATATGGGGATTACAAATTTTTATTTAAAATATATATATATATATATATAATATATATATATATATATATATATATATATATTTATATATATATATATATATATATATATATATATATGCATATTGTATTTCAAATAGACAGGATTTATATTTTATATTAAACATAAATCGCAATTACTAGGTTGTTTTTTATATATATCTTATATATATATATATATATATATATAAATGCATATTAGATAATTGATATTTGATTAACAAACAATTCACAGATAATTTCATTTATATTTTGAGTTTTATTCCCATCCTCTTTTAGTTCCATATTGAAATATTAATTACCCACAATTCATTTATTGAACAAATATTGATTTTCTATCACAAACATGGCAGCATTACTTTGATTGTTATATTTTCAGCTCCTCAGATCAATAAGTTTTTCTTGTGTCAATCAATAAGATTCAATAGGAAGAAATTATGAAGACATATTTTATTCTTAAATAAAATATGCTGCACTAGTGGTAGTTTTGTCCAACCCCACTATCCTACCACAAATCCAAAATATTAACCTAAGAACTTGCGTTATGTTCTTAAATGACCTTGTCAGATCTCAACTATCATATGGAGTTTATTAATTACATCCTTACAAATATTTTCGCAGATAAATGATTAAAAATTGCTTGAAATGAATGAATTCTTTCAGTCCTAAAGAAAACAATCCTTCATTTAGGTTTACAGAATCACAAAGTACTTTAGCAAATTAACAATATCAATTAAAAACTTCCAACAGAAGCACTAAGTTGGATAGCACATGTAGCTAGAAGAGAAAATTGTGCCATAATCATGATGCTAGCTTTTCAAACTACCTTAAACAACATGTTAAAAAGAAAACTCCAATCAGTATTAGGAAAAGTGACAACAGTAAGTGGCCACGATTTAATGCAAATGTCAGAACAACCCAACAAACAGAATTGACAAAGTTTGTAATAAAAATAACTAACAAAAATTAGAAAAGAACAAGGCAAAAAATAATATTGTGTAAGAAAATATATGCAAGACAAAGCAACAGTAATAAGGCAAAAAGTTCACAAACTAAGAATTGGTGCTGTTGTAGTGTAGCTGAACATCCCCACAAGATGGACTGGTCTAATACTATTTAAACAGAACTCTCTCTTACTGAGGAAGAGGGGTTAATGATTAACTGTTTATTACATTAGTCAGTATTCTCAACCGTATATCTTATTATTCTTTGGAATAAACTACTACTTATTTTCTATGTGTGTCAACCTTTCCTATTTACGGCACAACAGAACATTTCAGAGTGTTTTGGTATAATTCTGAGAACAGTGCAGAGGATTCAGTAGTGCTGCCCTGGGTCAAGATGGTGGCTACTGGAAGACCCCATGTCTGGCAACAAGACTCTGCCTCATGCCACACAAGCAGGAGAACCTAGTCATGACTATCAGACAAATTCTGCAACCACATCACCCCTTATATCTGGCCACCTAAGTCCCCAGACTGCAACCACTTTCATTATTAGTATGAGTGCACTGTTGAGTGAGAGACCAACAAAACTCCTAACACCTGAGATGAACTGAGGGCAAGCTTTATGGCAGCATTCACCAACTTAATCAAGGTGAACGTTGAGAAGAGATGCAGGAGATTCCGAAGTCGTCTGGAGGCTGTGTTTTTTTGCATGTCTGCTAATGACAAAACATTTACAAAATTTTGGGGGCAATCCAATAAAGGACTCTAGTTATTTGTTGTGGAGTAGCTGAACATCTCCACAAGATGGACTAGTCTAAGACTATTTAAACAGCACTCTCGCTTACTGAGGGAGAGGAGTTAATGATTAACTGTTTATTACATTAGTCAGTATTCTCAACCATATGTCTTATTCTTTGGAATAAACTACTTCTTATTTTCTATGTGTGTCAACCTTTCCTACAACAGGTGCCGACACAAAAAAGCAGATTCAGATTAACAAACATAGCATTCAGACTTCAAGGCAAGACAGACTGGGACTGAGTCAATTGAAACTGACAAGTGGCCTATGTTATTGAAATCCCAGCATGCATTTGTGTATTTTTTCCCTATAAATTAGGGAGGGGAAGTATTTTGCAGCCATTCACATTATGGATTAGAACCAACAAAAATTCATACAATATAAAAATATTTTCTGGCTTTAAATAACCTGCAAAAGGTTGATAAGCCATAAAAAACTAATCAATCAATCAATTAGTCATGTTTCCATTGAGTCTAAGTCTGTTAACTCCCCCCCTACTTTAAACAACATGTCAGGAAGAAAACTCCAATCAATATAGAAAGAGTGATAATAGTTGTAGAGAATGTGGCCATGGTTTAATGTAAAAGTCAGAACTGCCCAACAAAGAGAATTGACAAAATTTGTAATAAACAAAGAAAAAATCAAGCAAAGAAGGGAAAAGAACATGGCCGAAAATAATAGAGAAAGCAGTGAATACATGCAACACAAAGCATAAGGCAAAATGTTCACAAACTAAGACAAAGAAAAAATCAAGCAAGGAAGGGAAAAGAACATGGCCGAAAATAATACGGAGAAAGCAGAGAATATATGCCACACAAAGCATAAGGCAAAATGTTCACAAACTAAGAATTGGTGTCGACACACAAGAATGGATTCAAATTAACAAACGTAGCATTCTGACTTCAAGGCAAGACAGACTGGGACCGAGCCAAATGAAACTGAGAAGTGGTCTATTTTATTGAAATCCCAGCATGCATTTGTGTTTGTTTTTGCCTATACAAGTGGGAGGGGAAAGTATTTTGTAGTCATTCCCACAATAGGATTATAACCAACAACTCTGATCCTGAGGAGCCTATTTCCCTGAAAAAAAATGTTTTATGAAAAAGAGCTTAAAAATTTCAACTGACACTAATGGTTTGGTCAATGATTGTCGAAAGATTCCTGTATGGAAACTGCTAATCTTATCATTACCATTCGTATTTCTAATGTTATTCAGGCAGTTGAACCCCTTCTCTTTATGTTTGATGTTTTGACTGATTCATTCTCCAGCCTACAATGAGATGTGTTTCTTTCTCACTAAATGTACACCTAACAATTACTGGAGAACTGATCAACCAAAATGCGTTAAAAACATCAAAGAATTCAGAGAAGGGGCATCAGCTGTCCAAACAATATTTGGAATGTTAATGCATCTTTGGGAAGTTAGAAACAATTTTATGCATGTATATATGGAGGTAATTTCTTTTCCTTCTGGTCATTCAGATTTATTCATAGACCTAACTCTACAACTTATAAATATTGTCTAAGATACGATTATAATAATCAAGTGTTGGAATATGGCTTTATTTAATATGATAAAATCAGGAATATATTCAAATAATGATGTAATTCTTATATATAAGCAAAGTAGACATATATACTCTCTGGTAGGATTCAAATCTGTGTTCCTCTTTGTAGGACCAGATAAGATGCTTGTTCCTCCTACAAAGGAGGGTGCAGGTTTGAACCCTGACAAAGAAAATATACTCTTTATTTAGTCTCTTGAATGTGCAGGCTAGTAGATATAATTTACACTGTTTATAAAAACATGGCATCTACACAAACATGGGTAGCCACATAATAATGTTTTGTGTAGTAGGATACATATCTGGGATTCTTTACGTAAGGGTTGGCAATTCTATCTAGAATCAAAAAGGGCTCAGCCAAATGTCTCCTGATGAAATGCCACCCCCCCCCCGTCATCTGTCTGGCCATGACCAGAAATTTCAGGGAGTTCTTATTTTGAAAACTAGAAACTGAATGAAGAGGCCATCTCACTCCACATGAAATCTATAGTTTTATAGGGTAGTTTTCTCTAAGTTTTATAGGTTAGAGTTATAAGTTCCACACTTAACTGGTTTTAAATTCAAAATTATCCTTCTAGACTAGTTGCTAACTAAGGCTAGAGAGACTAGTCTACCTTGCTATTTAACATATCTGAGAGGAGAAAAAAATTGATTCATACCTTTCCTGAGGGTATTTATGTGAAAGTAAATGCATCCGCAGCAGGCAGAATTTGAATTTAGCAAGCCGACCTCAGTTTCCATATATGGATATTCAATATGGACGTATAGAAAATATTGAGGCAAGATTTTTTCACTGAACAGTTTTTTAAAATCATTTCCCCCCAAGCAAAGGTGGGAATGTCACTAATATGCAGGGGGATTACAGAGAGTGAAGGAGAGAGAAAAGACGGGGGGGATTGAGGAAAGGATAAAAAATGAACATGGTTCAAGATGACAGAAGATGGTGATTAACATTGCATTAAAACTTTTGACGATTGTAGTTATCAGAAAAGCAAGGAAATGGAAGGGAGTTCCACAAGTGGGAAGTGCAAAAAAAAAAACAACTTTTGGAGTAGACGTGGCGGCTGTATTTACCTATTTCAACAGTAAAAGGGTGGGACCTAGATGCCAATCTAGTAGCAGGCTTAAATTCGTATGTTCGGGGCACCAGGAAAAAAGCTTGACAAAGCAGTTGCCATGAAAAATTTGTAGAAGAGACAGAAGGAAGCCATGTCACATGAGTGAGAAAGTGACTGAAGTCAAGATGCCAAGTCAGGATTGATTATATTGCAGATCCTTCTTTGGATTTTGTCAAGAACCTCAAGATTAATAGCAGGAGCACCAGACCGGATATGGCAACAGTATTCAATGCACAGACAAATGCCGGACTTGTACTATGTCCTATATGTATAGGCATGTATCTACTATAGCAAGATAGTGTGACAAATCAATTCATTAGCATAGTGAATTCTCATTGGATGTCTTTGTGATAGACTAAATTAAGTTTAGTATATAACCATCCATAGGATGTCTCACGTGAGAGTAATGGTTAACAAGCTCATCTCGCAGCCCATTATTACTGTGAAGAGTTTAATTCTTACTAGTTGGCTTATATATTTGTGACCCTACATTAGATTAAACTAAGCCACCCTGATCTATCCTTGAATGTTTCAAATGATTGTGAGCCAAGATAACTTTTGCTCCAAATACAATTTAACACACCCAGATCAATAAACCAATATTGATACTTACTTAGTTTTGGCTTTCTTTCCACTGACCATTTATGACTCTTGACCTGGAAAACCTTCTCCATTACAATTCTACAGGCAATTGAAAACCTTGCACTAATTACAAACTCATGATGATTTTTCAAAGACTAATATATGTTCTGAACTATCCCGAGATAAATGTTTGCAATCAGTCAAACTCTCCAACCAGATGAAACACAAATGTCTTTCTATATACTCATCTCATTCAATATATATTCACAGTTCACAACTTTTATTCTATACTAGTTATCATCCATGCATAGATCAAGCCAGGTAGCAGTGTCTTTATGAAAATGGCAGAATGTTCCAAGATGATTAAAAAAACTGGAAGGTATAAAAGATTGATTCTATGAAAGAACAGGGTATAACAATAATTGGAGAGAATTCATCTGAAAACACACATGTGAAATTCTTTTAATAATAGTAAGGATGTAAGAAAATATGCTATTATTTTGGACAGTATTGAAGTAATATTAATATATTTTAGTGGACATAAATTGGGGGTTACTTACTATTACTTACTGATCTCCCCCAAATTACTATATCTTATAATAATAATTGGAAAATAAACATTTAAAGGCTCACATATAAAAACATTTTCTTATTAGTAAGGACTTAACAAAATATGTTATTGTTTTTGGTATTAAGAGTAAACTACTATTTAATAATTCTATTTGACTATTGATATGAGGCATGGTGGAGTGGCTTGATGAATTGGAGAGTCAAATTCAAGAAAGACACAATTATTCAAATATTAATTGAAATATTCTTGACAAGGCAAATCATTGAATCATTGATCATGAAACCTTGTTTTCAATGGCCAGGACATGTAGCAAAAATGAAAGAGTTAAGGTTTCCCCATCAAGTCTTATTCAGTGAGTTCACTTCAGGAAAAAGACCATGGCATTGTCCTTTTTAAAGATACAAGGACCATCTCAATACAATACTGAACTAAATCATTTGAAACACAAACCTGAGACCATAAAAACTTGTGGTGTTCGATTACCATTAGAAAAAAGCCAGAAAAGAAAAGGAAAAAGTGAAATAACAAGAGAGAAAGGCTTGACAAAATCAACCTCGTCCCAGTCAATGTCATAAATTCTTCCATGCAATCAACAAAAAATAAATTAAATTCTTGGATATGATATAAATTGATGATTTGTTGATTCAAGAGCTAAAAAAACATAATTGTAAATGAAACTTAGTTATTTTGGAACTGACTCTGTTCAAAATTAAGAAATAATGTTTTATTTCTGATCATGCCAAAACTTTATATTCTCACTGCCAATGTGTTCTTTTCTCTTTATGTATAAACAATGTAGCCATCACATCAGATGATTTCTTCCTCCTCTTCTCATTGGAACTAATTCCATTCCATAAAAAAATAACTTCAGATTTACTGAGGTGATTATACATGGACTGATACTTAACGGATATAGAGATTTTTTGTGGACTTTGAAAGTGGCAAACAGACCTCAAATTCCAGCCTAGTTTGTTGCATTTACTTTTTAGTGATTGCCCCAAGGAAAGGAAGGAATCCCTCTCTTTTTCCCCCAGCTATGGATTAAATATCTGGGTAGACTTTGAATGGCAACTAGTCTAATAAAAGGACAACGCATTCATATAGGTACAATGTTACAATCCTATCACTACTATCGCTATTTCCATGGAGAATTTTCACTAGTTCAGACATTTACAACTAGGGTTCACCATGCCATGTACACTGGGACAAATCAGTCTCATTCTCTTCGTATGTTATTGGTAAGAAGGTAGATCCATTCAGGCATCTTCCCAAAAGCTGCTGCCTTATGAAACACACTCTTGAAAAGATCCTTCCTTAATCACTATGATCTAAACCTCTTCAAGCTGAGTGTCAACTGTTATCTACCCTATATATTCTCATAATTTACAATTCTTACATCCATAAAACAACCCCATCCAGAAACCTTCTACCTTGGGTTGGGTAAACAATAATGCAACCCCCCCACCAAAAAACCCAGTAAAACAGTTTAACTTTCAAACTAGAAAGAAAGTCTTGGCAATTAACAGATAATAAAGAAGATGAATCTGTGAAAAGTGATGATTACCTATGGCCTGGAGGGACATGGCACTTAACAAAGAATGAAAATATAAATGAAATAAAATATAAATGAAATTAATAATTCTCCCCCAGCTATGGGTTAATTAGTAAAACGTGTATCATTAACCCATTATTATCCCCTCTTATCTTCTTACAATCTAATAATGTTTTCTGGCTTTAAACAACCTGCAGTGGATTGATAAGTTATAAAAATGAATCTAATCAATTTAGTTGGTCAAAAAGTTATGGCAAATCAAAAACTTGCGAAAGATGTACAAGTTTCCAGTTGATAATCTGAACAGTCGGAACAGTATAGTTTTCATAGAGCAGAGTTAACCAGAGAAAAATAGTTTGAACTTATCAATTCAGCTGACTTGTTTAACCTGAATCCATATTCAAGAGAATGTGGTAAAGTGCTTGTCCAAATTAAGAGATTTGTGAAATATTTGTCTTAAATGCCAGTGTTAAAATATAGAACAAGTGGAATTGGCACTACAGAGATGATATACAAATAAACCTCTTTAAATGAATATGTGCCTGAGCAAAATATCATCTCTAGGTTATCTCATATATATATATATATATATATATATATATATAAGGGAAATTCAAAATGAGAAAAATGGCAGTTAATTGCTGAAGCCTCCTGAGGAGTGGATTGAACAATTACAAAAATGTTAATGTGTGAAACTCTAGAGTTTATATATATATATATATATATATACATATATATATATATATATACTAAAGTTTACCCTATACAAGGCTCAAAGGTCACTCAAAGTAGGTTATTGAAGTTGGTTGTTGTCAAAGCAGTAAGAATAAGGGGGCAAATACGAATGTGGGTATGTGGGAAAAATAATGGTTAAATCTAGAGTTCATAAAGTTTTGATAAAATACAAAGAAGAATAAGCAATATTATTGGTCCTGCTCTGGCAGCTCACTTTCAGTCACTTTCCCACTGCTGTAAGGTTGCTTCATTGTGCCTTTTCTATAAATACTTTCATGGTAATTGTTCGCATATGCTCTTTTCTATGGTAAATAGACATTTTGAATTGAGCACAGTACTAGACTAGCATCGATATCTCATCAATTTACAGTTGAGCTGACTAGATGTAACCCTAAGTACTATGCTAACGGTTTGTTTTGTTACACTTCTTGCTTGTTGAGTTACACAAGATGCATTTCAGGCAAAAATACTGGACTATTTCTTCCTGCTCGGCAATTTGTATCTGCACTGTGCATATCCTCCAGTTAAATGTTTGGTAAATAAGCAGTAGCCTTTGTAAACACTTTTGTGAAGAATTCATTTGTACAAAAATTATTGGAATCTATTCTGCAGACACTCTAATTAGCATCAATATTATCTTGCCCATGGAGATTTTGATGTGTCAGCTTTTCCTCCATAATGATGTTAATCTAGATTTGCAGTTGCCTCATTAAATTTTCAACTGAGCTGTCTCTTGGAATTTCAGTTGTCTCAGTAAATTAAAAACTCAACAATAGCATAGTGGATCACAAATTTTGTGGTATAGTAATTGCAAATTCAATCCCTGGGGAGAGTAGTACACTTAGACTCAATGGAAATGATGAAGAGTAATTGAGCAAAACTAAGAAAGAACAAGATTAGATATCGATAGACATGTTGTGTGGAACAAGAATAATCTGTCACCACTAAATTAAATAATGGGATCATTTCAGAATTCCACAAAGATTGCTCAGATCAATAGACACCTGAAGAAAGTTGGAACATACAACAGCTGAAGTGCTGTGATAATAATGTCAACAATGATAAGGATATTAGTTTAAATGTAAATAACTTCAAGATTAAAAAAAGATAATCTACTAAGCAAGTACTATGACTTTTGTATGATGCTTTCCATCTTAATACCTTGAGGATTCTGGAATATCATTTGACGCTCTCTGATCTGTAAAGAGTTAGTCACTAAGTATGGCTCAATTATAAAAGAACAAAAGACTTGTTGCAGAAGAAGAAAGGACATGACCCACATAGACGCTGATGTACAGTAAAAGCATTTAAAATCATCAAGGGAATAAAACACTTGTTGCGGGATACTAGTATGTCTGGGTAAATATTATTCATCATTATGTTGTGGGAATCAACATTAGTTTGAGTAAATATTTATGGGCTTCTGGAAAGTTTATCCTACATATATTATGGGTGGACTAAATGCGAGTCTAAGTAAAAATTGATGGCAAAAAACAATATAAATATAAAACAAATGAAAAATTAATGTATTTACAAAAGGAATTACATGTGACGAAAGGACAAAAACATGAAACCAAGAATGTGTTTGCGTTTGTAACAAGCGTGTGTAAGAGAGTATAAAAGTCAAGAGAGAAAACCATGAAAAGGAATGTGATTCAGCGGGGGACACTTTACCCATGTGCAGCTACATCTGAAAGCTAGAGCTAAAAAGATGTAAAAGAGGCTAGGGAGAGAAATGCATGTCTTTTTACGGGCTTAAAGAGTTGCCCCTAGCAATGGTTTACTGGCAAAGTCAAGTGGAGTAACTCACACACAGTCATAGACTGAGTTAAATTCTTTGCATTCAGCTTAAATTTTATTGGTGATTTTTAAAACTTTCAAATTGAACTGTTTATTGTCATGTTGCTATGAAATAATTATAGGCACACACGCACATACACATATATATATATATATATATATATATTATTTTCTTATTTTATGTTTTTATTTGTTCTTTTTGTTTAGTTTCATTCCTATGTTGGGAAAGGGTTTTAAATCATATATAAAGTCATTTATATCAGCAATACTTCACATGTGTGACATATTATTCTTTGTCATTACTATTACAAGAATATACCTGAATTTTAAAATTGTAGCAGTTTTTTGCCATATTTTATTATATTTAATTTTTTTTCATTATATTAAAGAAGGACAGTTATTTTTTTTTTATCCCTAATTAGTTCTAAATATTTTGTATCTTTCTTCCACTCCATAAAGAAAACTAGGCAGTGTTAGTCATACCAATTCTTCTACTTGTACTCCATTTTCTTCTACTCACTTCCTGTTGATAATTGATTAAAAGGGAGAAGTTTGTCTGTCTCTTGGTCCTTAATTGCATTTTGGGTTGAGGGTAAACCCTTTAAATCTCTCCTCTGTGAAAAAATATTAGGTTCAAAATCTTTAATGATTCCTATTCTGTTAAGTATATTTGAATGTAAGCGACATGTCCTTTTAGTCACAAGTTGTTATATAGGTAGGGAAGGTTTTAATGAACTGTTCTCAACATAAAATGAACATGTGATTTCCCTTGCATCTAATTGATATTGTAACCAAGAAAACAAAACTACTAGTTACTTGAATTTTAAACCTGTTTTCCTTTGTATATCACAATTTCAACTCATCAAATTAAACAATACTGACATCACCCAACTTCCAACCATTTACAGCTGAATAGAAATAACAGGATGTGACATCACTGTAATGATGGGAGTTGTTTTTATTCAACTATCCAACAAGATTTTCAATAATTTCATTCACTCTGTGATATTATAAACACTTGTGGAGGCATGGTGGAGCAATGGATAGTAGATCAGATTGAGGAACCGGAGAACCAAGTTTGAAATCCTGTTGAGTTTATTACATTCACTTGCCTTGGGAAAAGTATGAATCCATCTTTTCTCCTCCCAGCTATGGGTAAATAGCAGGACAGACTGGTTCCTATAGCCTTTTTTAGCAACCACTTTAGGAGAAGGAAAATTCTGAATTCAAAAGCTGAGTGGGCAAGTGGATGGTGACTAAACCAACTTCCTTACCAGATCCTAGTCTAGTGAGGAAAGTAAATGAAACCCCAGCATCGGAAAAAAAATGAGCTGTTAAAAGATGGATGAATTCCTCAAAGTCAACAGCCGTCCACCCCAATTATGGATTAAACAGCCTCACCGACCTGAAACTGTCCAAGCATTGTGAGTATGGCTAGAACCATAGTCAATTAGGGAGTGGTCCATCCAACAGGAGTGAGGAGGCCCTGGATTTAGATTTAGAGACCACTTGCACATCTGACAATAGATATTAAGATTTCGGCAATAATTGTGCTGAGATTATCATGTGTGCCTTGTATAACACTGCAACAACTGATACCAACAATGCTAAGAGATTCCCAGAGACCCCCAAGATATATGCATTAGCAGTGAGATGCGTTTTACATCAGGGTTTTCCTTCTCTTAGACCTTAAAAGCTTGGAATCCATTTCTCACAATAGGTTATGTGCCTTGACACCAACCCAGGTGTTTCTACATTTCTGTGAATACATACCTACCTCAGCATATGTATTTTTTTCTTTCTTTATTAAGTCAAGAAATTACATCTTTTTAATTCCAATAGCTTCATGTCTCGCACATCTCGCCTGTGGAACTCCCTTCCTTATTCCTGTTTCCCTGACAAATATAATCTCCAACTATTTAAGTGTAACATCAATCGACATCTCCAGCTGCCTTGATCTATCCTCTTCCCTTCTCCACATCCTTTCTCCTTTCATTCCTATCTGCTCTCGCTCCAAATCTTCTGTAACCCCCTTGCCTTGACCGATCCACTATCTTTCTCCACATCCTCTCCTTTACCACTCCTATCTGCTTTTCCTCCAAACCTTCTGTAACCCCCTGTGTACTAGTGGCTTCCAGCCTTGCTTGGGGTGATATGCTTAAAAAAAAAAAAAAAAAATTAACGGAAGGTTCCTTTTTGGATTATCAGAATGGCCAGCATCACTCATCTTGCATTTTGGGATGGTTATAAAGTGAAGCATATGAATTGTTTATTTCTGCAATGAATAACCAAGATAATAGAAAGAAAACTGTAGATAAGCGGGAACATAATATTTATGATTTTATTGCCTAGTCTTACAAGCCTGAATGCATTTTCTTTTTGTCTTTAATGTAACCGCTATTATATAGGAAGAGTGTTTAACTGTCAACTTTCAGTTTCTGATAAGTGTTATCATTAAGAGAATTTTGAAAGACAGTCAGCCTTGGACACAGATGTCTTTGAATAAGAGAGAACAGCAAAGATGGTTTCAGGCTCAACAAATTTATTGACCTCATATTCTGATAAGTTTCATAATCCCGTTATCATGAAAAAGAATTAAAATTTTAAGAAATAAAAAGGGGAAAACATCTAAAGCAGCTATGAAAGCTAGTCAGAAATTGTATATGCCTGAAGAATGAGAACATACCAGCTTAAAAGAACCTGTACATACTTGAGGAATGATAGAAAACACACCAGCTTAAAAGAACCTGTACATACTTGAGGAATGATAGAAAACACACCAGCTTAAAAAAACCTGTACATACTTGAGGAATGATGGAAAATCCACCATCTTAAAAGAACCTGTATATACTTGCAGAATATTAGAAAACACACCAGCTTAAAAGAACTTGTATATACTTGAGGAATGCCAGAAAACACACCAGCTTAAAAGAATGTATATATACTTGATGAATGATAGAAAACACACCAGTTTAAAAGAACCTGTATATACTTGAGGAATACCAGAGGTTATTAACTTAAAATAACCTGCATATATGTGAGGAATGACAGAACATATCAGTTTAAAAACAAGAGTAAATGTATGGAATTTCTTCAGCTCAGAAATGAATGTAATACTAAGAAGACTGAAGAATCTAACAGCTCCAAAATTGTTTTGAAAATAATGCTGTATGTCAGAAATAGGTGTTGGAAAATGCAATTATATCATCACAAAACTTGAGAAAATAACAAGAAAGCTGAAGAATATATCAGCTGAAACATTGTGATAAAAACAACAAAGATGAAGAAATTAACCAGAAACTGTATAGAATAATGAAAAACTTCACTTTGGTAAATCTGATAATGCAAAGAAATTCAAAGAATAATTTTGCTTAAACAGTGTTTGGAAAAAAACAAAGATGATGTTCTGAAAAGGTACTTGATTTACCATAATTGTAGAATCAATAAGGTTACCAATTTGTGTGAATGACAGCAATAGTAGGAATTATAAGATCAGAACTGGTCACTTGGATGGAGATTGAAATAATTTTATCTACTAGAATTTGCTTTTTTAAATGTGTGTATTTGTAAAAAAAACAAAAAACTACTCTTTGATTTATAGTCTTAAAATAATGAATATATTCACAAGAAGAATAAGGATACTAAGCTAAAAAAATATAAAAAAGCAAAACTAGTTCATAAGTTCAAGTAATTAATATGATAGTCAAAAAATAAGAAATAAAATACAAAAATAAAAATTGTGTAGAAAAATTTCAAATCAGATTTTAAGGTAATGCTAGAAAAGTCGAAGATGATAATGGCTACAAAAGGGGATACAAATAACTAAAATAGGGATCCTTGCTCCACCTCCTAATATTTAGAATAGTACAATCTTTGCTACATTTAAATTATAGATTTTTAAATGCTTTAAGACATTCTTTTTTATGAAAACTTCTCATACTATAATGTAATCTGCATTGAAATAACATCATTTACTCATTTCATCCCAAGCAAGGTAATAAAGTCACTAAGATGCAAGGGGTTACAGAGTGTGAGAGAATATAAGAAAAATATACTATTAAGGAGAAAAACAAGAATTAAAAAGACAGTAGATAACAATTAGCATTTAAATTTTTGAAGGTAAAAGTTGGCTGCAAACCAGAAGAGAGTGCCACAAATGATGAGTATGCTAGAAGAAACTATTAGCATAGAACTTACGGCTACATCTAGCCATTTCAACAGTAAAATGATGAGACCTAGCTGGCAATTTAGTACTGCACTTAAATTCATAATGCCAAGGTACTATAGAAGAAAGTTCATCAGAGCATTTATCATGAAAGTATTTATAGAAAAGGTACAAGGAAGCTTTGTTACTGTGGTGGTAAAGTGATTGAAGCTGAGATGCCAGGTCTGGAGCAATAACATTGCAGATTTGATTTTCACACTGTTTTACTCATTCGTCTTCATCGGATATGTTTCAGTGTATATTCCTCTGATTATTTAATCAACTCTGATATTTTTATAAACCCCTGGAGTTTGTCTTTCACATAATCCTTTTATTTTTCCACAAACACCAATAATGGACTGAAACATAAAACCAAACAATTTGCTGCATCAATATTTACCTGTCTTGCCAATTCTGATGATGACACATTAATGTGCCGCAAAGTATTGGACCCAGTGTTTTAAGAAAAATGTCTGCAATAAAGTCTGATGTCTTTGTGGAAAAATCTGATCAAGAAAGATTTTACCTTGTGGAGCAAAACTGATGGTAGCAGAAAACGAAATTTCGGATATAGATATTTACAAAAATTATTGCGACTTTTCTTTTTACAATTCAGACTGAACAAGGCCCAAGAGATGAAGTCTGATGTCTTTGTGGAAAAATCTGATCAAGAAAGATTTTACCTTGTGGAGCAAAACTGATGGTAGCAGAAAACGAAATTTCGGATATAGATATTTACAAAAATTATTGCGACTTTTCTTTTTACAATTCAGACTGAACAAGGCCCAAGAGATGAAGTCTGATGTCTTTGTGGAAAAATCTGATCAAGAAAGATTTTACCTTGTGGAGCAAAACTGATGGTAGCAGAAAACGAAATTTCGGATATAGATATTTACAAAAATTATTGCGACTTTTCTTTTTACAATTCAGCCTGAACAAGGCCAAAGAGATGAAGTCTGATGTCTTTGTGGAAAAATCTGATCAAGAAAGATTTTACCTTGTGGAGCAAAACTGGTGGTAGCAGAAAACGAAATTTCGGATATAGATATTTACAAAAATTATTGCGACTTTTCTTTTTACAATTCAGCCTGAACAAGGCCAAAGAGATGAAGTCTGATGTCTTTGTGGAAAAATCTGATCAAGAAAGATTTTACCTTGTGGAGCAAAACTGATGGTAGCAGAAAACGAAATTTCGGATATAGATATTTACAAAAATTATTGCGACTTTTCTTTTTACAATTCAGCCTGAACAAGGCCCAAGAGATGAAGTCTGATGTCTTTGTGGAAAAATCTGATCAAGAAAGATTTTACCTTGTGGAGCAAAACTGATGGTAGCAGAAAACGAAATTTCGGATATAGATATTTACAAAAATTATTGCGACTTTTCTTTTTACAATTCAGCCTGAACAAGGCCAAAGAGATAGAGGGTTGCATAAGAAAAAAAGGCTTTAGAAGGAACTGGAAATCTAATTCTAAACAGGAAACAAGGGATAAACCTCTGCTCCTGTTCAAAAGACTGGGAAGGAGTGTGAACCGGACGATAGGCAAACATATCTACTCCTATTGTGGATGTGACTATCTTGTGATAATCTTTGAAGGAAAAAATGGATTTATCTACATTACGTGTAGCATTTGAAATTTAATTGTTCTAAAGTCAATCAAGAAAAATACATTAATAAGAATGTTGCTGAAAATATGAGTTTTACAAATGTATTGATTAATGAAGATATTTCAATAGAAAATGCTCAGTATCACTTGCAAGGTTTTAGAACAAAGATATGATAACAACAAAGATAAAGATACTAGTTAAAAATATTTGAAATAATGGAGACGCTTCAGTACAAAAGGTTCAGAAATACTTTGCAGTGTGTAGAACATAAAAGCAAAAATGGGATAAAAACAAAGATAAAGATACTCGTCAAAATGTGTAGAATAATGATAATGTTTCAATGGAAATGTGAGGAATAATAAAAAAATATGTCAGAAAGCAAATCTCACATGAGCTTAACAATCTGTCATTTCAAAAATCAGAATGCCTTAATTCCTAATCACTGACATTCTCGTTCACCCCTAATTTTGAATCTAACATAAAAGCAGTGTTGAACATGATAAATCTAACTTTAGGACAAATACTGAGATTTATTTGCTCATGCATAATTAATTAATTATTGGTAATTATTATATACTATGTCAGGTTTTATATAAGTCATTGCTTTCACAATAAAAGTTGGTTCAGGATATATGTCTATACATATTATATCATATGAATCTAAACTTAACTATTTTTATTAAAAATATATTTCATTTTGGGATGGTCAGGTGGTTTTTATACAAACAATTACTATTTTGTGTTGTCTGTTTCATTGAAGGATCCAAATTCACACACAGTCATCAAGTCCATTTAAAGTAGCTCTATGTTTATCACTAGAAATTATAACTAAGAAATCAGTTTCCATGTACTTTTTCAACAAATTTACTCATTTTTCTTTATAATGTTTACTTAAAGGTTGTAGTTTGGCTGCTTTCATATCTTTAGTAAATATTCTGTATCTTTTCACTATTTTTATAATCACTTAGATATAGTGGACTCTCCCGTCGTATTCAATGTATGAGGGTCAAGTGGCTCAGTTCCTAGGAACTGACAGTCAGACTCCAGCACAAATCATTTGATTAGAGTAGTGAAGGCTTTGTGCAGAACAAACCACACTTTTTGAAGGGTCGAATACAGAGACCTGGTGTACTATGATCCCCAAATGGCCCTCCACAGATTTTGAATTCAGAGTTATTGTTCTAGATCAGTTGCTATGCATAGCTATAGAACCCAGTCTGTCCTGCTATTTACCCATAGATGGAGGGAGAAGAAGAGGATTAATACCTTTCCAAAGGGTATTAGCACATAAGTGAATGTAACGGATTCAATTGGAATTCGAATTTGGCTCTCTGATTCCTCAATCCGAGCTGCTATCCACTACTCCACCATGCCTATACATATAATATATATTTTTATTAAATTTTAGAGTGACACGTTAAAATGATTGAGAAGACAAATATAAATGATGAAGGTAAAATTATTATTGTCATTATAAATTTAATCAACTTGGAGTAATTAACGATGAATAATATTTCACCAAACTGAAAATACAAATTCTTGTTCGACAAAGGATAAAATGTACTTTTCAAATATACTTCTTTTGTTGTTAATATTTGGTATAAGTTTTTTAGTAGAATGTGGATAAATATTAAATAATCAGCTTTTTGAATATCAAATCTAATATTAATTGCTTTATAAGCTAAAAACGTATTTTTAGTTTCCGTTATCCATATGTTATGAAAGCCTGCATACATTTATGAGTCTCTCAGGAAATAGCTGAACTATGGATGGCCAAACTGGATATTACCCCAAACAGTGAATGTTTATTCCCAATATTAAAAGATTCTAGTATATTTGTATAATATTCTAAATAAATTAATATTCCATTGTTATTATATCCTGATTATCTCTCCATACAGTGAAGAATGTTTCTATCTGCTTATTTTGTTCATCTGATTTTAGTATTAATGTACACAATGATTGGTGTGAACAAAAGTTATGTATTTCATTAGTTGATGTGACCAGCAGGGATTAAGGATTTGCTTAATCTGAATTACAATCCGAAAGAAATCCTCAAAATCTCTAAATTACTGCTGAGTAACTGTTCTCGGATTTTCCTTGGAAAGGTGAAGGCTATTTCACCTCTTCCAACAATCACCTAATTTTCCTGATTTGGAATTTTACAAATCAATCTCATCTACCTAATAAGATTAGTCTGACACAAGGTAACAAAGCGCCACCTAGTGAGGATGAAACCTGTGTAGATAAATGAGATTCTAGGAAAATTTATCATATTGATTCATCTTTGTATAAGATGACAGAAGTAAAGGACAAAAGAGGGCATACACTGCATTGCACTGGTTTTATAATATATATATATATATATATATATATATATATATATATATTAAAATCATTTCACACCAACCAAGACAATAAATCCACTGACACAAGGGGTTACTGAGTGTGAAAGAATAAAATAAAACATTATTAAGCATAAAGAACAATGAAGGAATATGAATTAAGAAGACAAGATAATGCATTTAAATTTTTGAAGTTCAAAGTTAACTGGAAAGCAAGAAGCCAGAAGAGAGTTCTACAAGTGAGAAGTGCAAAAAGAGTGTTAGAAAAGAACTTACAGCTACAGCTCACCAATTCAACTGTAAAATGATGAGACCTAACTGTCAATCTAGTACTTAAATATGTAAAGTCTAGGTACCAAAGAGGAAAGCTCATCAGAACAATTACCATGAATATATTTATAGAAAATCACAGGGAAGCTATGTTACAGCAGTGGGAATTGACTGAAGCTGAGATGCCAGGTCAGGACTGATAACATTGCAGATGATTCTTTGGTTTTATCAAGAATCTCTAAATACATAGATGTGGCAGCAATATTTAATGCAACAATGAATTATAGACTTATAAATATGTAAGACAGATTCTGGTGAGAAAAATTGTCTATGACACAATGAGTCACTCTCTTGGAGCTTAGTATCAGCCATTTTTTATTTTGTGAATGATAGCAACTTGTATCTGCACAGTTAGAATGAAAGCCGTTTTTTCTGAACAGATGTAAATAAATACCAACCATTTACATGAAATGTCTTGAAGTTTTGAATTAATAGTTATGTTGAGAGTTTGAAGCTTTAAAATGGATTGTAAAATTGATTTGGTAGATAATGAGAAAGGTTTAATAAATGATTAGGGAAGTCATACATCAAATTCTGAACTGTATGGGAACTACCAAAGTTGCAGCAAAATATGATCATGAAGTCACTAGCAGATTAGTACTTTGCCAGCCAAATGAAGAAAGAGCAAGAAGAGAGAGAAGATGACTTACATTCAGAGACACACTGCTAGAGGACAAAGGGAAGAATACCACTAAAGACCATCATTGTAGAACATGCTGAATGGAAGAAACATGTGGGTGCTTTGAGGTATCTCAATAGACTATCTAGTCTATTTTAATAACTTCAAAATCTGCAAAATATGAAACAGTGTTGGAAATTGCAAAATGGATTGGCAATAACCAATAAACTATAAAGAAGTTTGCTGAAGATCCTGGAAAATTCTGATGAAGGTCTAATAAGAACAAACAGACGATTTTATTGCACCAATCAATGCCCTGCATCAAGAAAGAAGTTGGAAAAAAATCTGTCTTTGTTAAGTTATAAAATTTTAGATGTGGCAGTAAAATAATGGTGGGTCTTAAATCAACTGGCAAAACATGTCAAAACTGAGCTTTCTTTAAAAGTTAGCTATAAGGATAATTGAGTGAAATAGATAACAGAATATGCCATGCCATGTTGCTCTCAACGAGCCAGCTAAATAGAGCATAGCTAGGTGGCTACTGGTAGAAGCCACCTTTCTACTTTGAGAGGTTAGCTAGGTGGTGTCTTCGAATAGGATTATAGGTGTTGAAATGGTAGATCTATGGAAAGTTCCAGATAGTGGTAAGATGACAACTCGGATGACAACATTGAGGGCACATGTGGAGCCATGTATCAAGAAGAAGTAAACTATTTTTCAGGAAGGTGTTGTTGATGCATAACAATGTTCACTGATAATCACCAACAAGAACTAATGAGTATATAGATAAAATAGGTTTCAAAGGCTCATTTAATGAAGTGGCTAGCTTGTGTGCCCTAGAAATTTCAACTGACACTGATGTTAAATATATGTGCTTTTTTTGCTTCAGTTTTCTCTAACACTTTGTCATTGCTCACATATTCGGTCCATGGTATTCTTAGCATCCATCTGTAGAACCAGATTTCTGTTCTTTCAAGTCTTTTCTTCATCTGTGGGGAGATTGTCCTGCCTTCACTGGCATATAGGGAGACTGATATTACATAACTTTTCAATATGTTTTTCTTTGCTTTTAATTATTTTTTCCATTTAAATTTTTGCCTTAAGAATTGTTGTGAATTTTTTTTTTGATTTTTCAAAAATTAGGAGATACATGAAAGAAAAAAAAAACAGTCTTTTAAAGATTTATTAAAAAATTTTAAAAAATATTTTAAATTAAAAAAATATTCTGAATTTTAAAAGTAGATTTAATTTCCTGACATTGACAAAATAGAAAGTGGCAAAAGCACCAAGTGGCATAAAAAGTAAATATCGGTTATTTGAAGACTGGATTTTGGAGAGAAAAGATGCTGGTATCTGATGATAGAAAAGAATGTGAGGGCAGTGTTTCACTATAAAAGAGGCTTGGATTTTCAATTGCAGCCTGTCATTCCAGGTGATAGATGTTAGTCTCATGGATCCAACACCGGTGGGGGTAAAGTGGAGTAGGCTGTCAACGGAGGGAAGAAGCTAGGAATAAACGTTAAACTAGCAGAACAAAAGTAGATAGCAGAAATCAAATCATAAAGAGTGATTTATTGTATTTCTATTTCCCTTGAAGTCTTTGATTATTGGTGAGAGATCAGCAGCATTCTTTGATTCTTTTTTCTCTCTCTCCTTTTGCGTATTCACCCACATTTTCTTTACCAGCTTCCGTTTTTTTTTCTCTTTTCCATAAGAGAAACATTTTTTTCTTCCTTTTTAAAAATGATCATTTCCTTATAATTTTTCTTCTGCACTATTTTTCCCACATCATGGGATTTTTTTTCTTTGTCTACTCTTTCTATATATTTCTTTCCATTTTGTCATTTTTTGGAATCAATACCTGAGAAGGATTTCTTCCTTCTCATTTCATCCTTCTTTGGATTAATCAATATTTGTAACATTTCTTTTCTTCATTTTCATTCAGTGGAATAGACGATAGGCCAGAGTTATTTCTTTTTTTCTCATTTTCCTCCTTTATAATAAGCAAAATCTTTGAATTATTTCTTTTCTTCATTCTCCTTCTTCAGAATCAACAATTTAATGAATTGTTATTCCTTCTCTTCTCTTTCATTTTCCTTCCTTGGAATAATCAACATTTGTGATTTTTGTTCCTTTTCTTCATTCTGTGGAATAAACAATAGGTGAGAGTTATTTCTTCTTCTCTTCTCTTTCCTTCTTTGGAATAATCCACATCTGGGAGTTACTTCTTTCCTCATTTAAAATCAACAATATCTGAGAGTTATTTCTTCTTCCTCATTTTCTTTCTTTCTTTGCAACCAATTACTCCTGAGTATTATTTCTTCTTTTTTAGAATCAAGAAACTCTGTAACTTTTTCTCTCTCATTTTAGAATAATCAACATTGCTTTTTTTATTCACTGGTATAATCAACATTTGAGATTTATTTATTCATTTTCTTTCTTTAAAAGAATAATTACACAAGAGCTATTTCTTCAACGTTATTCACTGGAATAATCAATATCTAAGAGTTATTTATTCTTCCCTATTTGAGAGTTATTTCCCCATTTTCCTCTTAAATATAATCAACATTTGAGTGTTGTTTCTTCTTCCTTATTTTCCTTCATTATAATCAGTGATTTGGAGAATTATTTCTTTTTTAAAATCAGTATACTTTCAGTCAATTTTTTTCCTCTTACTAATTTTTCTTATTTGCAATAATCAACATGTGAAAGTTATTTCGTTCTTTTCCCTCATTTTCTTTCTTTGCAATAATAAACATTTAAGAGTTGTTCATTTTCCTTCTTAGGAAGAATGAATGTTTGAGAATTTTTTTCTCCCTTATTTTTTTTCTTTGAAATAATCATTTGAGAGTTTTTTTTTCTCCCTTATTTTCCTTATTTGGAATAATCAACCTTTTTTGGGGATTATTTACTTCAAATCATCTTTCTTATTTTTGTATCATTTTTCTTTCTGTCATGGTCCTTTGTTTGGACTTTTTAGTCTTTTTAGTTTCTATCATTTTGAATATTCTCTTCTTCAATATGTTCTTGATGTCATTTATTTACATTTGGAATGAGAAATCAGAGAGACGAGTTTTAATTCTGGTCAGGTTCATTACATTTATTTATGGTCAAATGCAATTGGGGAAAGGAATGAATCCAACTCCTCCCCACATCTGTGGGTTAAATAAGATTTGTATCTGGAAAAATTATTGTTATTGCCAACAAATTGTTAATGCAATATTCATTCACAAAAAAATAAGAATTATTCTTTTATTCTGAAATATATTTTGGTTTGAAGGGTTGATAAACCATAAAATGCATATCATTCATTTACACAACAATGACTTCATTCTTTTACTTCTGAATAACTCTCTACAATTTTATTCCTATCTTTTTCCAATTATAATTTTTCTTCTTTTTGTCACTTCTTCCATTTCTTAAATATTTCTCTCCTCTCTTAAAACAATACAAGGCTCAAAAACCAGTCAAGGTAGAGGGTTACTAGGTGGTGCTGCATGAGCATAAGGAAGGGCAAGAAGTGAAGTTCATGGGGCTATGCAGGAAAGATAATGATTAACCCTAGCCTTGAAGAAGATTGTAGTGACTGGGAAAACATCCTGCCAGTATTCTGTTCTACAAAACTGTGGCTCTTGGGAAGATGTTTTCCGAATGGAACTTCCTCCTTACTAATGGAATATGAATGAAATTGGGGATGATCTACCCTTTTCAAGGAATGTAGCTCATCAGGAGACATGCCATGGAAACAGAGATAGAACAATGACAGGCTTGTGATGTATTGTCTGTGTGAAAAGGGTTGTATGGTGGAAAATAATTCATCACCCAAAAGGCCGTGTAGATGCTTTTGAATTCTGTCAAGACAGTCAAGTGAGAACTGGACAGCTCCAGCCAAGATATGCCAGCAATACTCCATTTTTGGTCTGATCTGGTCTTGTAAAGATAGAGTATAGCAGAGTACTGGTACAATAGACCTTATATTATTCCCGCATCTTCAGCAATAGTTTGGATATATTTGAGGTCTGGGGAGAGTTTGAGTCCCAATGGACATTCAAGACAATGAACCTCCTTCAGAAAAGGGTTTTCTCTCCAGAAATATCTTTTTCTTTGTCTTCAAATATATCTCCTTTTTCCACGATTCTTCTTTTTCTCTTGTTTTCTTTCTTTGAATTGTCCTTCTCGTTAGAAAATCTGCTCCTCCGGTTCTGCGGTCTCGTTTATGATGAAATTCTTCAGTATTAAGAATTTCTTTCTGCTTCTCTATTTCTTTCTCCATTCCTTTCTCTGTTCTTCTTTCTTTTCAAACTTACTCTCTTCATATGAATCTCTCAGAAAAACTTGTAGGCATTAAATAACCTTTGTGGGTTGATATGCCGTTAATTTCTAATAATAATAATAATAATAATAATAATAATAATCTTTCTTTTGAAAGAACAATCAAAACAAAAAAAAATAGTTCAAACATATTAAAAAAAAATAGCAATGACAGCCATGATAAATAAGTGAATTCCGAATTTTAGTCTGACCGTGTAGCCACAGTGTGAAAGAAAGACTGAAGCAGGAATATGAAAGGTAAAGGCAAAAATCCACTAAGTCCAAGTAAAGAATTGGTCTTGATCCAACTTGCATGTAGAAGACAACAAGTTTACTTTCTACTATCAAACTAAAAGGTCACCACAAACAAGGACAGAAAGAATTGAATGACCTTTGACATATTAATTTTATGGAATCTACTTGTTTCTTTCTTAACCTCTGTGCCTTTCTTGGTTTGTAATACTTCTGTTTGCTGTTGATGTCATGGTTTAGAAATCCGTAGCCACATTTGAGTTCGTGTGTATAGCTGAAAAATGCTTTTTAGCTTAATAATAGCATCTGACAGTTACTTTTATACTCTTAAAGGAAGATCAATGTTTTCGGGGGGGGGGGGTTAGTTCTCTGGGCTACTTATCTTCTGACTTATTTTTCTTGTGTTTTTAAGGTTCTTTGTTTCTTTAAACATCAGTCTCTCCATCCCCGTCCCCACTTTGTCTCTCTCTCTCTCTTTTCTCTGCTCTCACCCCTGCCAAACTTTGCCAGTCTGGAGGGTGTAGAGATGTGAAGATGGAATGAAATGACTCCAGAAGAAAAGGCCAGTGGTGAGATGTTTCTGTCATCATATCAGTTTTCATTGTTCTTGTGAAATTTCAATTCTGCCTCTGTAATGTTGCTGTCGGCAAAGTTTGAAATATCAGGAAGTTAAAAAATATCAAGGAATTTGACTATGAAAAATTATTTTACTTATTCCGATATTTACTTCTCACCATCTCTTTCTTAGCTGTTTGCACATTGGCTCACAAAGAGCTATGGTAAAAGTCTATACTACATTCAGTTTGAGTTGTTAAAATTCCCCAAAATATTGAATGACACTTTATCCTGTTTCAAGAATTTAATGTTAATATAGTGGCACGGGGCGTATGAGTTAAAATGAACAGTTGATTTACCCATGCCAAGAAGATTAATGAAGGATGTTAACAACCAGGAAACTTGAGTAGTGTCGGTAGCTTGTTTCAGGAAAATAAATCAGAATTCTTAAAGGCCATAGTTTTAACATATTGTCATGAAGAGAAAATCTTCTTGCAACAGATTAAATGAACTGACACAAAATAATATTCAAAAATGTTCCAGACAAAGGTAAAAGAGTTCTTTCCGAAGGGATATATGGTTAGCATACATTCAAACGTAGACGAAGAGAGACAGTTTGAAATATTTAGCATTTTTGGATTTTTGAGAGAAAATTCCTTAAAGTGCTGCATGCTGGTTAGAGGCCAATAATATAATTGGTAATAATTTTACACAGGCATGAACTTCAACACTGCTTGTAAGGAACTGAAATGAAACCTTCCATATGACATCAGACACTGTTCTGATTAATTTAATTTTTCTCCTCATTTAATATCAAAATAAATTTCACATAGGCTCACAAATTTTTTTACATCTTCTTGGCTCACTGGTTAATTTCTGTGAAATCTAAAATCTCACATAGGTTCATAAATTTAATCAAACTAGATAAAGAATTTATTCAGAAATTTACACGTGTGAAGTAGTATCATTTCAGGAAAATAAATCAGAATTCTTAACATCTATAGTTTTAACCTATTGTCATCAAGAGGAAATCTTCTTGCAACAGATTAAATGATCTGACCCAAAATAATTTTTAAAAATGTTTAAAACAAAGGTAAGAGAGTTTGTTGCTCACCAAAAGGATATATGGTTTGCATATGTTCAAAAGTAGATGAAGAGAGATAGTTTGAAATACTTAGCTTTCTTGGATTGTTGAGACAGAATTCTTTAAAGTACCACGTACTGGCTAGAGACTGATAATATAATTGGTAAGTAATTTAATGCTGGTTACAAGGAACTGAAACAAAACCTTTCACATGACTTCAGACACTCTTCTTTTTAATTTAATTTCTCTCCTCATTTTATATCAAAAAGAATTTCACATAGGATCACTAATTTCTTTGCTTCTTCTTCCTCAATCCTCTGAATTTGAAGGGTGTGGGTGAAATAAGTTATTATTTTGCACTCATTATTATATTTCTCCCCTTCCCCTGTTTTGATGGACTCCTTTAGTATGTCAATTTTCCTAGTTACTGATCTATCAAAACATTATGAAACTTCAGGTCTTTGTCTTCTATGTGCCATGTCCTTTCAGGATGTTGACGATCATGGCTCTCCACAATTTCCTGGCCTTTGTAGCTCTTAGTAAATTTTATCTTTTTGTTATTTCCCCTAAAACCTTCTCTGCCATCCATTTACTTAAGCTCTCTAGGTAGTTTATGCATTTCTTTCCTCTGCTCCTTTTACCTTCAATCTGTCCTGTGAGCATCAAATTTTCCAAGCCCTCTTTCCCCATGATGTCCTCTAGAAATTTTAACTACCTCTTCCTGGTGTTAAATATAAGTGTCCTTTGTTTCCATTTTCTCTAAGATTTTGTTGTTGCTCGCATATTCAATCTAAGTTATTCTCAGCATCTTTTTGCAAAATGAAATTTCTGTAGAATCATAATTCTGTTGTTTCAAGTCTCTTCCTCAGTAGACTGGCCGTATAGGAAGACTGATTTTACAAAAGAGTTCAGTAGTTTTTTTTTGTTTCTAATGAAATACTTAATACTTTGCTTAGCTTTTAGAAGGCATATTTCACTGCTATCCATATGTGTCTTCGGATTTCAGCTCTTAACAATTTTAAGTCCAGTACTACCTTATTATCTGCTTACCACTTTTAGTTAAGTATGGAACCCCAACAAGTAGACAGACAAACACTCATTACATGCATTTCTGTATGGTCATCTTTCGTTTTATCACAGAAGCAACTAATTACAAAAAAGTTTGTATAAAGATATTCATAGTTTTTAGATTGTAACCTGGGTGGGGATATATTCTTGTTTTTTGTTTATTTTATTTGTTTTTTTTGGTTCCGTTTTTTATTTCTAGTTTTTGTTTTTTTTTAGTTTTATTTCTATTTTTAACTTTGGTTTATATACATCAATATTCTATTATATTTCAATTTTCTTTTTCTTTTTTTTTAAAAAAAAAAGAAGCTTTTAACTTTAAACTGCAGAATGGATTTAATGTTTCATTTTTGTCCTTGTTTCTAAATTCATCTTCCCCCTTACAGGTAAGTTTTACTGGAAACAATTTCAATCCCTTAATTCTATTTTCTTATGAAAACAATTGAATCAAATGAAAGGAGTAGCCATCTTGTTTCTTTAAGGTAGGCTTTTATATTATAGGATTTCTCTTTTAATGATTGTTGTCTGCTGCTATCATTTTTCTTTCTTTTTCACAAATGAGATTACCCATATTCTTTTTCAGTCTTTTATGCATTTTTTTTTAAGTGGGTCATTTTTAAACATTTCTTTGTTGATGTTTGCATTGTCTGTAGAAATACAAAACGTTTGCAATCTTTCAAAACAGGTTTGTCATAAGTAATCATCAATCTGATTGGGTTTTTATTTACTTTTTTTTTCTTCTTTTTTCTTTTTTCTCTACAGGAGAATGAATTGTTTGTTGGAATTTAAAAATAAAATTTAAAATAAATAATAGAAAAATAAAATTCTGCATTAAGCATTTGATATTTGGCCACAAACTAGCACCTTCATTTTTTTAACACATTTTGAAAAAGACTAATTTGAAAAATGATAAACATATACTTAATATGAGATTATGTAATTAAATCAAAACTGTATAGTTTAGTTTTCACTATTGCTGTTTAAATTTTATTATTATATATGACAAATCATCAAAAAGAATGAAAAATTCATCAAAAACCTTAAGCAATGAACTTTCTTTCATCTTGAATCA
Source organism: Acanthosepion esculentum (assembly GCA_964036315.1). NCBI lineage: Eukaryota > Metazoa > Mollusca > Cephalopoda > Sepiida > Sepiidae > Acanthosepion > Acanthosepion esculentum. Next base: position 41,450,957 of record OZ038505.1, read on the forward strand.
AACCTTACATTGATAAAATAAATTGATGCCCAAATGCATATATATATATATATATATATATATATATATATATATATAATTTAAAATATTTATCTCCAACTTGATTTTGCTAAAGTAAATCCAGACTTGAAGGCAAAATATATTAATTATAGAAGTCATCGGAAGGAAAGAAAAAAGATATTTTTAAACTCAAAAAATTTAATTGGGTTTTAGTTAAAACTGAATTTCTGAAAACTGTTGCCCAGATCAATCTATCTGCACACACATACATACATATATATATTTTGCAATTCATTCATGTACCCCAGATCTGACTTTTATGGGTTTCAGTAGAGCGGGATAGGGTACCAAGATTCATAGTTTTTACGTTTTTATCATTTAAATGTGTAACTTCTATGTCAGCCATATATATATATATATATATATATATATATATATATATATATATATATTTAAACAGATTATTATTGCCACACCAAGATAAAAAAGGGATCATATTTTATTCATAAAAAACATACAAAAGTATTAGGATGATTAAAATTTAAGGTACCTTTCAGCTAACACATCTTCAGAAAAAATAATATCGTCAGCAAATAAAATTAAGTCATTGAAAAGAAAAATTATTTCAACAGCTGGTGTTAAAATATACAAAAACGGGGTGGGGGAACAAAAAAATGAATATTTTTCTACTCAGCCAACTGATGTTTTAATTCCTTCTGCCTACACAGGACAGGACATTGTATATTAATAATGACAAACTCCTAGATGTCAAGGTGAAGTCTGGTCCATGCCCTGTGCAAGATGGAGAAGAACTCCAGAGAATACTGTGTCCTGCAAACAATAGAATTCAATAAATGTTCACTGATAGTGGAGACTGTGAGCCCTCAGATGCTACAGGCTAATGCCTACATACTTGGCCCATAACTTGCCGGGCAATCCTAGCCTCTAACCCCTGGATAGTCTTGCCCACATAGTCAATCTCACATTGACATTTATACTGATAAACAACTAAACTCTGCTGGGCAGGCAAGACATACTTGCGGCCAGAGGTAAAAGCCCTTCTGGTAGAAAAAAAAATATAATAGACCAATCCGGAATTAAAACAGTTTGATGGAAGAGGATATTTTATTGTCATATCTGACTAATGGGACTGATCTACAATAGTCTAACATACACAGGACATTTAGGGAGCGGGTATCATATACCATAACTTCATTGTACTTGACAATTTTGTGTTCAATGGTAGCTGTGATAACACATTCAGGGTAACCATTTGCCAAAAACAGCTGTTTGATTTTCTTAGTTTTATTTGCCAATGATATTATATTTTTCTGAAGATGCGATGGCGAAAGGTACCTAAAATTTGAATTGTTGTGATACTTTTGTATCTTTTTTATGAATAAAATATGATCCCTTTTTTAAAGATCATATATATGTAGATAAAACTTTGAGCCCTATAAGTGGTTGTTCTTTTAAATGGATTTGCATAAAAAAAAGATACCCTATTGCTTACATCTGGACCTACTAAGCAGCATTTCTTGTTATTGAGGTTCTACTTAAGTGGATTCTATTGTGTTTATTTATATATACATACATACATACATACATATATATATATATATATATATATATATATATATATATATATATATATATATATACACACACACACAATTCTGTATATTTTTAATAAAAATTTCATATGCAAGACTTTTGCTAAAGAACCAAAATATTAACTCCTTGTTTCCCAAAAGACAGTTCCTAGAATGTTTGGTAAATGTCAGCTCAATATTCAGAACAAATTGGTTGGAAGCCGAAAGGAAAATAAAAAATATATTTCTCTAAACTATTAAAATTTTATAGCAGCAATTCAATACTCTTGATAATTTTCATATTTGGGATTCACACCTTTATTTACTGTAAAAATTAAGCTTTGAATATTTAAAAAATCAGTGGTTTTGCAGAGCTCTCAGGTATAAAGTAAAATATTTTTAAGTGAGATTTTCATAGATAAAATACTGAAGCTGTTTGTTAAAATCTGTATTTGTCTTTTTAATACTATTAACAATAATGTCTGATGTTTCTTTGTCTAAAGAACGGAACTTAACAAAGCGAAAGATTAATGTAGTTTTGAAAAGGTTTCTCAGATTACTAACGCCACAAGAGGATTAACTGCATTATTTGAAAAACTGAAATTTTGAAGATAAGTTTTTAATCTGAAAATAATTATGAAAATTACACTGTATTTGCTAATTTCTATGATAAATTTTCAACTTTTCAAAAGATGACAATTTTGATGTCATTGTATTTATATTTGAAGTCAGAAATTACTGAACCAATTGACACAATAAAAAAAAAAACGTAAAAAAAATAGATTTTCCCACTATCAGCATGGCTGATTATAACCTCCAGGAAAGCAACTTATTGCATCTTTTTTGGTGTCATGTTTTCTACTGATGTAATGCGGAGTGATTATATTGAATATAAATTATATGAGTGTATTTCTAAGAAAGTTGGTCCACTAGGTCATGCCAGACAATTTCTCTTGTCAGAATCCAGTTTGCACATTTATAAATCTACCATTCATTAGTGCATTGAATATTGCTGCCATGTCTAGTCTGGTTTTCTGGCTATATATCTTGTGATTTTTGACAAAATCCAAAGAAAGATCTGTAATGTTATCAGTCCTCACCTGGCATCTCGACTTCAGTCCCGTCCCTGCTGTTGTCACATCGCTTCCCTATGTCTTTTCTATAAATATTTTCATGATAGTTGTTCTAATATGCTCTTCCCTTTTGAACCTTGACCTCATAAATTTAAACATTTTACTATATTGGCTATGAGGTCCCATCATTTTATTTTTGAAATAGCTAGATGTAATCTGTTCTAATAGTTTCTTTTCTTGCACTTCTCACCTATGGAACTTTCTTCCAATTTCTTGCTTCTCTGCCACCAAGAATCTTCAAAAATTTAAATCTAACAGCAGTCGCCATCTATTTTTCTTCCTGACTGCTCTTAATTTATTGTCCTTTCACTTCACTAAAGTCTTCTCATTCAGACAATATCACAAAATTCTTAGAGCAAGAAATCAAAATTGTCATCTTTTGAAAAGTTGAAAATTTATCATAGAAATTAGCAAATACAATGTAATTTTCATAATTATTTTCAGATAAAAAAAGTAATATTGTAGAATTATATGTTGTATTAATTCCCTTTTTTTCTTTTCTCTTGCTAAAAATTTAGAATTACTGCAATATTTTCTCTTTCTAAAAATGTTAACTATTGTAAATTACAAGTCTGTATTGTAAAGTGGCATTTGAATTTAAAAATTAAATCAGTGTAAATCCTTGGCTAATGAAGAAAACAAACGTTCTGAAGCATATAACAACATTTGATGAAAAATGTTATAAAGCTATTTCTACAATTGTGTCAAAATTGATTTACATCAATTATTTTTATTTCAAATAGAAATACAATGACATTGCCATCTTTAAAAAAATTAGAAACATTACCATGAAAATAAAGGAAGGTAGGACTGGACATTGAATTTTGAAAATACTGTATTTGGAATTTCATTATTCCATTGTTTTAACTTGTCGGTCAGGTGTTGTATTCTAGTACACTTGCAAGTCTTTTAGTCTACCAATTCATGTGTCTATTTAGCCTATAAACTTTCCAGCCAACCCTTGTAGGGATGCCATTTAGCAATGTTAACATGTCTACTGATTTGTGGCTAGTTTCAGAAACTTGAATTTAAACAATAAAATTCCTATTTTATATGATAGCGAATGTAAGAGAATGATGGAGTGGGTCTAGACAAATTTAAATTTATGAAAAATTATTATTGCACCAATTCACTTGTGAAGAAAAATCTGAATTGTTTAAATTCAAAGTAACGACTTACCATGACTTACTTGAGAACAAAATGGATGGTTATGCTTAGAATAAGAAAGAGACAAATGAAATTTCTAGGGCACATAATGAGAAAGGAAGGCTTGAATAATTTGATACTCACAGGACATAATGAAGGCAAGAGAGATAGGGCAAAGAAGTGAATAACCAACCTAATTAACTTTTGTAAATGTTTGGCAAAACAGAGATTAGGAGAGATAGCAAAAATACAAAATTTCTAAGAGCCACAAAGGATAGGAAATTATGAAGAACCATGATCGGCCACATCCTGAAGGGACATGACACATAGAATATTGCCTATTTTAGAAAGTACTGATCTTGATTTTGCGTAAAAACTAATTCCAAATATTAAATTGCTGATCATCTGAGACAATAGAAAGCAAATTTGACTGAAGATACACCTGAGATTAAGAGGTTTACCGAGAGCTAGTTGTTAATAATTTTATATTTTATTCGGCCAAGCTATCTCAGACATTCATGAGCCTATCAGGCCAACCACATGGTCCTGTATCAGAACTGGAGAGATAGCAAAAATACAAAATTTCTAAGAGCCACAAAGGAGAGGAAATTATAAAGAGCCATGATTTAGAATTTCATTATTCCAATGAATATCTTATCTGTTTATATCTCTGAGATGATGTACTATGATTACTTACAGTATTTACATTATTCAGACTGTTATCCTCATCTTCATTGCCATATTCACAATGTTTCAGTCTCTATATCTCTGAGATGAGGTATTATGATTACTTACATTATTTACATTATTCAGACTGTTATCCTCATCTTCATTGCCATATTCACAACGTTTCAGTCTCTATATCTCTGAGATGAGCTACTATGATTACTTACATTATTTACATTATTCAGATTGTTATCCTCATCTTCATTGCCATATACACAACGTTTTAGTCTCTATATCTCTGAGATGAGCTACTATGATTACTTACATTATTTACATTATTCAGACTGTTATCCTCATCTTCATTGCCATATACACAATGTTTCAGTCTCTATATCTCTGAGATGAGGTATTATGATTACTTACATTATTTACATTATTCAGACTGTTATCCTTATCTTCATTGCCATATTCACAACGTTTCAGTCTCTATATCTCTGAGATGAGGTATTATGATTACTTACATTATTTACATTATTCAGACTGTTATCCTTATCTTCATTGCCATATTCACAACGTTTCAGTCTCTATATCTCTGAGATGAGGTATTATGATTACTTACATTATTTACATTATTCAGACTGTTATCCTCATCTTCATTGCCATATTCACAATGTTTCAGTCTCTATATCTCTGAGATGAGCTACTATGATTACTTACATTATTTACATTATTCAGACTGTTATCCTCATCTTCATTGCCATATACACATTGTTTCAGTCTCTATATCTCTGAGATGAGGTATTATGATTACTTACATTATTTACATTATTCAGACTGTTATCCTTATCTTCATTGCCATATTCACAACGTTTCAGTCTCTATATCTCTGAGATGAGGTATTATGATTACTTACATTATTTACATTATTCAGACTGTTATCCTCATCTTCATTGCCATATACACAACGTTTTAGTCTCTATATCTCTGAGATGAGCTACTATGATTACTTACATTATTTACATTATTCAGACTGTTATCCTCATCTTCATTGCCATATACACATTGTTTCAGTCTCTATATCTCTGAGATGAGGTATTATGATTACTTACATTATTTACATTATTCAGACTGTTATCCTTATCTTCATTGCCATATTCACAACGTTTCAGTCTCTATATCTCTGAGATGAGGTATTATGATTACTTACATTATTTACATTATTCAGACTGTTATCCTCATCTTCATTGCCATATACACAACGTTTTAGTCTCTATATCTCTGAGATGAGCTACTATGATTACTTACATTATTTACATTATTCAGACTGTTATCCTCATCTTCATTACCATATTCACAATGTTTCAGTCTCTATATCTCTGAGATGAGCTACTATGATTACTTACATTATTTACATTATTCAGACTGTTATCCTCATCTTCATTGCCATATTCACAACGTTTCAGTCTCTATATCTCTGAGATGAGGTATTATGATTACTTACATTATTTACATTATTCAGACTGTTATCCTCATCTTCATTGCCATATTCACAATGTTTCAGTCTCTATATCTCTGAGATGAGCTACTATGATTACTTACATTATTTACATTATTCAGACTGTTATCCTCATCTTCATTGCCATATACACATTGTTTCAGTCTCTATATCTCTGAGATGAGGTATTATGATTACTTACATTATTTACATTATTCAGACTGTTATCCTTATCTTCATTGCCATATTCACAACGTTTCAGTCTCTATATCTCTGAGATGAGGTATTATGATTACTTACATTATTTACATTATTCAGACTGTTATCCTCATCTTCATTGCCATATACACAACGTTTTAGTCTCTATATCTCTGAGATGAGCTACTATGATTACTTACATTATTTACATTATTCAGACTGTTATCCTCATCTTCATTACCATATTCACAATGTTTCAGTCTCTATATCTCTGAGATGAGCTACTATGATTACTTACATTATTTACATTATTCAGACTGTTATCCTCATCTTCATTGCCATATTCACAACGTTTCAGTCTCTATATCTCTGAGATGAGGTATTATGATTACTTACATTATTTACATTATTCAGACTGTTATCCTCATCTTCATTGCCATATACACATTGTTTCAGTCTCTATATCTCTGAGATGAGGTATTATGATTACTTACATTATTTACATTATTCAGACTGTTATCCTCATCTTCATTGCCATATTCACAACGTTTCAGTCTCTATATCTCTGAGATGAGGTATTATGATTACTTACATTATTTACATTATTCAGACTGTTATCCTCATCTTCATTGCCATATTCACAACGTTTCAGTCTCTATATCTCTGAGATGAGGTATTATGATTACTTACATTATTTACATTATTCAGACTGTTATCCTCATCTTCATTGCCATATACACATTGTTTCAGTCTCTATATCTCTGAGATGAGGTATTATGATTACTTACATTATTTACATTATTCAGACTGTTATCCTTATCTTCATTGCCATATTCACAACGTTTCAGTCTCTATATCTCTGAGATGAGGTATTATGATTACTTACATTATTTACATTATTCAGACTGTTATCCTCATCTTCATTGCCATATACACAACGTTTTAGTCTCTATATCTCTGAGATGAGCTACTATGATTACTTACATTATTTACATTATTCAGACTGTTATCCTCATCTTCATTACCATATTCACAATGTTTCAGTCTCTATATCTCTGAGATGAGCTACTATGATTACTTACATTATTTACATTATTCAGACTGTTATCCTCATCTTCATTGCCATATTCACAACGTTTCAGTCTCTATATCTCTGAGATGAGGTATTATGATTACTTACATTATTTACATTATTCAGACTGTTATCCTCATCTTCATTGCCATATTCACAATGTTTCAGTCTCTATATCTCTGAGATAAGGTATTATGATTACTTACATTATTTACATTATTCAGACTGTTATCCTCATCTTCATTGCCATATACACAACGTTTTAGTCTCTATATCTCTGAGATGAGGTATTATGATTACTTACATTATTTACATTATTCAGACTGTTATCCTCATCTTCATTGCCATATACACAACGTTTTAGTCTCTATATCTCTGAGATGAGCTACTATGATTACTTACATTATTTACATTATTCAGACTGTTATCCTCATCTTCATTACCATATTCACAATGTTTCAGTCTCTATATCTCTGAGATGAGCTACTATGATTACTTACATTATTTACATTATTCAGACTGTTATCCTCATCTTCATTGCCATATTCACAACGTTTCAGTCTCTATATCTCTGAGATGAGGTATTATGATTACTTACATTATTTACATTATTCAGACTGTTATCCTCATCTTCATTGCCATATTCACAATGTTTCAGTCTCTATATCTCTGAGATGAGGTATTATGATTACTTACATTATTTACATTATTCAGACTGTTATCCTCATCTTCATTGCCATATACACAACGTTTTAGTCTCTATATCTCTGAGATGAGGTATTATGATTACTTACATTATTTACATTATTCAGACTGTTATCCTCATCTTCATTGCCATATTCACAACGTTTCAGTCTCTATATCTCTGAGATGATGTATTATGATTACTTACATTATTTACATTATTCAGACTGTTATCCTTATCTTCATTGCCATATTCACACCAATCTACTCTGGTGGACGAAACTAAGGGTTTGGTTAAAAATTTCAATCACTTGAAGAAGGCCAAAGCATACAACAGCCAAAACGTTGTTAATATGGCAATGAAAATGAGGATAACAGTCTGAATAATGTAAATAATGTAAGTAATCATAGTAGCTCATCTCAGAGATATAGAGACTGAAACGTTGTGAATATGGCAATGAAGATGAGGATAACAGTCTGACTAATGTAAATAATGTAAGTATCTTTATCTTAGTTCTTTATTATCTCATTTTGCCAAAGGTGATAAAATTGGGATACGTCACACTGCAGTCTACTTTCATGTTTCCCTTGTAAAAAAGAAAGAAAGAAAATGTTTAATCTATGTAAAGAAGGAACAGTGTTATTCTTTCTGTTAAACAAGACAAAGAAAATAGCAACATTAAACTAATAAGCAATTGTTTGCACTCCAACCAACCTATCACGGGAATAAAACTGTTTGCAGTAGTTATAAAGCAATAAGAAAACTCTTGCATCGTTTACAAAAATATAAAACGAGGCCTGTTAATCATCAGTATAATAGAAAGTTCTAAAAATAAGCCAGTGTTAAAGCAAAAAGCATTTATAACAAGTCAACACTTAGAAAATTCCCAGCAGGGTGACAATGCCTCATTCAAATACCAAAAGCACAATGTACAATTTTAAAAGTAACTGTGAAAATCACCATATGTCTCTGACTTGTCCCAAAGAGTTGTGAGTTCAATACGTGGCCACAGTGGTGAACAAAAAATTGGAGAGTTGAGTTACTAAATGGAAATAACTGAAACTAAGATATCCAGAAAAGGCATGGCATGTGGAATGAGCAAAATTTATCCCAGTGGACTAAATAAAGGTTTTGGTTTGAAATTCCAACATATATAACCTGAAGAAGACTGGGACATCCAACAACCAAAAAAAACATGATTATGTCAATAAAGATGAGGACAACAATGTAAATAGCACATTTTTAAAAAAAATCATGACAAAAAAAATAGAATAAAAAGTAAAATAGCCAATTAAGACAAAAAAATATTTTCCATTTAAACACAATCAATGAAAGAGTCCATTTGAAAAGAAATGGTGTGAACATTTAATTTTTGAAAAACTCTATGATACAAATAAATTTTAATATTTACATTTTTAAAGATTCACTCATGGATGTGGGTAGATGCCAGGGTATCACTGAAATGCTCATGGTAAAATCTCAGCATACTTGTTTATTATCATCAATCTATTGACTGGGTACCTAAGGGCAGAAGAAACAACCTCCTCCAGGATGATCTGTTGACAGTGGCTCTCAGGAGCTCTGGCATTGTCATGTTCATCAACTCTTTGATATTGTCTGACCGGCTTTTGCATTGCTGTCCCTGCTTGAATCTGCTTATGATATTCCTTAATGGTCTTGCAGAGGCTCTGTTATATTTTGTATGATTTGACCAAAGTGTGACATCATCCAACACTTAATACTTGTTAGAATTTACTACAAAAAATCATTAAAATACTTTATTTTTGTGATAGAAAACCAGAAAAAAAATCCCCTATTAAGACAGAAAAATTCTGGCAGTTTAAACACTATCAAGAAAAAGTTCATTCTCAAAGGAATGATATGAACATATATTTTCGAAAAGTTCCATTATACAGATAAAATTCTGTTCATGGTGCAGTGCAATCAGTTGGTGTAAAAGAAAATATTCAGAGACAAATTTAAAAATTAGCTCTGATTGTCAGATTGCCATGTCATCTCAGGACATAAGTGATCATGGCTCTACACAGTTTCCTTTTATGTTTAATACATGAAAACTTCCATGTCTTCTTAGAAAAGATGGTAGAGTGGTTTTCTGTTACCTTCTCCACAATTTAGAATTCAGGGTAATTTTTCTCGAAGACTGGCTGCCACCCAGGGCTAGAGTGCTATTTAAACCATAACTGGGAGTGGGGAGATGGATTCATTCTTTTCCCAAGTGCATTTGTGTGAAAATGAATGCAATAAACTATGCCAAAATTTAAACTTTGCTTGCTGATTTCACTTTTTGTGCCAAAAGTCAATTAGCTAACTTCTCACTTGTGGAACTCTCTCCTGGCTTCTTGATTCCCAGTCAACTTCAAAATTTTAGATGCAATGTCAATCATTATCTTTTGTCTTAATTCTTATTTTTTTTATTGTTGTCTCTCCTTTAGTGTTTTTTTCTCCTATTTTTAACACTCAGTAACCCTGAGTGTCTTAGTGGGACTTATTGCATAGTTGGGATGAAATGATTTCAAAAAAATAATTTCAAGTCTTGTAGCCGAGATAGTTTTATATCTCTTACTAGTGTCAGGTGTAACTACAATAACAATAATGTCACCTTATTACATGGTAAGCTAAATAGATGTAGAAATTTAGGAATTATATAAAAAGCACTTAAAATCACTTTTTATTTATAGTGTTCATATTACAATTTCAATATAATAATTGCAAATATCAGTGCGCGTTACTGTGTCACAATTTTTCAACTTACAGGGACACAAGTCTCTAACTTTTAATAGCTCATTTCAAATGAAAATTACTGTTCTCAAATTACAGTGTTTCAAAATAAAATTGTGTTTTCAATTTTAATCCTAGAGGCTGTAGCCTAATATATACCATTTTGGAATCATAATTGGAATAAATGTTTGTATGGAAAGTAAGGACCTACATATATCAAATTTTCTGTAAATTAAGCAGAAGCAGAAGTATTATCATTGAACTTTTAAAAGGTAAGCTTATATATTAAGTGTTCAGTTTTGAGTTCTTCTGTAGTTTATTGTTGCCTATCACATCTACTCCTCCCTATCTATTTTGATGATGGCCCAATCAAGAGCCCACTACAGGAGCTAGCTTAAATGCTGCTTGATAGGGTGGCTTTTAAGCTAGTGATTTATATGGGAAAGTTATTAGAATAATCTGGAATATTTACAGGGAACAAAGCACTTGCACGTGAACTGAATAGAAACCTGGATAAGACAAGGATGCATCTTCTTTTATTCAACCTATGGAACAAAGCAATTCTAAGAGAACTCAAAGTTCTACAAATTTTATTATTGGTGGTCCCAATCTTAGCAACATAAGGTCTGAAGATGACGCAGAAAGAAAACTACTGAAATGCTTAAAAAGGTTGTAGAGGAAAGTGAGAAGAAATAACAAATCATCAATTAAAAGAAAACAGAATGTGTTTGTTAGTAAAAGGGGCAACCCAAGATGTGAACTATGAATTGGCGATGTCAGAATCAAGGAATATAGACATTTTGACAGAAGATGTGACAGAAATCCAAAGGTGAATTTGAATAGTGAAGGATATCTTCTAAAAGCTGAATAAAGTATTAGGAGATAGGAAAATTTTGTTAGAAAAATAGAAAGAGTACTGAACTACTATGTAATATCAATCCTTTTATATGGCATTGAATACTGGACAATTTGATCACTGACTGAGAGGAGACTGGAGGCAGCAGAAATATGTTTCTATAGAAGGCTACTGAGAACACCATGAACAGAACAAATAAGCAACAAAGTTCTGGGAAGAATGTGAACAAGGACACTTTTGCTTAGAATGAAAAAGACAGGTGAAATTCCTTGAACATGTAATATGGAAAGAGAGCTTGGAAAATTTGACACTCACAAGACATATTAAAGATAGGAGGAGAGGGAAACGAAGAGTAACCTACCTAACAAGCTTGTGTAAGTGGATGGATAAATGTGGACTTGGAGGGATAGTCAGGGAACAAACATTACTTAGAGCTACAAAGAAGTAGGAAGTTGTGGAGAGCCGTGATTGCCCACATCCTGTTTGTGGCACATAAAAAGATTATTTGATGTGTTACTTTTTTATTATTATTTTTCACCCAATACAAGACCCAAGAGCCACTTAAGGTAGAGGGTTACTAAACGAACTTGTTTAAAGAGTGTACATGGAGGGAGCAAAAGGTACATATTATGGGGATATGTAGGATAGATAATAGTTGATCCTAGACTCAAAGAGGTTTCAATTGTAGGGATCAGGAAGTTTGTTCTTCATTGCAACAGTTCTGGGGAAGAAGGTGTCCGAACGGAACTTCCTCTTTATTAATGGAATACGAAAGGAATGAGAATGAGTTCACTCAGTGAACATAGCATGGCTGGTGATAGCTGTGAATGTCTGAACTGGTGGAACCAATGAATGTAGTTCGCTTAAACATCTGCCATGAAAATAGCAATAGAGTAGTGAAAGGTTAGTAACATAAAAAATATTCTTAATCCTTATTTTTGGCTTGATGCCAAACAAAACTTTGTCAAAACCTTATACTGGGAACATTCCAGTTGTTTTTTTAGCTTCTCCATTGATATCTTTGTCCCTTTTAATTCTGACTGTTGCAAAATTGTTAATATGGTGGTGTCCACTACCCCTGGTAGGAATGCTCATACAGCACAGTCATTCTGGACAAGGCCCTGAAATAATTAAATTGTGCAAACTAACAGGTAAAACTCAGTCCCCTGTAGTCTAGAACTTATATATTTGTTATTTCAAAAGCCAGTTCAGGTTAACTTCTGTATAAATCAGATGCATACATCATAAATATATCAAGTTTCCTGCTAATTTTCATAACATAGATAATATATATATATATATATATATATATATATATATATATATATACACATATATATATATATATGTGTGTGTATATATGGGTAAAATGAGGAGAAAACAATCAAATAAAATTGTTCTGTAAATTAGCAGGAAAACGACAAATATTAGTAAAGTTGTGATAAACAAAGCAAATAAGTTTAAAATGAAAACAAATACTATTAAAAAATTAATAAAAATGGTTGACAGTGCTTCAACTAATAAAAAATGAAGATAAAAGTAAAAAAGTGTTAAAATTAATAATAATAGGTGGCAATGCTTTTTCTAATAAAAGATGAAAGTAAATACTATTAAAAAGTTCATATTGGCTTCAACTAATAAAAAATGAAGATAAAAGTAAAAAAGTGTTAAAATTAATAATAATAGGTGGCAATGCTTTTTCTAATAAAAGATGAAAGTAAATACTATTAAAAAGTTCATATTGGCTGACAATGCTTGATCTAATATAGTAAAATACATAGATTAAAAATAATACGGTTTGTATATTAGCTCCTTTGATGTTTTTTATGTCCTGAAAGTGAGATAACATTTTCTGTCTATTGAATAGTATCTCATTTTAGATTGACAAATAGCAAGAAATTTCATAGATGAAGGGAGACAGACAGCAAATTACTTCGGGTTAAATTGTCCCACTAAAATTGCTGAATTACCCATTACATTTTGTAATTATAACCTCATTTATGAGATTTAATTATCATTTATTCAGTTAATTCCAAAATTATAAAGGGGGAACACAAGTTAGTCTTGTATGAAAGCATTTTCTTAGTAATTAGGGATAAGACTATAAACAAATATTTGGTCACCAAAAAGTCAACATTAAATTTTAAAGAAAGTAAAGAAATATTATGTTAGATATTTTGAACTTTGATATTTATTTAATTTCTTCCAACAAGTCAGACAGTATTTCATGTTAAAATGACTTACAAGGGTTGATAAAATAAGCAGGCATAATGTTTGTTCATCGGCAGACCAAGATATAAATGTAAGTAGACATACTAGTTGGTAGACTAAAAGATATACAAGTGTAGCAGAATACAACAACTGACTGACCAGCTTTTTTCTTTTTCTACAATTTTATGTACTGATTATATGATTTAGCATATTTTGATTTCAATTAGAAATAAAATGACATCAACATTTGCCATCTTTAAAAAAACTAGAAAAATTGTCATGAAAATAAAGGAAGGTAGGATTTTGAAAATACTGTATTTGGAATTTCCTTATTCCATTGTTTTAACTTGTCGGTCAGGTGTTGTATTCTAGTACACTTGCAAGTCTTTTAGTCTACCAACTCATGTGTCTATTTATATTTATATTTTGGTCAGCCTATAAACTTCCCAGCCACCCCTCGTAGGGATGCCATTTAGCAATGTTAAGATGTCTACTGATTTGTTGCTAGTTTCAGAAACTTAAATTTAAACAATAAAATTCCTATTTTATATGATGGTGAATGTAAGAGAATGATGGAGTGGGTCTAGACAAATTCAAATTTATGAAAAGTTATTATTGCACCAATTGACTTGTGAAGAAAAATCTGAATTGTTTAAATTCAAAGTAACGTCTTACCATGACTTACTTGAGAACAAAATGGACGGTTATGCTTAGAATCAGAAAGAGACAAATGAAATTTCTAGGGCAAAATGGATTTGCAATATAATCATTCCTGACTAAGCATCACTCAGTCACCAATGTGACGTGGCTTCCCTCTGCCTTTTCTACAAATATTTTCATGGCTGCTTTGACTTAGCTTTTTCCCCTGGTGCCCGGACCACATACGTTTAAGTGTGTGTTGGCATCTAGGTCCCACCTTTTTACAGTTGAATTAGGTAAATGTAACCACTACTTCTACTCCAACAGTTTCTTTTCTCGCACTTCCCACCAATGGAAGTCCCTTCCATTTACTTGCTTCCCTGATAACTACAATCTTCAAAAATTTAAAGGCAACGTCAATTGCCATTTTCTATCTTCTTGAACCCCATTCAACTTTTATCTTTTCCTTGGTCCTCTCTGTATCCAATCTTTTCTTTCTCCTTCACTGTCTGTACATCCTACATACTAGTGGTATTCTTGCCTTCCTTGGGGTGAAATGATTACAAAAAAAATTATATATGTATATATATATATATATGGCCTCCTGAAACATTATCAGTCCAAAATTTACCAAATGAGCAAATCTAAAAATTTTTTGAAAGGCTTTTTCATCAGAATAAGAATTTTTCAGCACCCTCTTGTATCTTTTAAGCTGGCAAATGTGTCTGCCAATTGGGAAATCTCCAATTTGTTAAGTCTTCTTATGCTTGTTTGCTAATCACTTGAACTGCCAGGAGCCCAATGCTTAGAAGATGGTATTTTACCCCCCACCACCATCACCACTTGGCTTTCAAAGGAAAAGCTCTCTGATTTAGCAAATAGAGAGGCAAAAGGAGAAAAAATAGGCAGGGATTTAACAGAATGAATATATATATATATATATATTATATATATATATATATAAAATGTGTGTGTATGTATAAATATATAATGTGTGTGCATGGGCCCGTGTACCTTAACAACATATGTTATGCAGATGATGCAGTGTTGATAGTAGATTCAGAAAGCAAACTAAAAGAACTATTAAACAAAGTAGTCCATGGAAACAAGAAGAAAAATGAACTATAAAATAATAGAATGAATGTCAGCAAAAGAAGTGTAAATTAGATATTAGTTCTAAAAAAGAAATCAAACAAGTGTGGAAATCTATCTATGTGAGTCATATAGCATCAGATGTTGGAATGTGTGACATAGAAATCCAAAGGTGCCTTTTAGAAATTGTACAAGGTACTAAACAATCCGAAAATGTCTTTAGAAATGAAGAAAAATGTCTGCTGAACTGCAATGTAATATTTAATCTTCTTTATGGCAATGAATGTTAGACAATCTCCTCAGAGATTAAGACAAAACATGAAATGTTATAGATGTAGTTCTCCTGGTGATTGTTGAAAATACTAAGGACAGAACATATTGTAGATATATAATGAAGGAAGAAGGCTTAGAGGATATAATGCTGACAAGGCACAATGAAAGGAAGAGAAGCAGGTGAATCAATGAGTAACTGACTTTACAAGTTGGAGTGAATAACTAACCAAAAAAGGGGTCATAAAGAAACAAGTATTGCTAAAAGCAAGAAAATACTGGGAGCTGTAGAGAGCCATATCTACATCCAAAAGATGCATTATATATATATATATATATATATATATATATAATGTAATTTGGTGAATTTTATTCCACTTAAACATATGAATATTTAAAATCTTTTGTTACCTAAAAATGGCAATCTGGTTTAAAATGTTCCATTTTAACATGATAGGTCCAATTAATCGGTTTTTCATTGTAGCCAATGTTCCATTTCAACTTGAATTTGCTATATATATATATATATATATAATGTACACTGATTTTGGAAATTTGGTTGGCTATGAATATTTCAGTACACAATCATGTCATATACATACAAAGATATATATATATATATATATATATATATATATAATTTATTTGAAAATGATAACATAAATATGTTATAAAATCATTAAAAAAAATAGCCATTTTGTTTCAACAGTTTGATAAGACACCAGAAGTGTTGAAACAAATGGCTATTTTTGTAGTGATTTTATAACATATTTATGTTATAATTTTCAAATAAATTATATTTGTTCTACTCTGTATTGAGCACTCTTTTAAGAATAGTATTTTTTGGTTATTGGAATTTATATACACCAACCCTATACTTGGGTGTGTGTGTGTATATATATATATATATATATATAGAGAGAGAGAGAGATTGGAATCCAACAGAATGATAAAGAACAAATAGCAAATAGGAAACTTTTATGAATCTAACATGTTTCACTTTTGTTAAAGCTTATTAGCTTTTCATTGAGGCTTTATTAAAAGTGAAACCTTAGATTGGTAAATGTTTCCTATTTTTCTTTATCTTACCATATATACTTGACTCTCCCGTCAAATTCAAAGTATGAGGGTCAAACAGATCAGTTACTAGGAAACTGACAGCCTGACACCAGCACTATAATAGTGGTGAAGGTTTTGTGCAGAACCATCCACACTTTTTGAAGGGCCGAATACAAAGACTTGGTGCATTACGTGCCACAATGTCTCCAAACGACCTTTCACAGGCTTTGAATTCAGAGTTATCCTTCTCCTACACCAATTGCCATCCAAGGCTATAGAACCCAGTTTGTCCTGCTATTTACCCATAGCTGGAGGGAGGATTCATACCCTTTTCCAAGGGTATTAGCACTTAAGTGACTGTAATAGATTCGATTGGAATTTGAACTCGGCTCTCCAATTCCTCAATCCTAGCTGCTATCCATTATGCCACATGTGACATGTTTCATCCCTTAGGGCTTCATCAAACTAGCTTTGTTTACATTGATGCAACTACACAAACCTGGTATGATGAAATCCTAAGAGACAAAATGCATCACACAAAAAGGTTTTCAAATTTATGTGTGTGTATAAATTTTATGAAATTATTTTTTGTGGAAAGTGTGCTCAGTATCAAGATTAGACATTAGGAATAAATAGTGTGGACATAGAAATGAATACTGCATGGTGACTGCCTTAAATGATCATCAGTTCATATATATCTGTCCAAAAGAAGAAGCCTCTGAGTTTTGGAGGGACTCCTTGGTTTGGCTAATTACATTTCAGTAGACCCACATATGTATATACACAATGTCAGATTTTATTATGCAGGTCAATGATTATGAATAAAATTTCCAAGGTGGTTCATCATATTAGAAACAAATATAATATTATACTTGTTGATATTTATTTCTTAGTTTCATAAAGATTACCATAGGTCATATGAAAGATATAATTTCAAAAGAGAAAGATGATGATGTTAAGTTAGATGGAAGCACAACATAGAATATTAGGAGAATTTTGAAAAAAGAAAACATCAGCATGATAAAAACAAAAGGAATGACTTCAAGAATTTCACAGAAAAAAGATTTGGAAAAAATTAAAATGGTAATATACAAAAAGTGAATTGACCAGCAAGAAAATATTTGGAGATGATGCTGTAAATGTAATCCAAAATGATTCTTCTCCCTCTATCTGGAGTAACTGATTGACTATATCTTCAAGGGTGCAGCTGTACTCACCATGCTTGGACAATTGTGGATTGGTGAGGCTATTTAACCCATAGTTGGAAGTTTTGAATTCTCCTAGGCCAGTTGCCAACCAAGGCTATAGGGCCCAGTATGTCCTGCTATTGACCTACAGCTGAGGAGAGAAAAGATGAGTTCATACCTTTCCAAGTCTGCATGTAAGTGAATGTAATGAACTGAACTGGAATTCTGCAACCTGAGCCACTATCCATTACTTTACTGTGCATCTGTAAATGTAAACAGAGAAAAAGATGAAGATCATTAAGAACATTGGCTAAAGACATGGAAGCAAACAAACTCCCACCTTTTAAGTAAACATTACAAAAGTAAACCTAAGTTAATTAAAGAAATGCAGGAAAATTGATATCTCACTAGGATCTTTTAATCATGAATATAGAGCTACATTGGATGGACCTGATGGCTGGATTACAGATTTTGTACTTTATAGAAAATGTCAACTACAGCAGGGAGATGGAGTAATGTTTTGTCAGTAAAATAAGTCTCTTCAATGCTGATGATGGTATCAGTATAAGTGATGGGAATTATTTAAAGTTTTTATACATTTTTTATGAGTGGTACAGATCTCAACTAAGATATTTTAAACTAAAGATTATATCCATGTTGTAAAGTGTGTAGTCATCATTAAATGTAAATAAATGGCAGGACTGTCCAACAAGCAGAATTGATGAAATTTGCAATAAACAAGAAAAATAACAGGACAAAAAATAATATAAAGCAAGTAAACAATATATCCAAGGCAAATTAACAGTAATAAGGCAAAAAAGTTCACAAACTAAGAATTGGAGTTGACACACAAGAGCAAATTCAAATAAGTGAATATAGTGTTCTGACTTCAAGGCAAGACGGATCGGGACTGAGTCAGATGAAACCAAGAACTGGCCTATTTTATTGGCTAAGAAGAAATCCTAGCATGCATCTCTGTGCTTCTGCTTATAAATTAGGGAGGGGAAAGTGTTTTGCAGTAATTCCCATTATGGGATTGGAACCAGATTATGCAAGACAATATTCCTCTGTATTCTGCAAAGATGATGATGATTACTAAAGATAGTTTCAAAAATATTAAAGAAATGGCCCGAATACTCAGCAGTGGGATAAGAATGATCTTGAGGGGAAAAAGAAAATCAACATCCTCTGCCAAGTATTCCAAGAAATAGGACTCAAGATAAACTTTTCTGGAAAAGAAAATACAATTTACAACTGGAATAAAAGTAGTTATGACATCCAATCAAAAAAAGTCAAGATGCAGAATTAGTAAATAGAAAACACTTCAAATACCTTGGTATATAGATCAGAAATAACACATTTAATGTAAGAGATAAAGAATTTGGACAGACAATAGGCTGCAATAAAAATAGTTATGCCCAACACCGTAAATTTCTAAAAAACTGAAACATTAACCTGAAAATTTGATTCATATTCTTAAATAGGTTCGTTGGATCAAAACTTTCACATGGATGTCATACATGGTGCCAAATTAGTTAAGAAATATCTAAACTGTCAGCTGTATACAAATGTCTTTGTTATATGCTGTGCTAATAGCAATAAGTAAAGGTTTATTGTAAAATACCAATACAATAAGAATAAATGTAACAGTTATGCACAACGTTGTCACAAGTCAATCCAGTAGTGAGTGCTATGATTGGAAGGTTGGTAATTTTCGTGTAAGTCTGACTTGTACTCAACAGATCCCAGTTAGACTCTGTAGTCCGTTGACTTACAGATACTTATAGGTGGTTACTACCGATAGTGTAGTCACTCATGGGGGTGACAGGTTATTCCATTACATCACTAAGATTAATGGTTAAAAAGTTGGTTTTGATTGAGTGGAGCTTATTAGTTTTGGTGAAGACCATCTTTATTTGAACCTTGTGGACCGGCAGTACAGAATCACAAAGAAAAAAAATAAACAGATAACATAATCTATATCACTTGAGGACTTTCAACAACAGCAACAGCTAAAATAGATATCACGTGTAATCAAGATGTTGATGTTCCAGACAACTTCAGACAAAAGGTTAGGAAGGAAACCCCCATCAGTAGTGGAAAGAGCAATAACAATTACTGCACTTGAGAAACCTATTTTCCTTAAAGATTTTATAAATTTCAGCCAAAAGTAGCACTGGCTGCTCAGTCAATGAATGCCAAATATTTCCTTATTATGAAACAGCTAATATTACCATTACCATTAGAGATGTAGAAAACAGATGCTACACTTTGATCCCAGTACAATGGCTAGGAGTAAAAAAAGCATAACTCGAGTAGCACTGGCTGCTCATTCAATGAATGCTGAATGTTTCTTTATAATGAAACAGTTAATATAATCATTACCACTACCATTCAAATAGAAAACTTGTGGTTCAACATTAAAAGCAAAGTATATGAGAATGGGAGACAATATTTGAGCAAAGATATCTGCAAAGCAATAAGATTTGCTGCAAATACAAGTAATAGCAAAATTGAAACAAAAAAAACATTAGCAAGACTGATAAAAGTAATAGAATTTTATTGATCCCATATTAATATGTAAAATAATAATTTTTTCAGGTATATTCGATAGTATATTAACCAAATATATGTTTTCATGGCCAATGCCTGAAGACTGCGTAAATATATGAAACTGTCACCATCCAGTACTGATTCCTGTGTTCACACTCTCTATATTTACATAAATTATATATATATATATATATATATATATATATATATATATATATATATATAATATACACACATACATATGAGAGGGGGGATGTATGGCAAAGTGGAAAAAAGTCTTTGTGTTGTTTTTTAGGACTTCATCGGACTGAATTTGTTATGTTGGTGGGACTACACATGTGAATCAATAAAAGTGTTAGGAATTTAACATTATATATATATATATATATATATATATATATATATATTCATTAAATCATTTAGACACGTTCTGTCTACTTATTTTTGATATGATTCTTTCATATTCATGAATAAGCTTTTTTGCATGGTTGTTAAAAGACAAGAGGAAAACACTGTGTTGGCTCATACTGTATTTATTCCGTGTACTTTTGACATAGAATAATGTCATCATCAGGGTATTGTTAAATATAGAGTAAGTATTTAGTGTTCATGGTTGTGAAGGACAAAAATTTCTGTGGTCATCCAAAGATTACCATTTTTATATGTGGAGTCAAGAATGCTGTTTCATGGCTGGTTGACAGACACCGTTATATATATATATATATATATATATATATATAATCTAACTTTTTTCATTTAGATTCTTTTTCCTTCCATCACTTTGTGCCCTCGATCTTACAACATTTCATTATTCCTGGCAGATCTTCTATTATCACAGTGGGGGATATTTAATAACAAAAGTGATAAAAAGAAAAAGAATCCAAATTAAATCAGCTAATATACAGATATATATATATATATATATATATAATTAAAAATGTTTAAATTCCCAACACCCCTTGTTTGTGCATATGTGTAGTTGCACAAAGATAACAAATTTAGTCCAATAAAGTTCTAAAGAATGAAACACGCTTTGTCATATATTTTCTCCCAATAATTTGTTGATATATAAAAAATCTATAAATCTTTATCTCACACACACACACACACATATATATAATTTATCATAAAAGTAATGTTTTATTCTTGAAGCATCTCTCTTTCCTTCATGATATTCTGTCACAGATGAGTGGAATTTTTTGTTTCAAAGAAATATAATCTGAATTATTTTTTAACTTAATTTGCGGCTCATCTGTGACTTAATTATATTGGATTCACATGAATGAATTGATGTCATTTTTGGGAAAAAAGCAAAAAAACAATTTTTACAAGAACATTTTTTCACTTCAGCAAACCACTTTGATTAAACCTTTCCTTTGATATGAAGTAAGTTTTCATTTACAGACAAAACAGTGAACTATAATACATTTTAAAGTATAAATTAAACAATGTTTTCTATCAAAAATTTTGTATAAATCTATTTCCTTAGCTCAGTTATAAATTTGTCTAATATTTCTTAAAATAATAAAAAATGTAGTTGTGGCCAACTGTTAAATAATGAAAGTGAATTGTCAAAATATCTAAAATCATTTATAACACATAAATAAATAGATGTCAAATGCCTAAAGAACATTTTAAATAAATTATGAGGCATCATCAAAAAGAGATAAGTAATTTAATTCAAAGACGGCTTACTGATGATGTGAAGAGGCAATATTTGTCCAATTTGCTTCCTAAGCCATTGAATAATTAGCAGACCACAAACAATTCTTTCTCTGTTATTACAAAAGAAAAAGGATGTCAGCTCTTAATTATCAACACTAATTAATGACAACATTAATGATTATTATTGTTATGACTTGTCAGTGTTTGCATTTAGAATGGTCAGCAAGAAAGTTTATCTTTTAATGGAATTGGTCGCATTTTTTTCTTTTTCTTTATCTTTCTTTTTTGTCATTATGCAAAAAAGAGATGAAAAACAGGAATGAAAAAAAAGATTTTTAAACTTCTGTCTTTTACATATCTTTTTCATTTTCTCTCTTTTTTGGGGGTCAGTGGGGATTATTAAGTTATTTGGTAGGGGAAAGACTGTGTTTTTTTTGTATTTTTTTTTTATGTTGTTCTTTTTGAGACAAAAGCTTTTATGTTCATCATTAATTTTCTGCATTGCATTAATTTATCTTTGAAGCAAACTATGACACAAGAAATCCAACTATTTTTTAAAAATTTTTTTGCTTTCCAGTTCGGACAAAATGGCACCCCCATTCACCCCCTCCCCCTAAAAGAAACAAATAAGAAACATGGCAGTTATCAATCTCTTAATAAATACTTCTCGTAGCAACTCATAGATTGCTATCTATAATTATGTCACATAATTAATTATCTTTTAGATAATGGGCAAGTTGCCAATCAAAAGAATTTGCATATTTTCAGACTTGCCTCCTCCCATCACTCTCGTTGATTTCCCAACACTACTTACCTTGCTTTCTTTGATGAACCAGACCATTAGAAGATCCCTTTTATCTCACTGCTACTCACCATCACAGTTACAGAGATATGGAGACTTTTTTTATATGAGGGTGGGATTTTTATGTTGTTTGGGATAATGTTTTTTGTTTATGAATGTTTATCTCCTGAAACATCTTTTCTCTTTGGTCTTTATGTTGATGTTGTATCATTTAAATTTCTTGCTCCTTTTAAGTTTAAATCCACATTCAGGCAGATATAAGCAAAGAAATAAGAACTTTCATTCCTAAATAGATAAAAAAAAGATACTCCACCCAGCACCAAAATGAGGACTTGATTCCACATGTTGGTTTTTATTTAACCCATTCTATACTTTTTCAAATGTCCATAAGTTAGCCAAACTTACTCCATTTGAATTCACTTTTTCTGATGTAGCCATGTAAAATCTCTATCAACTAAAAATATATCAATATCTACATATAGTTATAGACAAATATATAATGAGTGAAAAGGTAATAAGAATTGGATTCATTCCCTTCCCAAAATGGTTGTAAGGAATTTGAGGAAAAAGGGTTGATGTGTAATATCAAAAGATAATCTTAGAAAGTTACACATGACTTCGTTACCTGATAAACTTTAGCCTGAGCACACACTGTGATAGTGTCTTCTTATTCAAAGTAGAACTTGCTAGTCATTTATGATTTCATAACAGTAGGCTGTTTCTAGCAGACAACAGTGACAAAGACATATGCGCAAAAAACTTGCAGAAATGCATTGGATGTTGCAAGTGAACCACTTATGCAATCATAGCCAGGCAATCAATCATTGGCAATAATTAGATAAATATAAATGCACCTTGCTGGGCTGTCCTGCTCCCTTTGGCTGGGTGGGCAAAAGCACACCTGTTCCAACTATGGCTTCTGCTACAAAAGGAGTTGCAATTTCGAATCTTGCCAGAGAGCACAGTTTCTTTATTAAATCTCTTGAATGTAAAGGCCGGTAGAAGTAATTCACTCTGTTTTTAAAAAAAAGACAGGATGTCTGCTCAAACATAACTAACCAACAAAATAATGTCATTTTTATATATAAGTATTGTAAGGCATTCAAGGAAAAAAGGGTTGATCAAGTAATGTTAAATCATGGCCTCAATCCCAGATAATATTCAACGTGAGCCCACACTGAGGTAGGGTCTTCTTATTCAAAGAACTTGTGAGTCATTTATGATTTCATGACAGCAAACTGTTTTTAGCAGACAATTTTGACAAGCATCTGCAATGACCTACAGGAAATTTATGTCAGTTTTGTGACAGTCATTCATCTGACGTATGTGCAAGAACACTTGTAGAAGTGAATTGGATGTTGCAAGTGAGTTACTTATGCAATCAAAGCCAAAATGGCCTTCTGCCAAACACTGTCAATCAGTATATATATATATATATATATATATATATATATATATATATATATATATACACACACATACACTGTATTCCAAAGGTTTATGGACACCCTCTGAATTTAATAATTAGTAAGTTTCATGCCTTCTTTGGTTCAGTTAATGCCTACTAAGCTAGGAGGCTGAAACTATTTACTCTATTAGTGCATAAAGTCCAACTTGTTTAGACAGTGGGGGTACCTAAAAATTAAACTCTACCAGTATTAAGATTACCAGTAGCTATCAAGGTAGATTCTGCAAAAAGAGATAAAATCTTAAGGAAACTTTACTTTTTTCTTTTTTTACAAATAGTTGTCTCAGTTTTAATAATGAGTAAATATGTTTGTTTAAATAAATATTTTATATTTTAATATGTTTGTTTTATTAAATATTTAATAATGGGTAAATATGTTTGTTTAAATAATGGGTAAATATTTACTCCACACCTGGTAATTGAACCTTGCTGGGTTATGATGTTCTCTATAGATGAGCAGTATATCTGATCAGACTGTGGCTTCTGTTACAAAGGGGAATGAAATTTCAAATCTTACCAGAGGTTTCTGTATTAAGTCTCTCAAATGTGCAAGCTGATAGATATAATTCACACCATTTATTAAAAAAAAAACCCAAAAAAACAACAGAATGTCTACTCAAACATGGATATCTATAAAATAATATTTAGAGTAGTAAGTTATATATATATATATATATATATATACATATATATATGATGGTTGTCAGGTATTCAAGGTAATGAAGGTTGATGATACAATATTGAAATAGGCTGTTAGAAAACAGAATATTAACATCAATACCTGATAATCTTCAGCCTGAGCATACATGCAACATTTGTGGAAGGGTTTTCTTATCCAAAGCCAAATTTGATAGTCATTTATGATTTTGTGACAGTAAGCAATGCAAACAGCCATAACAAACTACAGGAAATTAATGTCAGTTTTATGACAAAGTATGTGGGTTATAAGCAGGTCTAAAGATTTATGTGAGAGTAAAAACTTGTAAAACCTAAAGTCTGTACATATGTCTTTTATCTGCCATATATGCAAGAAAGCCTGCAGAAATAAAGCAAGCCTGTTTTGAGTCATCTACTCACTGCCACTCAATCCAAACTTGAAGCGATTAACTTCTTCTTTGGCAATCCTTACATATTGTTTAAAATTTGCTAATTTTTCTCAACTATAGAAAAATTAATTAAAAGTCTCAAAAAATCTTTTGTTGGTCTTCAATCAAACTTTCATATATGAAATATTGCTGCTCAAATTTTAAATTTAGTTCTGTATATATATTTCTTATCTTAAGTTTTTTTTAATCGAGTTTACCTCGAGCAAGGTAGTAAAGCCACTAAGACACAAAGGGGTTACTGGGTGAGGACGTATTAAAAAACCGAAACATTACTAAGGAGTGAGAACAAAAGAAGAGTAATCAGGACAGTAGATAGCGATTGACATTGCATTTAAATTTTTAAAGAATAAAGTTGGCTGGAAAGCATGGAGCCAAAAGTGAATTCCACAAGTGAGAAGTGTGAGAAAAGAAACTGTTAGCATAGAACTTACAGTTACATCTCACCAATTGAACTGTAAATTGATGAGACCTTGTTGCTAATCTAGTGCTGTGCTTAACTTCATAAATTCTAGGGCTCAGTTACCATGAAAGTATTTATAGAAAAGTTATTTTTAATGGATATACGTGTCTGGGTAGTGAAATTCCTCTCTACCATCCTAGGAGCATGAAGAACCTTATTAAAGAAAATATATCTCAGAGCTGGGATTGAACCTCCATTTTTTAACTTAAAGAAACCACTTTATAGCAATAAATTTTACTATTGTCTGAGCATTCCCTATAGAATGAAAGGTAAATCTCACAGTGGGACCTTTTGAAGTTTGTATCTGCTTATTTTTTGGTGAGGTGGGGTTGCAAAATGTAAACAAAATAATTTTAATTAATATAATAGATACATGCACACTTGTCTTGGAGCAAATATATATTACATAAGGTAAAAATTATATATATTAGTCAATGTATACAAAAGATAATCTATGGCATCTGTACAATAATTCCATGTATACGTTTCAATACATATTTCAATGTAAATATGGAACTGAAAAACTTCTTGTAGATATTAGGTTGATACAAAAGATTCCAGCACCATTGTTTGTAGAATATTAGCAAAATTTTACAAGTATCTTTCAAGTTTACTAAACTGTCTCTTTCCTGTAATAAAGCAAAAAGTTCACAAAGTAAGAATTGTGTTCACCTGCAAAGGGGATATAGTCATGTGATTATAGCATTCTGACCTCAAGGCAAGAAAGAATAAAAATATGGCAGATGAGACAGAGAATTGGTCCATATATATTGGTTTGGAAGAGACCCCAGCATCCATCTGTAGGATTTACCTATAAATTTGAGAATTGGGATGTTCTTAGCAATCAATCCTATAAATTGAAACCAAAAGTTGGTATACTTTGTAAAAATTGTTTGCAAAAAAGTTATTTTATTATTTTGATGAAAATCTTCATTGAATGTAAGACATATTTAATATTTTGCTATCCATGTTTAATCTTGACAGAAAGATGCAGCTGAAGATAAAAAAAATGGATTACTTTTGTTAATAAGACAGTAGGTGCAAGCATGTTGTTCTTGGATTCAAGGATAAAGAACATTCTAGAAAATGTAAGAATCTGAAAATTGGAGGAATATTTGAAGACTGATGCAGCATAAAAATGACAAAATTGCAGAAAAAATTAGAAATAGAGACAAAACGAAAGAGAGAAGAAAACCTTTGATTGGAGGAGGGGAAAATGGCAGTTGAGGGGAGCCAAGACAGGGAAGAAAATTGAGACAAGAATAAAGAAATTGAAAAGAAAATGCCAAGAAATCAAGTGATGACAATATCTGTCCTTATTCTGCAGAGGTGGAATACACCAGTTTACTGAGATGTACCGTAAGGTCAGACAAATCCAGAGAAAAATGTTTAATGTTTGAACAATGATGTTATGAATTTATATAACTAAAAGATTTTGTTAAAAATACTGGAAACTTTTGCATTAACCTTATAAATAATACCTAATTCCAAAATAATTAGTTCAAAGAATAAGAAGAATAAACATCAACCAATAATCTATATATTTTAATCTATATCACCCCAAGTAAGGCAATAAAGCCACTAAGACACAAGGGGTTACAGAGTGTGGAAGAATAAAGAACAGAAACAGTAATGATGAGCAGAAAGAGAAGAGAGTAATCAAGTGGACATTAGATTGTGTCTGACTTTGCATATAAATGATTGCCGTTTAAATTTGGCTGAAAAGCATGGCGCCAGAGAAATGCAAGAGAAGAAATTGTTAACATCGAATTTATGCCTACACCTAGCCATCTCACCTGTCAAGTCTAGTACTGTGCTTAAATTCAAAAAGTCTAGGTACCATAGCAAAGAGCGATATTTATTTCTGCTTCAAATACAGATGTGACTCAAGGCCAAAAATTCTGTGTTAACTTTAAACTTAGCTAGCCACAAACACTGACCCAAAGATACCACAATATTTCTAGCACCAAAATACCACATTCTTTCTTACCTTTCTTACTACATAATACCTCATTGTTTCTGTGAAAATCCTAACTAGTCCCAATATTTACAATTTATTGTCTGTTGTGGCGGGGGGGGGGGATAAAACAATTTAAAAACTAGCCCCGATGAGTATTTACAATATGAATACAAATCTATTTACAAGAAACTAAATAAAAAGCATATCCAAACAGTTACCATGAAAGTATTTATAGAAAAGTCATAGAGAGGCAACCTTACGGTGGTGGGGAAGTGACTGAAGCTGAGTAACCAGATCGGGACCAATAATATTGCTGATTCTGCTTTGGATCTTATCAAGGGGGTCAATGTGTATAGCAAGGGCACCAGGCAATATGTGGCAGCGATATTCTAAGCATGCGTGAATGGTAGATGTGGGTGTGTGCAGGCTGTCAAATATGGAGCACTAAAGAAAATCACGTAGGAATAGAAACGTGTAAAAGTTGTGACATATTAAAATTATTTATGGAGAGATAATGCAAAAGAAAAGATATGAGAAAGGATGTGATAGAAAATATTTGACCTCAAATCTTTTTTAATTGCATATGAAACTAAATCCATGTTTGTATAACAGATTAAAATATGAATAGGCAAGTAAGGTTTGAAAATCTGAAGAAGAAACAGAACTTGTTTGTAAGAAGTGGAGGGGGATTGTATTTTCCTGCTACCTAATTGAAAAACCGATTCTTGATAGATACACAGGACAGAAATGAAATTTTCAAAAAGTTGAATTATGGTTTATAATATCATAGCAAAAATCTTTAATCTTTTTTACAGTTTAAATCATGAGCAAAAAAAGAAAAAGTTTGTATAGCCTTTAAAATGCTCTTTATGATACTGGAATGAACTCAAAGTTCATTTAAAACAATTTGGAAATTTAGAACTATCTTATTATAATTCTGCTAGTCTCTCCTTTAGTTAGCACAACCATTACGTCATGCCAATACCACATAATAATGAAATATTCCATTTTGATCTTGTAGAAAGATGGAAAAGAAAGGGAGAGAGAAGGAAAGATAGAAGAGGATACTTGCCCCTCTCTTAATTAGCACAACCATTATGCCCTGCCAATACCTCATAATAACAGACTATTGCATTTTGATCTTGTGGAAAAGAAAGGAAGAAGGAAGAGAAGATAGAAGAGACTATAACACTTGCTTGTGTTTAATGTTTCATGCCAATAGCTTATAAGTAATGGGCAATTCTGTTTTGATTAACAGAAAAGACATATCAGAAACGCTACTTTGTTTCACTGAGAAAATGAAAGAAAGAAAAACAGGGAAGATAGAAGTGTTTAATGTCTGTTTCAATGGAATAGAAAAAGTTGTTACCTTTAAATTTTTTAATTTAAACCCCCTTACTTCTTAAAATAACGATCAGCATTCATATTTATGATTGTTATTGCAATATTTTGTTAAACTTGTTAAGCTCAAATATTTAATGATGCAATAGAGGAATTTCTAAAGATATTTTATTGTCGTAGAACTCACCATGAACTTATTCAATCATTAACTTAGGAATTAAGATTCACCAAAAAATTAAAATACGAAAACTGAAATTTTCATGAGTATTTCTAGTCTGTTTTAAATATGTAATTATTCAGTTTCCACATTATTTTTCTGGGACATTAAAGTTCATTTCTTGGCAAATATTATATATTATATATGCTTCTTGATTGTCCTCCATGTCGCTCACTGCATTCATTATAATTTACCTAAGACAACCTGGCATGATCATGCAACTGAATATTAGACTGATTTTAGAAAAAGTACCACAAGATAATTATTCAAATGTTTTTTGCCTATTATTTTCGTAAGTGAATTCTAATGCAGAAAAACCTTTATTATAGTTTATAATAATAAAAGATTTAGATGGTGTATTAAAAAGCAGGTCATCTGAAACTTAAGCTGCTTCTACTACAAAAAAATCTGATTTGTAACTGCCATGGAGTTTTTAATTATGTCCGGTTTTAGATCCTGGCAAAATGGAAACCACTTTCAGTTTTATTACTCATTTACTATCTGAGCAGGAAACAAGGGGAAAGCTGGAAAAAGTAATCATGAGAAACTGAACAATGATAAAAAACAATTGTAAAGTCAAATTTGTTTAAATATTTTACTCATGATGTAATGAAATAAATAAAAAATATAATGATACTAAACTTAATATATTTGGCATTACATGAAGCTGAAAGGTGCCCTTAAAATCAAGAAAGTCTAAGCTAAATAAAATATTCAGTTGGGGAATATTTAAAAAAAAAAGCTGCGTCTTTTCAGAATTTAAGTGACCATTGCTCTCCAGAAATTCATTTTCATTTTTATCTGTGAGAAACCATGGTGCTGTCAAGATGGATTGAAGTAGAATGAAATTTACTTGTATCATTTTCTATAATAAATTTGGTTAATGTACTGTTTTAAGGAACTGTAGCACATCACGTTTCAGATTACATTGATGAAAATTTGAAACAAAGTACATTCTCAAGTATTTGGGACAAGAAGACAAACTTAGTATGCGAAATCCTTGAAATATTACCTGTTTACATAATCCATCATATCATTGGTAGGATTTCTGGCTAATAGCCTAGTGGTTTAAAGTACTGGTTTGGGAATTTAGTTGGATAGTAATTATGAGTTCAGTCCCTGGTCTGGTTAGCAGAGACACATTGAAAACATGACTAGCATTAACTGAGCAGTACTAAAAATAAGAAATAGACGAGCAGTAGTATGCAGATGGAGGAAGGGAATCGAACCAAAGACTTAAATAAATATGTAGTTTCTGAAATTTGAAATAAAGTGTTTATTTTATGTTTCATCTGTTTTTTACATATTTAAAATGCCTTCCTTTCTCATATTTCTCAATACTAGGCCCTATAGGCCCCACCTACTTGAGTCTTGGGGGGCATACAATCCTCACCACATCACTATAGATGAGATATCCCTACAAAACAGAAACTGAAACATGAACAATCTATCCTCATAGATTAAATAAAAGTTTACTGAAAGTTACTCAGATTGACAGGCACCTGAAGAAGTCTTGCGATAACAATGCTTGAAACATTGTGGCAATAACAACAAAGATGAAAACTTTATTCCAACTGTGGATAGCGTTAATATCAAAACTTCATTCACTCTAATATGTAATTATAGAGCTAATACCATACCATATATAAGAAATAAGCAGATGTCAACATTTCTACATTATATTTAGCATATTTAGATGAAGTTAAGCAACGTTGAGCCTAGTCAGTACCTAAATGGATAATGACTTAGAATTCCAATTTCAGTTGGCTCTGTTATATTCACTTGCCTTAAAATACCCTTTGGGAAAAGTATGAATCCATTTCTTCTCCTCCAATCTATGGATTAATTAGTAAGACTTGAATAAAAAAAAAATCTTAAAATCTAAAAATATTTTCTGGCTTTAAATAACCTGCAAAAGGGTTGATAAGACATAAAAAACAAATCAAGCATATTTAGAACAATATTTCAGAATGTTGATCCTTAATGTTTAATTGTGTCTTGCTGTAGTTAATGTGTTTAGAGCTATGGTGAGATGTACAATGGCTACATATTTATTCCTACCCCATTTCAAAAGTATTTATAATTACTACTACTACTAATAATAATGCTATTATTTCTGTTGCCATTAGGTTAGTCAATTAGTAGAATCTGTGAAAGTCATTCATATAACTATGAATGACCACAAATCATCAGAGAAACATTAAAAGTACAGCTTGATAATCAAATTAATAGATTCAACAATTGTTTTTTTTTAATATTATTTAAGCAACATTTGGCATTCAGCCTATAAGCTATACATTAAAAAATAAAAAGAAAGGAATTGTCACTGGTCAAGAATTAATGCAGAATTTATTATTAACTAAATATGGCTGCTAATTATGTAAATGCTTTACTATTGATTTTAATTTCAAAATAAATTGGCAATCAGGAAATAATAGATTGTCAGTAGTTAGGAAGTGTTACTGATTGAACAGTGCTATTATATGTATAACTCTCCTGCAAATTCTATTCTGGCAATATTTGTAAATTTGAAATATGATGATACTTTTAAAAAAAAAAATCTATTTTCAGACATTCTAATTTATTCAGTTCCCATTTTACAAAATGGGGGAGGTGCTTTATAATGTTAGAAAATATATATTTTTTTTTTTTTGTAAATGAAGGAGCAAGTCTTTTTAGCTTTGTTGTTGGTTTTGCTATTTGTAATTCAATGTTACTCATAAACATATATGTCTATGTGTCTGTTGTATACTTGTGTTTCTTTGTTCTTTGGAACATTCTTTGTCTGAAATTGTATCCAGGAGGGTCAAAGAGTTTCTTCTTGCATTTCATCTCCATCAAATATTAACTTCCAACCAATCATATATTTCATGTTCAACCTTCAAGACTATTTCCTTCAGCTTTGTTGTTTTCCTTTTAGTTAAAATTTTTTCAGTTAAAATATGATAGAAACAAAGAAGACGTTAGTTCAAATAAAAACATAACAGAAAAGAACCACTGTATATGCTGACTGAAGAAACCAAATTATTTTTATTATTACAAGAATCAACTTCCTTTTCAAAATGTTGTCTTTTGCTTTCTTGTTTGATCTGTGTTGTCCTGTTTTTTTCATCTGCCTCAGTTCCTCTTTAACCAATTATTGATCAATAATCAATAAATAAATAATCAATAAATTCTGATTACATGAAAAGTATTAAAGCAGAATTTTATTCTCTAAATCTAACTATTTTAATTTTGTATTATAGTAATACAATTTCTGTTTTTAGATATATTTATTACTGTAACATTAAAAGAAGCCCATTTTTGTTAGGGCAATAATGTTAAAATACTCCAACTTGAAGAATTAAAACAAGTTCTAGCCCAATCTATAACTTAATAGTGTGGTCAAATTTTTATACGTTGTTAGAAATGCTGAAAATAAAATCAAAACAACACTGAAAAAGAAATTGAAATTGTTTTATACAAATCTGACATAAAGGCTTATTTAAAAAAAAAAGTAAAAAATAGAATCAACATGAAAGACTTAAATACTGCATAAAGAATATCTGGTCCGCTATCTAGGATCAGTGTGTAGCATCTGTTCTCTCTGATGAATTTTGTATTTGTAAGTTAATTTACCTATGCTGTTCAGTGCTGTTGATTGGACAAGTCACCTGCCTTGTGAATCCAAGTCAGACAGTTGAATCAGAGCAGGATTCACCTGTAAATTTTTATATATCTTTTTGATTCAGCATGAGAGAAATTCTGGACAGAAGAAACAAACATCCAGAAAAATTCACACTTTCATAATTACATATAATTTTGGAATTCAGTTTTTAGAGAACAAACTAAAAAAAAAATATACTGATTATTTACAATGGCTGATCCAAAAATTTTAGTCAAGTTCTCCGCCCACTCTGTGTGCCATGAAAGATGAACAAATATCTGTCAAACCCATTGTGATTACAACCACTCCTTTGTCTTGATGACTAACCTTGACATAAAGTCTTCTTATAGAGTTGTTACACAACACTCATCCAGTGTTGCACACAGAGCCTTGTCTGGGGGTGTTATGATTTCAAGGTCATTAAGTGTGCATGGTTCTTCAAGACTGAGGCAAACTAGAAGATAGTCCATAGTTTGTGATTGCACAACATTGGCAGTTGTGATCATTATCAGTGATATATCCCTATTTTTGATGGTTGACTCTAAAATGACCAACAGATATTTTGAGGTGATTCAGGCAGGACCAAGAGGGCTAGCCATCACTAGAGCCAGTGGGGAGGGATTCTGTAAGACTCAGAGAGAGCCTATGCGCAATGTTGTTAAGGTGGCTGCACCACACGGACAGATGCTGACTCGGAGCTCTGTTGTTCAGAGGATCAACTGAATGTAGAAAGCAGTGTCTTGACTTGAGCCTCTTTGTCATTGGTTCACAGCCGTGGAGTGGATGGCGAGGGTCAATTTGGAATGGACTGTCCTTCTGATGTAAGGGGAAATATTGTCACTAGAGGTCATCTACTTTGGTTGGCTTGAGATAATTAGTGATTGATCAGCATGAGGTGTTTAAGGCAAGGTCAATTTTCTTTGCATGTGATGGCCTGCTCTACACGTGTGACATGGAGTAACAGATAACATAAGCCCATTTTAAAGGGCCACATTTATGTGCCATATCCTTTCAGGATATGGGTATTCACAGCTTTCCACAATTTCCTTTTTTTGTACTTTAAGTAAATTTTGATCCTTTAGTAGGCCTCTTTGTCCTTGCTTTGCCATCAATGGAAATAAGTAGCAACAGAAAGATACTTCTCACTGGGTGGCTTATTCAATGTTGCTCTTGTCTGATTTATTCCCACAATGCAATAGTTCAAAATCTTTTCTCAGAGATGAGGGTTAATGTTTGAATTTCAATGGGTGCTTGACTATTACCAAGCTATACTCGATAAATATCTAATTAATGCATTTCCTCTAGAGTGATAGCTAGTAGGTAGAGTACATTATCCAAATCACTAATGTTCTGTGTTCAGTACTTGGTTACCTTATTATGATAGCTCTGCACCAGATAAAACAATGCTTAGTCAATAACTTTAGTCATGAGTATAAACAATTTAATGGTAATGGTGAAATTAGTAATTGTTATCACTTTCTGGTACTGATGGCAGTTTCCTTCCTAACCTTTTGTTTAAGGTAGTGGGGAAAGTTACTATGTTGATTATATGATTATCTTCTCTTCTAGTTACATATGCTATCCATTTTAGTTGTTACTGCTTTTGGTATACTGCAAATGGCATAGTTTCTGTTATTTGGCAAAGCATTTTGTTTGCAATTCTGCAACACCAGTTGATAAGATCTGATGAAGTATTGTCTTCTTGAAAATCTAAAGGACTCATTCCCTGGAAGCCATTTTTAATCACTGATCTGAGAAAACGGTTGTATATAGCTGATAGTTCAGACATTTCTGATTGAATTGGATGCCATGCATAACATTTTTATGAGAGTCTAAATCCGTGGAAGTTATTTATAAACATGAATTATTTGCCTTTATCAGATCAGAAACATGGCCTTCTTTAAATTGTGAACTGGATGGGTTCCTTGAGCTATCCCAAAAGGCTACAAAATTGCTTTTGTTGCTCTGCTGTTAGTGAATTATTCTTCTCTCTTGCTCTTCCAGGTTTGATTGGTATTCCATTTCTGCCATTGATAAATTTTTCTCTGCACTGCTTTGGTTAATTTTGAATCCAATGTATTCAAATACATGTATTTTGGTTCTGTAGCAACTTACAGTGTTGGGTGAAACCACCTCTAGCACAGCCTATTCTATGGTTAATTTCTGTATCTCTGCAACTAAATTTGTTATAACTGAGGTATTTAAAGTGTTTAATATTTATTAATTTCACATAGTGTATTGATGTCAATCCTTTCAGGTTGCATTATTACGGTGGCCTTGTGTGAGGATGAGCAATGCTTAGTAAATCATTTTGACTGTTAGTTTTCCTTATTTTTTTACCTTGATTTGTAGAGTTAATTTTTGATCAAAAAACATGACCATGACATACAAATTTGTCATATGGCATTATGCAGAATATAAAATGTCAGTACTGAGGATATAGATTAGTATCAGTTGTAGTCTTATATAGTAATTTCTAATAATAGCTTGAACAAAAATATAAATAGTATTTATAAACATCTCTCAGATCATAAACTAACACAATATGGCTATCTTATTTATAGCCACCTGCTCATTGTAGACTGGAAAACTCTACACCAATATGGTCACCCTATGGTATAGTTTTTAGCTACTTTCCAATGGTGCTACACACTGAAATTGTTTTCTCAGGCTGATATTATCAACAAGTCACCTTCTTGACGAATTGATCATGATGAGAGTCTAATGATTAGAATGCTAACATTCTAGCATATTGGCCGCACACCTACAGTAATTTCAAAATTAATCCTTAGTGCTTTCTTGATTATTTTATTGAATTCAAATTCCCAAAGTTCTTGATGGACCAAAATACAAATCATTCAAATTTCTTTTCTCCATAATAGACACAGTTACATGTTCTAATGTTGAAAGATAGGTACAGGAGATATTTAGAATTCCCAGGATAAAACCAGCATATTTGGGGGGGAAAAATGTAGAGGAGTTAACAAGTGTATTTGTAAGCAAAAGCAATCTAAAATGGAGATACTTGCAAGTATTTTGAGTATCTGAAATAATTTATCAATAGCTACATAAAATCTTTAATATATGTTGTTGCACCAAGAACTTTATATTGCTGTTGTCATTACGTTCATATTAAAATAGATACCGCCATGAGATCGATAAAAAAAAAGAGCACAGAATGATGAAAAAGACGCCAAATTTGACAAAAACAAAATTTTATCATCTAAATGTTTAGAATCTCTTAGTTCCTGCATTTCACTGTTGTTACATTCACAACCATTGTCTGAACAAAGTTTTAGGAAGCACTAAAAAATTTTACCCATCATGATAAAAAACTCTTTATTAATAGCAGAAACCAGTTTCTTATTCATCCCAAGTGCTGCATAAATATGAATTTCAAGATCTTCAATCACAAAAAAGTAACTTTGACCTCATAATTTCAGATCTAGAAATACAGTTAAATTGACTCACCAGATATAGATTGACAACAGATTAAGGAAGTTTTTTAATTTAGCAAAAGTTTTTTACTGATCCCATATAGAATTAGATGTTTAAGTATAAGTTTGTTGTTTGCATTGTGGTTTAATTTAAACTTTTCTGGATTAAGGTGACCAAATTGTTTATCCAATTTACTGTTTCTTTTTCTGAGCCTAGTGGATTTTTGAGGAAAACATAATTAAATCAGTGGAGTTCTTATCTCCTTATAAGTAGAAAGGCAAGGACTAATACCCCAAAGATTTCACTTGTATTATATTCCTTACAGAGGAACAGTTCAAAATTCAATTAGTCTTGATAGATTTCTTGCTTAAAAGTAAAGGTTTCCTTTGACAACATTACTGGTTATATCAAACCTTAGTAAGGATGGAACAATTTTTAGATAGAAGCTACAGTGATACCATCACCAAATGTGAAATTTAACACAATAGTTTGTTTCCTAATTAAAAATTGCTCATAAACATTTAGAGTTTCAAGAGTCCTGAAACTATCTGATTTCACAGATTAACTGATCACATCAAATCCAGGTTAGTACTTTGTTTCATATTTTATAACAAAGACTGAAATTTGGTGTTAATAGTATCCTCGTTAACATTCTGTAAAGATTCAAATGTCCAAAGTACTTATGAATAGTGATTTTTTTCAAGCATAGCTTTGATGTGGCCCAAGGCCAAAAGTATGGGGCACCCAGTGAGGATCGAACTCACTGCTTGGTCATAATTGTGCTAGTGAGACAAGCTTGCTAACCATTACACCGCCTCGAGGTGCCTGAAAAGTACCTATGAATATGTTTATAAAGTTAATTCTATTCATGAAAGTAAAACATAAATAATCTTACATAGCAATTTGTAAGGTTAAAAAACATAGGTGACAGGGTTCACATATTCAAGGTAACAATGAATGTGTTAAGAAATTTTATTTACCAAAATAAAGCTTAAGTAGTCCTATGTAGTAATTCCTAATGGTAACTCTTGCAAAACAATACAGAATGCAATCTGTAAGGGTCCGTATGTCTAAGAGAACAGTGAATATATTAAAAACTTCATTTTATTTACCAAAATAAAGCCTAAGTCATCTTCTATAGCAATTTCTAAATTAGTTTCCTATAAAAACTGATCACATTAAAGGTTCAAAGAGCCAAGGTAACAATAAATATCTCAATGTTTTTTTTACCAAAATATAGTATAGTTTTATATAACAATTTCTAATGGTAATACTAACAAAACATAAATGGTATTATATAAGGGTTCAAATAGCCATGGTAGCCGTGAATAAGTAAAAATGCTTCTTTATCATTAATGACAATTACTTTCCATGTTTTAAAAATTCCTGTCTTGGAAATTTGTGATTTGATTGTCTGTTCCCTGTTCAGTGCACTGAACAGGTATTTTGTTGTCGCTTTGTTTTGTTTGTTGTTTGTTCATCTTTATGTGGGGATGGGTTAAAAAAAGATGGTATTCTATGTTTCTTCTCATTCTTCATATTACCCTCCTTTCAAGATGCCCCATTTTATCTGATGAAAAAGACTGTCCTTACCCATAATCCTCCAGTATAAAGGGAGACAAACATTCACCAACTTCAAGTATATAAAACTGACAATTTTATATATTTTCTTTTATTCAAATTTATTTTTTCAGGAAAGAAGCTATCAAAATCAATAAAAACATTTTTTTTCTTTTTTTCGTGATGACTGTTGAACAAAAGCAGTCTAATTTTTATTTACAGCATGTGATAAAATGAAATGACATAATCTTCAGTAAATTTGGTGAACAAATGTTTCATTATACTAATTAACAACATGGTTACGAAAAGGAAAATACTAAAAATATTTTGAATAATCTGAATTTGTTAGTTTAACTTTTTTAAAATTTTTTACATCCTAATTTTTTTTTAAATTTAATAGAAATTAATCCTTATGTAGATTTCAGCTGATTCAAAAAGTATTTTAAACTATTTTTTAAAATTCCACATACAATCCCAAAGCAAAATCATTTCCAATCAATTTTTACCCACCTTGTTTTTTTTCAGGCTTGATAAACATATTTTTCTTTTTGGTTCCGAGAAAAGAAGATTTTTTTAATACTCCAAAATGGCCACTTTGTGTGTTTTTAGCAATGGTTTAGTTATTACTAGAAAGAGATTTTGAGAATTGAAAAGCATTTAATATCAACAAGTTCACTACTCGTTTTTGGGAAACATAAAAAAATCAAGGAAAAATTTCTTTTAATATTTTAATAGGAATAACATGCATATTTAGTCCCTTGTATGAAAGACAATGTACCTTTATATATTTAACAGCTATGTTGGCTGATCTCGATTTACTAATGAGATATTCCATTGTTATGCTAAGTTAAAAATAGATTGATAATACATTAAGGGGTAGTTTATATGGGTAGGAGGGGAAGGTAATGGTTGAACAGGTTAAGGGTGTAGTGATCAGGGAAACATCCTCTTGGGAGTCTGTTCCACAGGCTAGTGGTTCATGGGAAGAAGCTGTTTGAGTGGAACTTACTTTTTGCTGATCGAATATGGAGGGAATATGTGTGGTTTGCTACTATGTAAGTGGCATAGCAACCCTAGCCATGAAGGTTAGACCTGGCTGAACCAAGGAACATAGTTTGTCCGAGTGCTTTCCATGGAAGTAGCAATAAATAAATATTTTATCAATCTTTCCTCTGCTGTATAACAATGATGAGATCTATATATTAATATAACTAGTAAGGAATAAAGGCACAGGGGAATATAGATTCATGCCTTCCTGAAGAATATTAGTGTAAAGGGAACATAAAATGCCTCAGCTGAAATTTTAACCTGGTCCACTAATTTTAATTTTCCTGGGGATAACTTAAACAAAAAACAACCATCTTTATTTATACAAGCTTGTTAGATGTTTCACTTAGTAATTTCCTCTGCCTATTTTGTCTTCAATTTGTCCTGTGAGTGTCAAATTCTTCAAGCCTTCTTTTCTCATTTTGCAACCCAGAAATATCAACTATCTCTTTCTGATTTTAAAAAACACATGTGCTTAAGGTCAGAAAGATGCAGTTGAAATGTTCTTAATTCTATTTTGCTTAAAACTTCTTCATAGCGCATAGGTTCTGTCCTTGGATTCTCAACATCCTTTGGTAAAAACTACATCTGTGTTGTCTCAAGTTTTTTCTTCATCTGTAAGAAGATTGTCCTGTATTCACTGCCATATAGGACTGATATTACATATGTGTTTAGCATTATTTCTTTTGTTTCTAATGAAATTTTCATCTTTCTTAATCCTTTGCTTAGCTTTTGGCAGGGGAGCATCTTTCACTGTTCCAATTTTCCATTTTTTGTTATAACACTTTGCAGATAATTTCTGATTATGACATTTCCAATTTGTAGTTTGCATCTTGGTTTGCCTATTATGACTTTCCAAATTTCAAATCTGAACTGACAATTACTCCGAAAGCAGATACCTCTATTATCATTAAAAGCTAAACAAAAATCAGGTCAAACTTACAATATAGAGAGATAACTCTTTAAGTTTCAATTTATTAATATATTTCAAACTATTATCTTACTATATGAAACTAGCAGTACCTGTGGAAATTCCATGGTTTTACTATTTTTAAGTTTGAATTCCTAGTTCCGATGTTTCCTAAGTCCATGGAATATAACAATTTTAAATGAGCACTTTCTAGCATAATTACAATTGGTCTTTTGTAAGTATATCTCCTTGATTTTTTGACGGCAAGACCAACAATACAATAGTAATGGCAAAGGTGTAACAGTCGGGCAAATTAAGTAAGGAAATAACTAATGAAAACAGGTCATAGTTCTCTTTATTTTTCTTTTAAGCATTTCACCTTAAGTAAGGCAGCAGTGCCACTAGAGTGTTATGGCGAGTGAAAGAGCTGTCACAGCAGTAGCCATGAAAATATTTGTAGAAAAGATGGAGGGAAGCCACATCATGTCTGTGAGAGAATGTCCGAAGTCAATTACATTACAGAAACTTCTTTGGATTTTGTCGGGATCATTGAGATGAACAGCAGTGGCACTAGACCAGATATGACAACAGTATTTGAAATTTCTGATGAATCTCAAGTTAATGATTGAATAAGCTCATGGAGAGTTCTACGACAATAAAACATCTATAGAAATTCCACTGTCCCGTCATTAAATATTTGAGCTTAACAACTTTCACAAAATATTGCAATAACAATCATGAAAAGATTTGAAAGTGACAGTTTTTTTCCATTTCACTGAAATGGATGTTAAACAATTCTACCTTCATGTTTTTCTTTCTTTCATTCTTACTGAAACCATGTAGCAACTTTGATATGTCTTTCCACAGAATCAAAATGGAATAGTCCATTATTTCTGAGGTATTGACAGGTAACGTTAAATGCTTGTAACTTTCATTTTTTTCTTTCTTTTGTTTTCTCACTGAAACCAAGTAGTGTCGCTAATATATCAGTTCCTTGTTTTCACACAGTTTCAAACAGCTATAAGGTATTGGCAGGGCATAACGGTTGTGCAAACTAACGAAGAGAGGGAATAGCAGAATTATAATAAAGAGTGGTAGAGGGAATTAATTTATGCAATTTCTACTTTATTTGCTAGTTTTTTTTCTTTCCTATTTTATTGGTATTTTTTGTTGTTGTTAATACAAACTGATTTTTGATTTGTTAAAAGTAAAAAAAAAAAAAACCCCAAAATAAACAGTATTTGAACTCATAACAGCACTGGCTCAACCCTGTAACACAAAATAAATCAATCATTTCGATAATCAGAATGAATGAAGTGGAATATGTTGAACGTAATTTTTAGTTCCTTGCAAAAGAAATGGACACAGAATA
This sequence comes from Acanthosepion esculentum, assembly GCA_964036315.1. Classification (NCBI taxonomy): domain Eukaryota; kingdom Metazoa; phylum Mollusca; class Cephalopoda; order Sepiida; family Sepiidae; genus Acanthosepion; species Acanthosepion esculentum. The sequence continues at coordinate 41,492,542 of OZ038505.1, forward strand.
TAAAGAGCAAGGCTGAGGTTACTGCAGGGTTGAAAAGAGAATTGGAAAAATGGATTTGGAAAAGAGAAAGAAATGGAGTAAGTGAGAGACAGGGAAAAATTCTCCGACTTGTACGCTTTAGATAAACGTTCTCATAATGCCCAGTTTTCAAACTACCACCAACCCCACTTGCTTCACATCTTCCTTGCACATCTTGCAAACTAAAGTAGCATCATCATATCTGCCTCCACAAAGACACGCTAATATCAAATGGTGCCAAATTTTCATCAATAAACTGCTTAAAATAATGGCAGTGGTTTGCAAAGAGAATTAATGCCGAGTCTTCTGTGAAGGAATTCTGGCATGTTGGAGGGCGGCTGTTTGCGATTCTGACAGGCATTGATTATTTGTTAGAGCTGACTTGAAAATGAATGTAAACGAACGGCTGAAGCCGACTTGAAAATCTGTTAAAGCCGACTTGAAAATGAACGGTTCTCCTTACGTTTGTAAGTTAGCGCTTTTGATTGTTACAGACACACCAGGAATGAACATCAGTCATCATTTCCATTTGCAGCCTCTGCTACTTCCTGTGCTAATTCTGCTCAGCCTGTCCATCGGACAATTCAGAAGGAGAGGAAACAAAATAAAGAAGAATAGCAATAGAGAAAGTAAGGATCAATGAAAGCTGAGGTAGGAGGAAACAAAAATATAAGAAGGGGGACCAGAAAAAAAAAAGGAAATGGAAAAAGAGAGAAAGGGGAGAAAAAAGTGAGTGGAGGAGGGGAGAAAAAAGTGAGGAAGAAGGAAAGGAGGCCAGAAAAAGAGGAAATGGAAAAATAGGAAAAAGGGGAGGAAAAGGTGAGAGGAAGGAAGAGAGAAAAACAAAAGGCAAGAAGGAAGAAGAGAGAAAAGGAAAAAGGGAAGATGAGGAGCAAAAAGATAAGAATAAGAAGGCAAAAGAAAATGAAAAAAGGAAAGAAAAATGCAAGAGAAAGAAGGAAAAAAGAAAAAAGAGGAACGAAAAAGAAAAAGAAGAGGAGAAAAAAGGCAAGGGTAAGAAGGCAAAAGAAAATGGAAGAAAAACGTAAGTGGAAGAAATAAAGAAAGGAGAAAGAAAAAAAGTAACACACAAAGGAGCAGGAAAAGGAAGAAGAAAACAGGATAAAGAAAAAAGAGGAAAGCATGAAGTAAACAGGGACAAGAGAGAAGAACAGTTAAAATGTGAAAGGAGAGAGAAAAAGAAGAGGTTGAAAAAGGCAAGAAGGAAAATGAGAGAGAAAGAAGGAGAGGAAGAAATGAAGGAAAAAGGCAAGCGGAAGATGGAGATTAAAAAAATGGAAGGGAGAAAGATGAAAAATGGAAAAACAAAGCTGTCAAGGAAAATAAAAATGAGAGAATAATTAAATGAAAGAATTAATGAAAAATAATGAAATAAAAAGAGTAAAATGAAAGAAAGTTAAGAAGGAGAAGCAAATATCTGAAGAAGAAAAACTGATGAAAAAGAAAACTTGATGAAGAAAGTAAAAAATAGATAAGGATGAATGTTGTCAGAAAAATATCTAACAAATTGTTTTTTGAATAGGGATAAATGAAAGACAGTTTCTAAAGAGCCATCTGTGAGATCTTAGTCTGTGGTGAGGTGAAATCACTGCATGTGGATGAATTTCAAAAGAAAGAGAAAAAAAGATTAATTCTATCAGTTTATCATTTAGAAACATCCCTACCGATTTTTAAAAGAAGCGATTGGGAAATACAAAATAAAAAGAACTGAACTAATCTCAAAGAATCTTATTTCTTCATAACACTCCCAAAAGAGGGAAATTTCTTAGCTATTTCTTTTTTTTTTTTTTTTTTTTTTTTTTAGTGCAAAGAATTTTGAAACCCAATGAGCCAATATTATCAGATGTTGGGCATGCACGTTTAAGCCTTAATCTAAAGAGAATAAAATAAAATATAAATAAAGCAGCATTTGCAAATGACCATTAGTTGTTGGCACATTTCCTGAGCTCTTTATTATGACTGCAAATAAATGGTTTATTTGGAATTTTGGTGATAAATGCTAAGTTTAAATTATTGCTTATTGCCTTTTTTAATCTTTCATTATAGCTTCTCAAAGACTTTGTTCTCAAAGTAGTTTTGAATGCAAATGAGAATTTTAAATGCATTATGCTTAAATACGTTAGAAGTCTACATGTAAAATTGCATGGGAATTTGTCAGACAGAGTTATAAATATATATACACATTAAAAGGAATTTATTTATATATATACACACACTCACACACACACACACACACATATATATGAAAAGGAATTTATATATATATGAAAAGGAATTATATATATATATATATATATATATATATATATATATATATATATATAGAATATACATTTATTAAAAAGAATTTATATATATATACTTGTATAATATATACAGTGAAAGTGCTTTATATATATATATATATATATATAGAATATACATTTATTAAAAAGAATTTATATATATACTTGTATAATATATACAGTGAAAGTGCTTTATATATATATATATATATATATATATATATATATATATATAGAGTTCTGGTGTTAATAAAACAGTGCTCAATGTAATATAACAGAGCTAAGTATATATTAATAAATCTACATATTATCTCTCACTTCTAACAGTAAGAGATAATATGTATATGTGTGTGTATATATATATATATATATATATATATATATATATATATATATATATATATATATAATCAATGTTAGAAGTGTATTTATTTGTACTTTGATCTTTGAGTGAAATGGCAATGTAGTCTTAGAATGGATATAATATATTTGAGGTCTATTTGGCAAAAGTTTCTAAATTTGAAGTAAATAAGAAGTAAAGACAAACAAAAGACCTTTTCTTGATTTTCCACAAACTTTAGATTCAACTCAATTTTTCCCTTTTCTGATGACTTGACAACTCGGAAAAATTCAATATTTCGATTCTCCAAGATATCAATTTTTAATCTTATTTGCTTTTGCATTTTGATAACTCAAGTTGATTGCCACAATTGAGTTTTAGGACCAAAATATATTCATCTTCAGACAAAAACTATTTTGGAATTAGAGAAGTTTTATATTGGGCTAGTCAAAAATTACTTTTTCAGTTGGCATTTGGTCTGGAGAAGTTGAAGAACTTCTGTTTCAAGACACCATGATTGATGTCATAAAAGTAGTTTTAAAAATATCATGATATATATCTCATCCTTGCCAGGTGATGGTCTCTCTTTATCTCAAGGAGAAAAAGGCTTATCCATAGTTAGTCTTTGTACCTTTTTTTAATGCCATATCCCTTCAGGATGAAGGTGATCCTAGTTCTTCACTGCTTCCTTCTTTTTTTTCATTATTAGTTTAATTTCCTGGGAAAAGATAATGGAGTAGTTTTCCATTTTGTTTTTCATAATTTTGAATTCAGTGTAATCTTTCTTCTAGGTTGGTTGCAGGAGTCCAGTCTATGCTGCTTTTTAATCCATATTAACAGACAGAAGAGATGGATTCATGCCTTTCCAAGAGTATTAGTTTGAAAGTGAACATAGGCTGGAATTTGAACTTGGCTTGCTGGCTCCACTTTGCATGCTGATAACCATTACATTACCCAAACAATCCTCATTATTTGGGTATAAAGTTATTTGAGTACACACACACACACACACACATATATATATATATATATATATATATATATATATATATATATATATATATATATATATATATTATTTGAGCTACACTTGAGATAAAAATTTGTGTCTTATGAAAAACTGCAAGTTTATGCAAAAATTAGTTGCACTATATTGTTTCCTCATTTAAGCAGTTTCATTAAATTGTCTATCATTTTTAGGCTTGCAGCCACATCATGATTGATTATCAAAGTTAAACAATGTTGAGCCTGGTCAGTACCTAGATGGGTGACCACTTGGGAATATCAGGTGCTATAAGCTTAGATGTATGACTGGTGTAATAGATAATGGCTTGGAATGAAAAGTCAGAGCCAAGTTTGAATTCTAGATGGTTTTGTTACTTACATGCAAATAACCTAGGGAAAGGTATGAATCCACCAATTCTCCTCTCAGCTATGGATTAAATAGTAAGAATTATATTAGAAAATCATTATTATCTCTAAAAAGTTCTTACAATCCAGAAATATGTTTAGCCTTTAAATAACCTGCTTGATAAATTGTAAAAAACAAATCAATAATTTCACATTCAAAATATTCATTAATGACAATCTAAGAATGAATTGAATCTTCTATCTGCAATCATGGCTTTCCACAACTTCCTATCTCTTGTACCTCTTTATAAGGTTTGTGCTTTCTCTGTCCCTCCCAAGCCATTCATCTATTTACCCAAAGTTGTGAGGTATGTTATTTGCTGTTTCCTTCTACTCCTCTTGCCTTCAATATGTTATGAGTGTCAAATTCTCCAAGCCTTCTTTTCTCATTATGATCCCTAGAAATTTTAATGGTCTCTTTTTGTTCCCATTATCTTTAAAACTTCCTTGTTCCTCACATGTTCAGTCCATGGGATTCTCATCATCCTACTGTAGAACTAAAATTTTGGATAGAATTACAGATTACTGGGGGTATTTATTAAAATTAATTCTGGCTCAAGGCTACAATTATGAGGTACCCAGTGAGTATCAAACACTGCACAAGAGTAACTTGTGCAAGCTCCTTAACCCAGGGCCAGTGTGTACTACACATGACCAAACTCCTTCCTCACTGAACCCAGGGGGAACCCAATCCTGATTGGGGGCCCAAGGCAGTGTTTTGTGAACCTCACTATCTTATCAGCATTTTCTTTTTTCTAATTGTGTTATCATGAAAATTGAGATGTAGTAGAATGGGGGATATCACAGATCCGGGTGGAGGGCATGAGACTCTTACACCGGTTCTGCCTTATTATTTAAGATGGAATAATCTATTACGACATGTCTCTAGTTTGTATTTAGGTGTATTTATTTTCAATTTTTCTAGTTGAATTGTTCACCTATATTGTATATGATCCACTAGTGTAGATAATTAGGTTACAATAAAATTTGTATTTGATATAAATACAAATTTTATTATAACCTAATTAATGTTATCATTCTTTTTTTTTTTCTTTACCTACCTACATGAAAATTGAGATGCAGTATCACAGATCCGGGTGGAGGGCATGAGACCCTTACACCAGTTCTGTCTTAATTGGAAAACAAAAGTTATGGATTATTATTGATAGGAAATGCATTAAGATTTGACTGAAACAAAATCTTTAAAAACAGGAAGAAATAAGAAGAAAATTAACATTGTAATTTTTTTTTTAATATTCACCCCATATAAGGCACAAAAGCCACTAAAAGGAGAGTGTTAAGAAAAGGCAAGAAGTGAAATTCAGGGAGTTATTCAGGAATTATAATGGTTAACTTTAGCCTAGGTTAAAATTTCTATTGATTGATAAAACATCCTCCTGGTAATCTGTTTTACAGAGCAGTAGTTCTTGGGAAGAAGCTATCCAAATAGAACTTACTCCTTACTAATGGAATATGAAGGCAATGAAGATGATTCCTACTTTTGTATTTATCATGGTGGGTCCAAGTTGTAAAGGTCAGGACTGTTGGGACTAAGGAATCTAGCTTGTCTGAACAATTGCTATGGAGATAGTGATAGAGCAGCGAGAGGTTCACAACATTTCATTTGTGGAAAAGGGGTTGTACGAGGGAAAATAATTTATCACCCACAAAGCTGTGTAGAAGATTTTGAACCTTATCAAAATATTCAAGTGAGGACTGGACAACATCAGCGTCAGCCCAGATATGGTAGTCATATTCCATTTTTGGTTCAATATGGCTCTTGTAAAGATAACGCACAATAGAGGCAGTCAGATACTTACTGGAGTTCTTTGTTTCTTATTTTGTAGTGCCAATCCCCAATGTTCAAAGAAAGATGATCTTTGCCAAGACCCTCAGGCTTTACTCGCTCAAAGCCTATTTCACAATTGATCTTAGGAAGCGGCTGTATACAGCTGACAGTTTAAATACAGTACAACTCCTCTAAGATGTTCGGTATTGAGGGTACTGTTCGGATTTAAGGGAAAAAAAAAGACTGCTGTAGCAAGCTTAAAATTTTTATTAAGTTTTAGAGTTTAGGATACAAAAGGTAGTTTGTAACGTTGATTCGTTTTTATTTAAAGTGTAGATTGAATATTTAAAGTAGATTGAATACATAAATGTATAAAAAAATAATTGACAACCAATAGTAATGTAAAAATTTGCGCTAAACAAATATTGTAATTTGTGAAAAACTAAGACACTTTATGAAATGTTTAAAAATTTATGAAAGTTATAAATTTATCATTCGTCCATTGTCAGATCTTCCTGAATTTCGCTGTGTTCTTCATTTCCTTCATGGCAGTTGTTTCTATGGCGCTTTTGACATGAGTAAGACATTCTCTCACTCTGTGATTGTGCAGTTTCTTTCTGATAATTTCATTTTGTAATACGAGTGTCTGGATATTATCTTATTCAAAAACAATTTGTAAAGGAATTCAAAAATAAGGTTATACAGTAGAACTCATCTAAACCGAACATCCGAGATGTTTGGTATTGAGGGTACTGTTCTGATTCGAGGAAGAAAAGTCTTCATATTTATCTCAATACAAAAGTTTGGATTTGAAGATGAGTCCAAATTCAAGGAAGTTTAATTTGAGGAAGTCTAGATTACGCTATATTCAGATATGGGGAGTTCTACAGTATTTTTGAATGGGTCCAGCAGCATGCATGACATCCATATGAAAGTCTCAGTAGGTCAGGAATTAATGCAAATATTACTGATTGAATAGAACTTATTTAGATGATGGTCAATAATTTAACTAAATAACAGAATTAACCAAAAGTAGAAATGTACGACTTTAATTAAAACACAATAAGAACATAGGCATGCTATCAAAGTAAAATTTAAAATTTCGAATAATGCTCAATTACTTTTTTGTTCTTCCAATTTTGATTTGTCCTCAGAGAGATTTTGCATGTCTATTGACATCAAACTTTTTTTGTCATATTCTTGAATTGAAATGCATTACCTGATTGAAAAGTGAAGATCTTTGGTGGGCTTTGCTATTTACTGGGCTTGGCAGATGTAAACAAATCTCTTTGAAAGAATAAATTGATTGAGAGTCTAAAATTGACTTGTAACTTAATTTTAAATTTAGCTTAAAATAGAAAATAATTTTACTGGATATAGGGTGTTACAGAAACACAGAATATATGATTGTGTTGTGCTACTACATTAGTCTGTGTTAAATTAGAGAATTACAAAAAAAAATGAAAATAAAATTAAAAAAATGATATTTGCATCTCTTTGTTCTTTGACAAAGATAAATATGGCTGCTCCCACAGCATTTTCAATTTAAGATTGGTCAAATGAGGAAAAATTTTAAAAAAGAAATTGCTAAAGCAATTATATCCAGCAAATAAACATTCCAGAAGTGAATGACATGATTTGCTCTGAAATTTTATGAGATAAAGCAAAATTTGAAAAGAAGAAAAAATATGTTAATATCGAAAAAAAATTATCTTTTTTTTAAATCAGCCCATATCGACAACATTAAATGTCTATGAACAAAAAGAATAAATTCTGAGGAAAATATTTATCCAAAAATATTCCAAAGAAAAATATTTTTTTCTTAATACATTTCCTAAAGCCATAAAAAGAAAGTCTTAGAATGAAAAGCAAAAATAAAATGGAGCAATAAAATTAATTAAATTTTTTCTACTGTACAAAAATAAAAAAATAAAGTAGGTGAAGTGGGTTAGTGTTTTTGTTTGGCTTGAAATTAAATCAGTTTTTTTACCACTACTCATATTGCGCTTTTAATAAATTTTACTGCTGGGAGCAAAAAATGAATTCAGTTTGGTTTAGATATTTAATATTTAAATATCGCCTGCTGTTCAAATACGAAATGCATATCTATCTCCTTATATATATATATATATATATATATATATATGTGTGTGTATGTATGCATTTTAGAAAATTATTATTGAAAATGAAATGCAAGGGATATTTTGCTGAATTTTTATATTTTCCCAGGTTTTCATACAATAGAATGAATACTTGGTTCAAAACTATGCAGAAATTGTCAATAGTATTTATTGTTGATTCTTGTGGTTTCAACCATTCTCTAGGCATCCTCAGAAACAAAGTTAGTGTTATATGAGGAGAAGATGAGATGATGAACTCACATCATACTAGTGATTCTGTTAGAGACTGTTATAGTTTGAGAATTTTAATTCAAAAGACGTCAGTGGAAAAATAAATTAAATTCTTCAGTAGCTCTGTAACATGGATGACAATGCAGTATCCCAGTATCAGGTATCATTATTAGTGCGTGTCTTTGTATCTATGCTGGGAACAGCATTGTTAGTGTTCCCAAGATTTTTCTTCTGGTAAAGACAAATCTAATAATCGACTGATGCTAGAAAAGTGAATTTATTTCCGTCTCTACAAACACTGTGAAATACTGAAAGAAGGAAACAAAGGGTTTCATACTGCATATGCTAATACAAAAAAAAAGTTTTGAATGGCAGGAAAATTCAAAGGTGATCAATGTGTTACAACCTACCTTGTACATTGTCTAACCAGAAATCAAAACTCTGATTTTGTTTTGCCCTCCAAAAATATAGCAGTTACCAGTGACCGGTCTAGACTGAATTATGGGATCCCTATCGGTACTTAATCCTCTTGCACCAACCTGAAGGTAGCTACAAGCATCCTGGTAGAAAACAGCTTCTAAGACCATCTACTTCTCATCTCACAAGTCATTTGTGGGATGAAGAACAAGAAGATTTGGGTCACATTCCTAGAGAATTAAGAATGAGCTTATTAGTGATGCTCTCTTGGGGGCACCAATATATGGACACATGAGGGTTGTTTTATTCAACTGTTAAAAGATAGAATGTATCGTTGTCAGTAAATGGAAATGGTAAATGTGTGGTCATCAGCAAACCATCCTATCTACCAAATTTCATTCAAGACTTGGGTAAATCCATGGAATGATTTTCAAGCACTTTCCAACAGTGTCATACACTTGGATTACCTTTCTGGGTTGATAACATCAAGATCATCTTCCACACAAAATCGAATATGGATCTTACCAGTGTTGGCAAGCAAAAGTTCAAACCACTCAGCCATGTGCTCATATAATGTCATCATATTTTTTGTTATTATCACAATGGTTTTACTATTGAGCTCTCTATCCTCCCTCAGGTAGTTATCAATCTGGGTAACCATCAGGATAATTTTGAACTGAAGATGCAGGCCAAAAGCTACAACAACCAAAATGTTGTGACAATGACAAAAAAAAATGAGGACATTAGTTTGAATGTAAATAATGTAAATATCACTGTTTTATTAAAGGTTGTTTCCCTTTGGATGTGGAGCTCTTTTGGCAGGAGTTGGAAGGAGGAGAGAAAGAATCAGGGAGGTGGGAGGAGAATATATAAATGGGTTTTCCCTTTCTTGTGGCAAGCAGCCAACTAGTTTTTTTTAATGTTGAAGAGCCAGTGGAGAAACAAAAAAATGACTTGCGTGTGTTTGCAGATAAAGGGGCTACAGTAAATAACTCTTCATTCGGAAAATTCAAACAGAAAATAATGACTGTAGTTTTTATTTGCATTTATTTTGCAAAATTATTTTATTTGAAACAACTGAAACTTTTAGATTTCAGTTCTTTTGTTGGCGTAAAGGAATCGGTGGAGCAGGTGTTCTGAGGAGAAAACTTGCTTGCTTGTAGAAGGCAGTAACTTTGGACACCTGCTACTCTAGTTTCCATAGAAGACCAAAGAAACTTTACAAAATTTTGCAGAAGTTCCAAATGAAATAAATGAAAAAAAAGTCATGTAGTCAGACCTTTAATAAGATTATATATATATATATATATGAGTGTGTGTGTACATACGTACATACACACACACATATATATATATACATATATATATATATATATATATGTATATAAATATGATATAGTATTAAGGTATGGGCTAAAGTTCCCAATATCAGGGATAGAGTATATGTAAAAATAAAAGTGGATATTGAAGTCAACACTCAGCAGCAACAGCCTGTTTCATGCTAAATCATGGCCTATTGCGTTTAGAGTGAAACAGGCTCTCATCTCTGGATGTTGACTTCAATGTCCACTTATATATATATATATATATATATATATATATATGTTTTAAGGGGTGCTATGTTTATGGGTGAAAGTATTCCATATCAGTGATAGAGTGCATATAAAAGTGGAAACTGTGGTCAACACTCTATTATAGCTACAATGAGGTCAATCCTCATTGCACTAATGTAACTTTGCCCCATAATTTATGGTACTAAATATAAATGAAGTATCTACTAAGCTTGTATCATAGACTATTATAATTATTGATGTTAGTTCAATCTTTAATCAGTACCCTATATTTTTAGCTTTGTACAACACTAAGATAAGTTTAGTAAATATGAAGTCTATAGCAAGTTGAGATTGTTATGTTTACTACTCCCAGAGTTTAGTGTTCAAATCTTGCTAAATGTTAAGTTTTTGAATGCTGATTTTCAAGGCATGCACTTGAAAGATGGGCACAATATTATCTTATTACAATTCTGTAGCTTTCTTACATAACAAATGTTAATTTTCCAACATAATCATGCTTCTTGTCAATGCACTTAATTCTATACTGAATATATAGGTACATTAAAGCGTTGGTAGTCTAATGATAAAAATCTTATTTTACACAACAAATATATATATATATATATATATATATATAATATCTCTTTTCTTGTCAATGCATTTAACTCAGTGGTGACTATGGCAGTAGATCAATAAATCCATAACCTTATGAGAAAAATAGCCATTATTTTATGTAACAAATGTATATATTTTACTACAAACTCCTTTCTTGTCAATGCTCTTACTTCAATAGTAAGTATTAATGATGTAGATTGAATGTTATGCAATGAAAATTTCATATCTATTTTCAGCTAATATTTTGGGTGACAAACTTATTGATCCATCCTTGTAACTATACAACTTAAGATATTATAAAATATGAAAACATTATAACAGACATGCAAGGTGGCCATCTTGAAACATTCTTGGTATATATTTGCATAAAATATTCTATCTCTATCCCATAATAGTTACATCTGGTGAATGAAATACAGGAACTATTATGGGATTGGAGGAGTATTTGCTTTTTATGGTCATATCTTTATGACTATTTATATATATTTAATCTGTCTATGTTTATCAAGCCTGAAATTACTTATTAGTTTCAAATATTGTTCATATATTTTTCCCCATTTTTTTTAAACAAAAGCTGTATGATTACATTTTATTTTACTTTTTTTTTAGGACTTAAACCATTTTGGCTTTACTTTAATTTTTCTCAAATAATAAAATTCTCACTTTATAAAAGTTAAAAAAAAGAAAAAAGTAAACAAGTATTGATATCCACACTGAGGGAATCATTATTATGGGAAAACAATATAAATTTTTTTTTAATATATGAAGAACAATTTGAAAGGAAGAGTATGACAAAGTGGAAGACGATTTTGTATGACGTGTTTCGACCTTTAGGACTTCATCAGATTAAATTGGTGTCTACGTTGGTGTAACTACACATGCACACAAAGGAAAGGGGGTGCTGAGCATTTTTAATAGCAAAAGTGATGGAAAAATAAAGAAAAAGAAAAAGAATCTAAATGTAATTGGGTCAACACTTACCCAAAACAAATATTTTAAAAAAAATATAATTTAAAAGTTTAAAATTTTTGTGCCCACTTTCCTTCATGTGCATTCATAGTCATATCAACATAAACATCAATTTAGTCTGATAATATCGTAAAGCACGAAATGTGCCACACAAAAACTTTTTCCACTTTGTCATAGTTTTTTTCCCTTAAAATCATTATTATCACCAACTTGTTAATTTTAGAATTTTAAACAATTTTTCATGTTTAATTTATTCACTTTGAAACCTTATTATCAGGAATGATTTTCTTTTTTTCTCTTTTCACCTCATTATTATTTTCTTTGAAGGAAAAAGCAGATGTTTTCTCTAATGTCAAACAAGTTATCCCAGAGGCTTTGCAGTGCCTTTTAAGATTAACCTGTATTTAATACCAATTACCTCCCCTTGGTTTCTAGTTTGTAAATGTTTCTTTTCGTTATTCTCATTTTCTCTCTCTTATAATTATTTTTCATTAATAGGATTTCATTTTTTAAAATTGACAAAAAAATAAAAGATTGCTTGCCATTTCAAATTTATTTGTTGAATCAAATGAAATAACAATTAGCTTAAATGCTGAAACATAATATTCAGTTTGAAAAGCTTTCATTTCCGAGACGAACATTTTCAGATAAAACAATTTTAGCAATATTAATCATATCTGATATTATCAAATTTTCACGATAAAAATTTAAAACATTCAAAAGTCGCCTTAGTTAATCCTCAATTGTAACAATCTGGTTCTTTTACATCTAATTTAATAATTATTATTTAATCATTTTAATAATGTTACAACATTTGTATTATTGTGAAAATAATTTTAGATTGCAGTTGTGTATTATTTCATTATTTTTTCAGAAATAATTAAAATAAAAGAAATGATTCAAATTATATGATTTTAAATATAATATGATAGTACTGATTTTGGATTTAATTTATATTATTTAATAATCCTTTGAGATGTTTTGATCCTTTTCTTCAGTTTTCAAGAATTGGTCATTTCTTTAAAACAAAAGATCTTTCAGGATAAATACAAGTGAAGATTTTAAATTAAAGAATTTCCACAAAGAAAATTAAGTGAACATAAAAAATTCTTCCTAAATTAAGGAAATCAAATACTCCTGTTTGATAAATTGTCAAAATATCTGCTAATTCTTTCAACCCGTTAAAGAAAAAACAAATTCATTTTGACACACCATTTATTTTTTCCTGAATTCCCTTTTTTTAAAATTCCTTTTTATTTGAAATTTGATTACAAAAAAAAAAGCAAACACAAAAAAGACACATTTTAGACATACAATATATTTTCCAAGAATTCCCCCTCGCATTTCTTTTAAAACCTTCCTCTATCAAAATTTGATAAACAAAATAAAAAAATAAAAAATCCAGCAACTCATGGGTTGGAAAGCTGCAAAACAGTTAACTGCAATGTATATTTTTTCTCACGTTTCATTAAAGTACACACCTGAGAGGTGAATAAAAAGGTAAAAAAAAATAAAGGAAAGAAAGCATAAATAAATTCAACATTTGAGAAAGGTGTGCTGTAGAAACATTTAGTTTACACCAGTAGATAGTACTAGGTTCTGGCGCTTACATGAAAGGCTTCTACTAATGCATTTAATTAGTCCTTTATATTATTATCTTCATTATAATCACCAATCATATATGCTTCTATAGCTGTTTTTTTTTTTAACCTGCGACAGTTTCTTTGTCACTTGCAGTAGTGTTGCCTCTTATTTCTACATTTAGCAGTCTGTCCACTGACTTGTTGCTTTCAGACTCTTTCTACCTGTTTCTCTATGCTACCATTCTATTCATCTTGTGTCGGATTAAGGCATGGGCTATAGGTGCCACAACCTAGTTACCTCAACCAAGTGACAAGTCTTCAGAGATAAAAGTTATTTTCAAAGGTTGAATCAGATTATAAATACTCTAAATGATTTAATTAACAGATATATTAATTAAATCATTTTTTAAATTAATTAATAATAACGGTTCAACTAAATGAAACCTATCAAAATATGTAAAAATGACTAGAAGTTAACCTTTTAAAGATCAGCACAATTCAACTTTAATAACTAGAGTTTCTGTCTGAATTTCTAGGATGAGTTATCATTATTTACATTATTTACATTTCAGTGGAATCATGGTGGAGCAATGGATAGTGGCTCGGATTGAGGAACTGGAGAGCCGAGTTCAAATTCCAGTCAAATCCATTACATTCACTTATGTGCTAATACCCTTGGGAAAGGTATGAATCCTATTCTTCTCCCCCCAGCTATGGGTAAATAGCAGGACTATAGCCTGGGATAGCAACTGGTCTACCACAGAAAGAAATAGCAACCTAGTGCAGGAAAAAAAAAATCTGCCTCATCAGTCATGTATCGAAAGATACATGATTGCTTAAGCGTGTATCACGCATGGCACATAACTGACTGACATTCAGACTGTTGTCTACATCTTTTTTGTTGTTACTACAATGTTTCAACTGTTATACCCTCTGACCTTCATCAAGTGTATATTGATCTGGTTAACCTATAGGGAATTCTGAACTGAACCCTTTATTTAATTTACCATGGGTAGACTGTTCTTAATTCAAAACTCATGTCAGTACCATAGTGAATTAAACTGTTGGTTCATGAATTTGTGGACATAGTAATTGTGAGTTCAATCCCTGTTTCCGGGCAATGTGTATTTGAACTCAACGAAAACTGGGTGAGCAATAACTGAGCACTACTAAAAATAAGAACTAGATGAGATATCCCTAGACATGGGCAGATTGATATACACCTGATGAAGGCCGGAAGGCATAATGGCTGAAACATGATAATAACAAAAATGAGGACAATAGTCTGAATGTAAATAGTGTAAATAAAAATAACTATAGCTATAATATTCCATGAATTAATAAATGTCCAATGGATTTATCTAACTGGTCAACTTCAGAGTTTTGTGTAATACTGCTCATCAGGATCAGTTTTATTGGACTATCTAACCCCCATGAGTGGTACTATATGAAACACTGGAGCTGGTCAAATGAAATAAGTCCACTGAACATTCAGTGATTTATTATATACATACAAAGTCCATCAAATATATATTCACACTTCAGGAAATGAAAAACTTGTATAGACATTTTAATATTAAATTTATTCAGACATTATGAGTTTAATGAAAGTTACCTTTGGACTTTACAATCACAAGAGTTGCTCAAAATGGTGGCCTGTAGCTTCCAGGCATTTATTAGTACGGCGAACTACTGCTTGGGCAACACTGGTCAGAGTGTCCAGTGGGATTGCTGCAAATGCATTTTCAATTTCTTGTCTTATGGCCGCCAATGTAATGCCATCTGTCAAGAAAATATCATACTACAGTAGTCAGCATTATTACAATTTGTCAAAACTATGAAAGATAAGATTTTCCTTTCTTGAAGTGTGTATACATTTTTTGGCAGACTCTGTGTGTGTGTGTGTGTGTGTATATGTATATATATATATATATATATATATATATATATATATATGTATATATATAATGTGTGTGTGTGTGTGTGTAGAAAGCATCACAATTCCCATATCTCATTAGGGTTACAAGTGTACTACATGTACTGCATCAATAACAGCATTGGCATGTCTTGGGCAAGATACCCTCATGGAGCCCATCTGTTTTTGGGTTGGTCTTGATTCCAGAATTTTCCTTCACTTAAACTGGTTGTCCCCTAAAAGCAAGAGAACTCAGTTTTCTCTGCTATTTAAACTAAAACTGGGGAACATGGATTCATACCTTTCCCAAGGGCATTAGTGCAAAGTGAATTGAGCAGGAATTGAACTCAACATACCAAATTCACTTACGTATTGCTAAATCCTACACTACCTGCTCTTCTCTAGAAAGCATAAAGTAAAAAAAAAAAAATAAGCTCCATTTTTGTAAACAAAACTTAATTTCCTAATTCCCAAATATTGAAATGCTGTTACAAATTTACTTATATTTAATGATATGAAATATAACTCTAATTATAGGCTTTATTTTTCTAAGATGAAAAATCTTAACATACTGATTGATTTGACAAGATAACAAAGAAGACTTGTTCCCACGGAAACTGAAATACCCTCAAGAATTAATAACAAATTTTGGCGATATTTATTTTAAGAAATTATATAAAGTAAACACTCTCACTTTAAGTATTAACCGTGTAAAACTAAGTCTAAATTCTTGTTTTACTATATATTCCTATTTTAAATTATTTCTGACAGCCTTAAAATACCTGTAGCTTAGTAGCCTAGATAATCTTAATCCGGCACTGATTCCTCTATCTGTCCGATCTTGGCCTCTGCTCTTTCTCTCCCTAAAAATAAAAATTTGAGACTATGTCTTTTATTCAATTTTCAATGCAGCAGGAAGATAGACTTCTTACTTTTGCAGAAATCAACCAAATTAGGCTTTAAATTAGACCCACATAGTCATCCAGACTACTCTCTAGTGTTTACTGGATTCCTTGCCAAAAACATAATCATAAAAATGTTGCTTAAAAATTGGTGTGTGCTTTACACCACAAAATTATAGTTTAGGTGAAGCATAAGCATCAAAGAAAACTCAAGCTCTTCAATTAAGCCCAGAAAGGCTTTGAAGGTAATCTAGAATCAATCATAGTAATTTGTATTATTTTTGACTAGTAATTCTGCCATCTTAATTTCATTAACTTTTAATTGCAATTGTCATTCTGTAGCTGTGAGTAAACAGTACAGATGAAAAATAAAGAAGTCATCTCCAGTAAGACTGGAACTCCCTTCACTTATCTCCTGGAGTTTGTTGAATAAGAACCATGCTTTGCCAATGAACTTTTGTTTAAATTTAGTTATACAGTTACAGTCTTCACATTCTGATTTTTTTCTCAATGCTATATTGTTTGTTTACACCTATTAGTAATAGAGCTATTATCATCATGTTATCTGAATTGCTTAGATGATATTTTGTCATTATTTTTCATTTTTGACTTGTTTATATTTTTTAAAATCTGGTCTGATACATCATAATTGCTTAATGGCTACATTATTTTTTCTTCTTTTTTTAATCAAATTTACCCCAAGCAAAGGCAGAAAGACATAAAGAGTTATAGAGTGTGAAAGAATTTTAAAAAAGAGAAACATTATTGAGGAAAGAGAACAATCAAGAAGAGCATCGATAACGATTGACATTGCATATAATTTTTTGAAGATCAAAGTTAACTGGAAAACATGAAACTGGAAGACAGTTCCACAAGTGAGAAGTGCGAGAAAAGAAACTGTTAACACAGAACTTATGGTTACATCTAATCAATTCAACTGTGAATTGATGTGACCCTGTTGCTAATCCAGTATCAGGCTTAAATTCATTAAGTCTAGGTACGATAATGAAGAGCTCATCCAAACAATTACCATGAAAGTATTGATAGAAAAGACACAGAAAGTCAACTTTACATCAGTGGGAAAGTGACTGAAGCCGAGATGCCAGATCATGACCAATAATATTGCTGATTCTTCTTTGGATTTTATCAAGGAGCTCTAGCAGGAACACCAGACCATATGTGGCAGAAATATTTTTAAAATTCTGAATGTCAAGATAAACAAAAAACACTAGTCAAAAATTAATAATGACAATATTTCATCTCAGGATCTCCAAATTACTGTGGAGTAGAACTCGTAATTTAACAGCTGAAGAAGAATGAAGTAGTTAAATATTATGACAAAATGAAAAAAGACTAAGAGTTATATAATAATTAAATTTTACAGTAAAAACAAATGGTCAAAATTATGATCCAAATACATGGAACAATTAAAATACTTAATCACAAAATAACTTTTTGGATACTAATTTAACAGTTGAAGAAGAAAAGATCATCTAAAATGCTGTGATAAAAAACACAATGTTCCAAATAAGATTGTTATTATTACAAAATAGAAAGCAAACAATATGGTATAGAAAAATCAGAAGGAAAAAGTGGCAGATTGACTCCAAGAAAATATCTTTGCCTAATCATAAAAAAGATGTGTACCTAAATGGTTAAGGCATCCCCTATGAAAGAGGAGTTTCCATCCGAAGTTGTAAATATGTAATAATGATAATACTTCAGTTCAGAATTGGAAAGCAAGGGTATTACAAGTAACTTGGCAGCTGAAGAAGAATAGATCAGCTAAAAGTGTTAATGATACAAAGTTGCATTAATAATAAAAGCATATGAGGGGAATTAAATTCACCTGGCTATACAGTTAATAACAAAAAGCAAAGAATTGGCAACTGGAGTTCAACCTCAAGCTGGAGCAGTTTGCATTCATTTTACACTAACAAATTAGAAAAGGGGAAAACAATCCACTTCCTCTTTCAAGTACAGATAAATATTTTTTCTAAATGCCATGAAATTTCAGGATTTAAACAATCTGGGCTCTCCCCAGATTCCTTTTCTTTATTAACTGTAAATTGCTGTACATTTTTTGAGAAAGGTTGTGGAGTGGAAGATAGCAACTTTTTAAAGGTAGTCCAACTTGAGTGTTCAATGATAGATCAGATCAGTGATCATTCCTTGTGGTTGATACTATCTAACCCAGCATAACCTGTCGCAGTCTGTTACTTGGAGAGGAGAAGGGTACTGCCAAGTGACCTGTATTGTCCTGAGAGAAGCCAGGAAAGAGAATGACTCAGTATGGCAGTCTGATGATCAAATGGGTCACAAGAAACAAAAGAGCAATGTACAACAATGATGTACTTAAATATTCTACAAACAATTTTTGCTGAAGATAAATAATTTGAATGTGTCAGGTATTTCCTGGTGAGGTTTAATTTCTATGGTGAACAGTCATATGTAGATGCAAGCAAGCCAGAGTGAATTGCATCTGGTGCAAAGGAAAATAAGTGTCTTATCTTAACATGCGGCATGTGACATCGACATTTTGCTCTTTGAAAATGGCGTTATTCTCCTGTCTAACTATTCCAGCAGTATGTGCTGTAATGTTTTTTTTTTTGTACAGTTTGGCATACTTTGACCAATAGCAAGTTGTGTGCTGATTGGTCAGACTGAAGGAGGCTATTTGCCTCAGTAACTGAGAACAAAAGCGAAGGACGCTGATTGGTTGCTTGGCCACAGTGTTGGCCTGATAAGAGAGGGCTGAAGCAGTGAGAAGGCAGAACGGTTTTATGTTGGTGAAGTGTACGGAACACAAGGACAGTGGATTGAACAAGCAGTATCTTGTATTGTACGAACGGCATCCAAGGAATAGAGACTCATTTAACTACTTAGAAAAATAAATAAAAAAGAATAGTGAAGTTATCTATATTTGCATTCAAACTGCATATCTTGATTATTTAGATTTATCTTTTATCCTCCTCCTTTGTGCGATAATATTCTGCTTAAGGTGAAAGGACCACAGTCTTGCTACATTACATGTTGCTGCTGTGACTTCTGTCACAAATAGGTTTTTACAAGATGGGATTATCAGCACCACATCTAACTAGAGTTGTCCTTCTCCTAGACGACGAATTGTCAACCAAGGCTAAAGTAACCACTACTCCACTATTTTAAAGCATAGCTAAGAAGAGATGGATTCCTACCTTTCCCAAGGATATTTGTGTGAAAGTGAATGCAACAAACCCAGCTGGAATTTGAACCCAGCATACAGATTCTACTTTCTGCACTGATGACCACTACACAAAAAATGTACTCTTTTACAGAAACAACAATTATTTGCTTCCAGACTTGGCAAACATTTCAACTGAAAATAAACAGAAAATGCTTTCTGTGTCTTTCGCAACATTTGTGATTACTAAGATCAGAGAGAAATGGAAAGACAGAAAAACTATCCAAATATCATTGTAGCCAAAATACTTTCAAGAATCTCTAAATTCAAAGACAATGCCTATGGGACAACAATAAGCAGACAATATTTTTCCAGTGTGTGAAGACAGAAAATATTTAACATTAATGGTGAGGAGTAAAAGAAAAATTTTCAGGTAGTTGTTAAGGGAAATCATATGATGTTTAACTGATAACAATGGAAGATTTGATTAAATTACCTGCTTGAAAAAAGAAACTTGAAAATATTTTTCTAACTCCTAGAAGAAAAGATTTAACCAATCACTGAGAAGCTGAAAACATATTAGCCAATCAGAGATGAGTATTAAAAAATAACTCCCAATTTACTGAAAAGAGAGACGGTGTATCTATCTATCTATCTATCTATCTATATATATATATATATATATATATACATATATATATATATAATTATTTAAATGTTATTTATATTTTTAGTGGATATTCGTTTTTTGAGTAGACACTCTGTTCATTTATTAAATTTTGCGTGGTTATTGATGCAGTCTGTAGCTGAGAGGTCAAAGCATGTCAGATCTAATGACAGTTTCCCATAGGGGGAAAATAGGTTCAAATCCTGCTGAAGAGCATATATTTTTCTCTAATAAGATTTCTCAAATATTTAGGTTTGCAGACAAAAATGAATAAATATACTGTTTAATACATAAACAGAATGTCTTCTCAAATACAAGTATCTGCTAAAAATAAAAATAAAATTTAAGTAATAATTTTCCATTCCTTTCTTTACATATATATCTCCAAACAAGATTAATTAAAAAGAAATTACATGGTCTGTATAAATTTTATTGGACGTTTCCAAAATTAGAATAATTTGTTGTGTATTAGGATCAAAATTTTGGATAAACTGTCCAAAGTTTTTGTTTGTAATTGTGTTTGTTCAAGAACTTTCAACTGCCTTTGTCATTTTCAAGAACCATATGGTGTCTGTGTGGTAGGCAGAATTACTTTGTGTACATCCTGGTATTCTTTGTAAAGCAAAATAGTCTATGGTTATTTCATGTGAAACACTTATTGGGAGTGAGGCCACACCAAAAGGATGCATTTATGTTTTAAATACATACATACATACATACATATATATATACATACATACATACATACATACATGCATATATATATATATATATATATATGCATATTAAATATTCATATATACTTCAAGATATGGTTATATGTGGTGAATGATATTTTATTTAATATGGGCAGTTTATTTTGTATGATAATAGATTCTTTTTTTTAGTTTTCCCAAGAATGCTAAAATGTAGACAAAGGAATTCTACCAACCACAGATACCATGTTGGTTCTTGAAAATGACAGAAACTCTTGGAAATGTTTGAACAAAATAACAAGACAAACTTTGGACAGTTTACCCACAATTTTGATACTAATACACAACACATTATTTGGAAATTAGAAAAATTCAATGAAAAATTAAACAGACACACCTTGTTGGTTGTTTTTAATCAGACTTGTTTGGATGACTACCTGCTGCTTAAATACCACTCTCTCATATATATATATATATATATATATATATATATATATATATATATATATATATATATATATATATATACACTATCCCTCACTGATAACATTACTCGGACAGCACCTGTCCATTGCATTGTGCATGAAACTCTGAGTTGTGCTATTGGTGAGGTTATAAATATTTTTTAATATATACTATTGTATTACATAAAGCACTGATTTATTAACACTAGTAATATAGGTGAAATATATATATATATTTATATATATATATATATATATATAAAAATAAAGAATTTACAAATAGAAACATAACCACATTGAAGGTAGTCAACCAGGGAAAGAAAAAGACTAAGTTAAGGATTAAAAAAAATAAATAAAAGATAGAAGTTTAGTTATCTA
Source organism: Acanthosepion esculentum (assembly GCA_964036315.1). NCBI lineage: Eukaryota > Metazoa > Mollusca > Cephalopoda > Sepiida > Sepiidae > Acanthosepion > Acanthosepion esculentum. The sequence continues at coordinate 41,514,077 of OZ038505.1, forward strand.
TATATATATATATATATATATATATATATATATATATATATATATATATATATGTATAAATGGCTGTCAAAATTTAAATTGAAGAAAAATCAAATTGTTAGTGATGTTACATGTTTGATTAAAATGCTTCTCTCTTAGAGTAATCATTAAAAATATTGTTACTCATTATTTCACTCTTATCATCTTTCCTTCTCTCTTCTTCTTTTCTCTTTTATGATTACATTTCATCATCATTTTAATTTTTTTCTAAGAGTTTTTTTTTTCTTGTCAGTTTTTGCTTGGAGCACAAGCACAATAGTATCATTTCTTTTTACCAATTTTTTTTCTCTTTTCTGATGACCTCTGTGCCTCCGCCATCTAAGCAGAGTACGACTTTTAATTTGAATTGCATTTTGCTCTATGCTTTGGCTCCAAAATATTTGATTTTTTTTCCAACTGACCCCTCCCAATATATTTTTCTTCTGACATCTCTGCTATGGTTCATGAATCCTAAGACAAGCATTGCTTTTTAAATAGATTGCTATTGAATTTTCTGACACATGACTAACAATCTCATTCCAATTACCCCCAAATTCCCTCTTCCCACTTTTTTTTAATATGATATGCTATATATATATATATATATATATATATATATATATATATATACACACATATGTACAGGTACACAAACTCTAGTCTGAAATGCAGAAACATTCTAAAAATCTAATATTTTTTCCTGGTTTTGTTTTCAAATCTTCTTTTAAAAACAAAATGGATTCCTGTAATTTATCTCTGTCTTTATCTCATTTCATTTATGACACTTGAATAAATTGATAAATAATATTGAATAATATATAATATTATATAATAATATTATATTATAATATTATATAATATTATAATATTATAATATAATATTATATAATAAATAATATTGAAGTTTATACTTTAATATTATTTATCAACTCACTTTATTATTCCACCCACTATGAATATTTACTGAGTTCCTTTTACAGTGGAATTGCTGTTCACTAAGAAATAATTTATATTTCCTATAAATTGTTCTAAAAATACAAAAAGTTCTGAATTCCAAGAACTATTCAGATCCATTTGTTTCAGAAAATAGATTGTGTACCAATATATATATATATATATATATATATATATATAATTGCAATAATCTGTGCCTAGATTCATATGAAATCTCTTCCGATTTATTTAAATCAGATACTTTTATAGACATTTGTATAAGCAAAAAAATATTAAAATATTGTTTTTAATTATTAATTTTTGACTAGTTTACATTTTATCTTATTTCTGTGGCTTTTTTCTAACAAATCTTAGATTGTCATTCTGAAAGCATTAAGCAAGCATCATCAATCGGAAATCAGGACAAAGCCTTTGGGAGGATTTGAACTCGCATTCTTTGGACCTTTATTTCTGATTCATACTGCTTATTTAATTGTCAAAGAATAACAGTTGAAGAGTTTCCATAAGAAAGCAGCTAAGATGAAAGAACAAGTAGTCAAAAATTAATGCTATCTGACAATGATTTATCTAAGAAATTAATATTCTCATCTTTGTTAATGATCTTTCATTTTTATTCATTCTTTTACCTCAATATATGTTCATGAATCAACACATGGCAGATGTAAACATTTAACATATATTTACAGAGAGTAAATATAGTAAAAAATTCCGGATATTAAAGTATTTAAAAAATTAGAATAATGACCATTGCAGTTTAGAAACAAAAATTCTAGCTATAACTTATTTGAATAAAGCATAAGCTCTGTAGGAAGCATGGTAGAGTAATGGATAGTGGTTTGGATTGAGGAGCCAGAGAGCTGAGTTTGAGTTCCACTTGAGTTCATTATATTCACTTACATGCTAACACCCTTGAGAAAAGTATGAGTTTAACTCTTCTCCCCTCAGCTATGGGTAAATAGCAGAACAAACTGAGTTCCATAGCAACCAGTCTAGGAGAAGGAAAACTCTGTATTCAAAACTATAGGTAGCCCTGGCAAAGTAGATACCTAGCAGGTAAGGAAAGGATTTCTTGCATTGAATCAATGATCCTGAATTACAGTAATTTCTGGAATGAGAATTCATCATTATTTACACTATTTATGTTTGGACTGTTGCCCTCATCTTTCTTGTTATCACAATATTTCAACCACTGTGCCCTCCAGTCTTCCTCAGGCAACCTATGGGATAATGACTGAGTGGATTAAATTTTTGATTGTTGAATTTGGTGATATAGTGATTGAGGGTTCAATACCTTGGACTCAGAGGAAACGGGCGAAGAATAACTGAGCAGTACTAAAAATAAGAACTAGTCAAGATATCCCTAGACATGGGCAGTAGAACGAGAACAGTCTACTCCTGTAGATTAAATAAAGGGTTCAGTTCAGAATTCCCTGTAGGTTATCCAGATTGATATACACCTGAGGAAGGCTGTAAGGCACAACGGCTGAAACATTATGATAAGAACAACAAAGATGAGGACAACATTTTAAACATAAATATTGTAAATAGACAGAAAAATTTTGTTAGAAACAAAGAAAAGAGTGATAAACTGTTACATGATATCAGTCTTTCTGTATGGCAGTGAATGCTGGACAATCTCCTCAAAGATGAAAACGAGACTTGAAGCAACAGAAATGGTGTTATACAGAAGGATGCTGAGGATACCAGGGACTGAAGAAGAGTTGGATTCATACCTTTCCAAAAGTATTTGTGTGTAAGCAAATATAATGAACCCAGCTGGAATTGGAACTCCTCTCTCTGATTTTTCATTTCAAGCTGTTATACATTAAACCATCCACATGTATAAGCTTGCAGCAACTAGTATTTCCAAGCGGTCATCCATCTAGGTACTGACCAAGTTTGATGTTGCTTAACTTTGGTAAGCATACAAGAACTGGTATTACAACATGATATGGCCTTTAAAATTTCACCTTTTATCCGAAAATTATGCTTTATTACTCTGTTGAGCCTCTTTGTTGCATTGTCTTCAATAAGATGTTATGTTGAAACTTTTAGGTTCAGTAATTTTAATGCTTTTCAGTTGGAATTCCTAAAGACTGCATCATCACACTTTTAGAGATGGTATCTCTTTGCCTTTGACAATGACATTCCTCCACCAAGTAGACATAAGATGAGGTCTAAAGCAACAGTCTCTCATTGCATGACCTCCCACCATCTTTTAAAACCTCCCCACCATTCAAAGGTGGAATTTTTACTAAGGTTTTAGGGTATGTTGTTGTGGTTTCAGTCACAATTGGTAGCTCTACACCATACCCCCACTCCTTTACTCAGGTTTGGGAATTGTTTTAATTCATAATTGACCTATTTTTTCTTCTTTTTTTTTATTACAATGATATTCATCCTGTACAAGGCCCAAGAGCCACTCAAAGGTTACAGTGTCACAGTTTTACAGGGATATGTGAGAAAATTAACAGCTGCTTGAGTGAAACTTACATCTCACCAATGGAATACAAATGGATTGAGGGTGGTTCACTACAATGTGCATGGCATGGCAGGTTTTAGCCATTAAGGTTAGGCAAAAGTAAGGAATGTGGTTTGTCTGAACACTGGTTTCCAACCAAGGCAAAAAGGCCATAGACTGCTCTGATATTTTACTCCTAAAGAATCAAAGAAAAAGATGCTGTCCAAAGTGGATAAAGGTAGTCTCTGATGAAATTTGAACCCAACCTGGAAGTTCTATTTTCTCTCTGTTAAAAATTGATTTGAGCAAAATGTTGCTACAAATCCCATAAATAACAAATGTTATTCAAGAAAAGGACTGATTGTTACTAAATGCTTTCAAAGCCAAAGGAGGTTATTTCCCCTTTTTGGAATAACTACATTGTCTTTCTTTTGCCCTCCTTACATTGATATAATTAGAGAACAGGAAATTTTTATTCATTTTTCAAAAATAGTGTTTCTAGTAATAAAAAGTAGTGAATTAGCCTTTACTGATAGACAACTTATATATGACATTAAATAGCTAAAAAAATGATTGGTATGTTAAATGAACCAGCCTAATGTTCACTTTTCAGAATTGAAAGTTGTGTGTTTATAAAAAACTATAAAAAGGTAGAACTACAAGATAAAGAAATTTACATCAGTTGTAACCAAAATAAATTTTTATTCATTTGTTAAAATGTTTTATTTTATAAATCAGACTATAAAAAAATTCCACTGCAAGATAAACATTACATTCTTTTTATATAGACAATTTAAAAAATCAGCTTTCTTTTCATCATCAGGTGAGATAGAAATTAGTTTTACATTTAACTTTATTGATTTACACAGATGTTTACTAACAAAATGTGGCTTCAAATTCTATGAATAAGAAATGTTATCCAAGCAAAAAACTGAGTGTTACATAATGAT
>OZ038505.1:41523459-41583459 GCA_964036315.1 Acanthosepion esculentum
TTTACTAGAATTAGAAATACAAGCACATGTGCCTTGAGCCAAACTTTTATTTAAATATTGCAATGCCATCATCATGTATATCCTGAGGGATCCAATGAGAGCAGCTTCTGCTTTTCTAGAAGTGGGGTGGTTATTTCCATATGTCAAGTAGCTTAGGAGAATAACATCTTCCAGTGTGTATTCACCCATGACACACAGGCCTAACCCCTGGCATTTTGCTTTGGGGTGCCATAATTTACAACACTCATTCATTTTTCATGCTTGTGAAGTGAATGTTGCCATGTAGATCTCAAACACTTATCAAACCATTCTGCTGCCATTCTTGCAACAGCAATCCAATGTCCTATTACAACAGAATAGTGCCTGCCAACATTATACCCATATTACTCAACATGCTTGGTAAGATTTTTAACAACTTCCCTAGCCTGCACAGCTATATTCACAGGCTGTTGCATTTTATTCTTCATAAATATATACAAGTTAACGATATATATTTTTATATATCAAGAACAGTATTGTATGACAATGTGAACAATGTTCACTTGCGAGGTGTTTCGCCCATGAAATTCGATGAAGTCTTGAAGGATGAAACACATCACAAGTAAACTTTTCCACTTTGTCATGAATATATATATATATATATATATATATATATATATATATGTATGTAATATATTTCATTGACTTTGACAGACAAGGAAAACTTGTTGAATTTTTTTATTTGATTTTTCTAATATTTTTCCATTTGGTTGAGGTTAAGTGAGTGTAAAAATTGTCTGTAGTGTCTATTCTCTCATGTGCTCTCAGACACTTCTTTAGACATTTTTCAAGAGGTTTTTTTACAGTGTTGTTAATTTCTTTTCATGTTTGTCTGTTTGAGATTCATCACACACTACATCTCAAACAGACAAACTAGAAAAGAAATTAACAACAATTAAAACGAACCCTCTTGAAAATGGCTAAAGAATTGTCCGAAAGTGCTTTGGGGTAATAGACACTATGGACAATTTCCCTTAACCCCAATGAAATGGAAAAATGTAAGAATATTAGAAAAAATACATTAAATTTTCCTTGTATGGTATATGCAATGAAACATGTTTGAAAGAATGGTTGTGGCCCATATATATATATATATATATATATATATATATATATATATATATATATATATATATATGTATATCATTGTTTTTATAGGAGGAAATTACTGAGGAAATGAAATGGATCAAGTTTACTTCGGAAATGATTTCACTACAGAAATGCATTTCAAAAGACTTTTTGTAGAACTGCATTACAAATAAATAAAACAATGAGTCCTTTTCTAGAACAATTAATTGCCATTTAATTTAGAATAAAAATTACTGTATTATAAAAATAAATAGGAAAAGAATTATTATAGAAATGTTTAGGAAACAATTTATTAAAGAAATGTATAGAATAGCTCTTCATTTGGTCAGTGCTTCTGCTGTGAATCTTATACTGAATTTAGTAAATAATTTGTAGCAGAGGTGAAATTTCTGCGACACCTCTTTTAACAAGATTCAACTACTGACTTGATTGTATCAAGCAGCAAAAATAAAACAGAAATTATCAACTCATATTCAGTAACTTCAGACTTTTTCTCTTGAATGAAATGGCAAAAAAACATGTAGGAACACCTAGACTATAACAGAATAAAGTTATATTTCAAAGATGAAAGTGTTGAATCCATTTTAAAGATAATGAATAAATGTTTTTTTAATCTATTTTAATCAGTGTCAAATAGCTTACATTACATTTAATATAAGTATACTATTGGACACTTACATACTTGTCAGGTTAATATTAAAATCTTGTTAGACACACAAATGCCAATAAAGTGAATGTAGAATTAGCAATGGACACACAAATGCCATAAGATCAATGTAGAAATCCTATTGGACAAACAAATACCATTGAGGTGAATATCCAAATGTTGTGTTCCAATAGTATTTCTTATAAGGTTAATATATAAATACTTTTGTATACACAAATACTAGTAAGGTGAATAAAGAGGTAATACTGGATGCACAAACACCTGTAAGGTTTATAAATCAGCAATAGATAGAGAAACTTTTGAACATTTCTTTAACGTAATTGAACTTAGGTAATTACACTGTTTTGTCTTGATTTTATTATTGTCTTAGTTCTAATCGATTCAAACCAAGCAGAGATCTTAACAATGTCAAAAGACAAAATTTCTCAAAATGAAATTTTAAAAAAGTTAATACCTAAATTTAAGTTTAGTTTTTTTCCATAGCTCAAATTGCAAATTTTTTAAAGTATTTTGTAGCACTGGGTCTTCTTGAGATCATAAAAAAGTTTTTCAAAATACAAGTATGATAAAAATATCTTATGAATATATATATTTATGTATATATATATATATATATATATATATATATATATTCAACATAGACAAAAGATGGATGCAAAAATTTGGTAATTGGTAAAATAAAGACAAATGAACTTTTAACTTTATTTGAATTTGTCTCCACAAAATTGCTGACATTTTTTCTTTTATTTGATTCCAGTGATCCTGAGAAGACAGTGTTGTCAAATAATTAATATATGTATTTTTGCAATCTGAGAAATATTAAAAACAAACACACACACACACACATATATATATATATATATATATATATATATATATGTTTCAATAATTTCTAAATATATTATTCACGTGTTAGAAAATAATTTATTCTTGAATTTTATTTTCTTGATTGAATTTTGTTTGAATTTTGAATTTAAATGTATTTTTATTTACATTTTCTAAACTAAGCATACCAAGAGTCTATGGTTTACAGATAGGCATAACTGAAGCTGTTAATTTTGAATTAAACCCCTTTTTCTTTCTTCTTTTTGTGCATTTCTTGACCTTTGCCCTTCTTTTTTAAATGTTGTCCACATCCTACCAGTGTTCTCCTGTGTTGTCCACTCCAAACTTTAAAAAAAAAACCTCACCTCAGTTGCCATGACCTCTTCCTTCTCTCACCCACAAAACCACCATTTGTCTCTCAATGTGAATTAAACCCACCTCGACCCTCACTGCAAAATCCTTACCTGTGTCTGCCTTTCTACCTTCTCTTTCTCCTGCACCTTGTTTTCTTTCATTCTGGACACTCTAAAGTTAAATCAGATCCTAATTAAGAATGTGTAGGGAAAGAATACTTGGGTATTTTGTTGCTGATTGTTCGGATTTATACAATTTTTTTCTTTTGTCATAAAATGAATTTTATAATATTTTTGAAATAGACCAACAAATCCATACCAAAAGACATTAATATTTTACTACTTTTTACACTCTGCCAACATGCAAAACATCTGATAATGAAGGTTTTAGTTATTTAGCTTTGGCTTAGATTCAGAGCATATGATGCAGAGGAAGTTCATGAAATCAAATGTGTGGGTCACTTCCTGGCAAGTTGATCTCCACCTTAAACAAATTCACATCATCTGATTTCATTTGATTTTCTTTCACCTTCAATCAACTCTTGCAAAGCTAAGCGGTGATAGGAAAAGGATGATGGGAACACGTTTTAGGGAAACGGGAAGGGGTTCTTGCCCTGAACCTGCATGTTGCTGGTGAATGTAGTCATCATAAATGAGGTGACCAGCAAAGGAATTAAATTCTTGAATACGAGATAAAGCGCCGCTGACACTGATAGCAGCATTCAGAGCTCAGTTTTTGTTTTTTTTAATGAAAATAGCAATTATTTTTGTTGCTAATATATTAACAACAAAATCATTGGTAATAATTTTCAAATAACTTGACTGGTATTACAAATGATTTGATTTGTATCATATATACAAATGAAATCATTTGTAATATTTTATGGATAAGATCCCTGGTAATAGGATACAAATAAGACCCCACCCCAATAATACCAAAAATCAAAATTGCAAAAAAGTCTGCCATTTGAATAAACTGTAAAAAAAAAAAAACAGCCTTAATATTTAAAATATTTAAAAATTAATTTTATGACAAAAAATTACAATTGTATTACATAGAGTTGGGGGGGAGCATTGGCAATGATTGTTAAATACTTCTGATGTTTATTCAATTTTCAAAACCAAAATTTTTGAAAAAATTCAATATTGCCACTTTTTTCGAATAAAGATTCGCTATTCTTTAGACCAATTTTAGAAGAAAAGGTACCAAAATTGTGGATCATAATGTAGGAAAAAACTGAATGAAAAAATCTATTCTCATCTTTGCAAATTTATTTAAACTAAATATTACCATCTTTTTCTTTTTAACTGTTTCATTTTTTTAATCATAATATTTCTATAAGCATATTCACTGATTACTATTGTGGGAGCTGTCAAGATGATGTTAGTTTCTACTGGCAAGATTATCTTTTGCAACAGCGGGGAAGCTTCTGTTGTTTTTGAGGGTTTTTTATATCTTTTCCGGAGTTTCTTCTGTGTATTAACTGAAATCCCTAATCTCAAAGCTATGAAGATTAAAATACAATCATCCCTAGTTAACCTAACTGCCTGACGTTCAAGTTTGCTCAAGCGAGATAGCGTTAAATAAATCCGAACGAGTTCTCAGCATCAATAAAATATTCTCAGGTCCTCAATTCCTTCTCATATGACTCCTTGTAAATCTCCTTTTCTGAGACAGCCAGTTGAAAGATGATGACAAAAGATTAGGATAGTTGTCAAGGTGAACTTTATACCCATGATATATAGTAGGCATATATCAGTCTTGAGAGACTATATTGTTTGTTAGGGTATCTAGCTAATTCCTGTTGCAGATGTCTGCTCAGCCACATTTGTGTTTCACTAAAACCCAAAGAGATAACTTGTGGCATACACAGCAGTTCTGTAGTTACAGTTTTTAAGAGAGAGCATATAATCTGGTATGATCACTAGTTGAAGGGTAGCACACTCAAATCCTCAGTCATGATTTGTGATTCTGTGTTAGTACATTGGCTTCTGAAAAGTTTTGTCTACCCAAATCCACTCACAAGGTTTGGGTCAAACCATGGCATGATATTTAGTCACTTCCCAATGGTGGCACATGATAGGAAACCATCTGATATTATCCAGAAGCCACCTCTCTGACAAATTGAGCATATTGACCTGATTCTCATGGTTGAAATGCTAAGACCCTAGACGCTTGGCCATGCACTCATATATACACCAGTAATATTACACTATGAAGGTAAGTCAAAAATTATATGCACTTTTGCCATAGCATAACTTTAGAGAAGAGTGTAGATAATTTTTGACTTTCTTTCATTGATTTGATAAGAAAGTAAAAGTAAATAAATATACATTTTTATCAGGCTCTAAAAATATTATCTTAATTTTTTTTTACGTTAATCATTTTACCCCAAGCAGGTAATAAAGCCACTAAGGTGCTAGGGGGTTACTAAATTTGAAAGAATAAAAGAAAAACCTCATTAAGGAGAGAGAACAATAAAAGAACAGGAATTAAGAAGACAGAAGATAATGATTGACATTGCATTTAAATTTCTGAAGATCAAAATTGACTGAAAAGCAAGAAGCCTGAAGAGAGTCCCACAAGCAAGACATGGGAGAGAAGAAACAGTTAGCATAGAACATACAGTTACATCTAGCAATTTCAACTTTAAAATGATGAGACCTAGCTGCCAATCTAGTACAGGGCTTAAATTCATAAAGTCTAGGTACCATTGAGGAAAGCTCATCAGAAGAATTACCCTAAAAATATTTATAAAAATGACACAGGGGAGCTATGTATGGGAAAGTGACTAGAACCAAGTAGCCAGGTCAGGACTGATAACATTGCAGATTCTTCTTTGGATTACATGATTATAAAAAAATTGGTATCTGAAAGGTTATTAAGATATCTGGAAAATAACACCCTTACATTTTAATTTTAGTTGCTTTTTATCAAGACTTCTCAAAACCTAATTGTGTGATTGTTAAGAAAAGGCACAGAAAGAAACAACACTCAACACTGTATATTAACTTACAACCACAGAATGAGTCTCTGAGTAATAGCAATAAAAAGCAAATTGAATTAAGATGAGTAAGATACTAGTGGAAATTAAAAAGTGATATTTCTTTGAATAAATTCAAATATTATTAAATTTAACACTATTAATGTAAGAAAAAAACTACATGAATATGATAAAAATAATCAAAAATGAATAATAATTGATGTTTCATCTATTTTTTTAAAATCAGTTCACCGCAAACAAGGCAATAATGCCACTAAGACACAAGGAATTACTGGGAGTGAAAAAGAATGAAAAAACATTAGAAGGATCCGGAAACCCAATCCTAAACAGGAAACAAAGGATAAACCTCTAATCTTGTTCAGAAGATAAAGGAGGAGTGAACCGAATGATAGGTGAAGTTATCTACTAAAAAGAATAAAATACAGGAATAAAAATCTGTTCTCATGCAACAAATATTAAATCCTTCTTACCACACCTAATTATCATCCCATCCCAAATTTAATCATTGGATTTTTTTCATGAATTTATTTTATAAAATGGGAACAGACAATCAAAACTGTACCTGTTTGGATGTGCAGGCAATGTAATGTTTTCTATTTTTTTTTAAATAATCTTCACCCTGTACAAGGTCCAAGAGCCACTCAAAGTAGAGTGCTATGTTACCCCAAAGTTTATTAATTTTTTTATATTTGATTCCATTGATCCTGAGAAGACAGTGTTGTCAAATAATAACAGTTAACCCTTGACCTGACAGGTTAAGATTGTCAGTGTAGAAGTGGAATTGGCTAAACAAAGTTCAAATTCCAGCCTAATCTGTTACATCCTTTTTTGCACTGATTCCCCTGGAAAAGGCATGAATGCATTTCTTCTCTTCTCCAGCTATGGGTTAAATAGTAGAGTAGACTAAACTTTCTTGCCTTGAGAAGAATGACTCTTTAATTCAGTATAGTGGAGACAGCCAATGGCATTTCACTCTATCTTTCACAAGGAAGCATGACATTGCACAGATACTAAAGACAAAAGTATCTGTGAAGAACCATGATCCCTGACATCCTGGATGGACATGACATTTAAATAAAGTTAGAAAAACTAATGCTTTTGAGAATAAAAATGTTCATCTTCACTCATTGACCTTGTTGAGATTAAAAATTTAATGCCATTATCTTGTCTGGTTCTCAGAGCTTAGAATAATAAATTCCATTATATTCTACCAGCTACTCACCAAGACGTTACAGGGTTGGACTTTTGAGATTCTGACAGGCATTTTTGTCCCAAATTTCAGATTCCATTACAAAAGAATAAATTTTTTTTTTCAATATGGGTCTTTTGACGATGATTATATTTAATTTTGTTACATTTGAACAGATTTTTGTGACATTACTTTCCAAACAACCAAACATTTTCACTTAGCTAACATATTAGTTTAAATTATTCACAAGAATTTTGGGCAATGTGACTGCAAAAAAACAATGTGTCAAAGGGACAGTCTTTTCCTTAACACTGCTATTATTTTCACTACCTTCACTCTTTGGCAATGTTTATTGTTTTAAAAACCAATGATTAGAATTTTAATTAAACCTAAACATTTTAAAATGAATTTATATATTTTCTTTGTTCTTGAGAATTTACACTATTTATTTATTAGATTGTTTATTGGAATGGTTGGCAAAACATTGGCTAAATGCCAATCGATTGGAACTTTATAAAATGGTAAATATTAAGGATTTTATTATAGTTAGTTCACATATTTAAATTTTTATAATTTAGTAAATGTTTATAAATTAATGAATAGGAAATTGTTTTCATATTTATTTCTTTATAAATTGATAAATGATAAATATTGCATTTCATTAGTTTTAATTGTATTTGTTTATAGAATGTTTAAATATAAAATTATTCTTGTAAATAAATAATCTAATAAATATTGTTTAATATTTTAGATGTAAATTCTAAAGAAACAAGAAAATATATAAATTCACTTTCATGTTTTAGTTTATTACAATTCTAATCCTAACTTTTTAAAACAAAATTGTTTATTGAATAAATATCGTTAAGGAGAGGAGGTAGTTAAAATAATAGTCCTTTTGACCGTTTTATTGCAGGCATGAAGTTTAAACATTACCAATTTTTTTTTTCTATTTCATTTCCTAAATTGTTTTGTCAGATATGATTGTTGAGGATCATAATACAACAATTCTGGTCTGTAGAATAATTCTATTTTCATCATTCTTCATTTTCTATTTTCAGTTCCATATCAAAATTCTTCAGGATTCTTATATTAGTATTCATGCTGAACAAGGCAAATCTCCCTTCCCCTCACAGACTATAGAGCCCAAAAATGGTGACAACAGTTTCATATGATTTTTATCCTAATATTGACAATCTTGACTTTCATACTAACCTTGCCATCTTTCTCAGATAATTTTTGTCTCACATGACTTTTGCCTTTGGCTTCAGTTTATTTCAGAATGTCTCAAATTTCGACTTAAATAACTGACTTTTTTAATATGAGGTCTGTCCAAAAATGATTTAATCATTTAATTAAAAAAACAGCCTATCTAGAGCAATGGTATTTTATGTCCAGTTCACACTCCTTTGGTTCCTGCTTCTAAAGTCTTCTCATTTTCATTCACTCCCAGTAATCTTTTGCATCTTAGTAGTATTATTGTCTTGCATGGAGTGAAATGATTAACCTTTATTACTCTGTATGTGACTTCATTTGTACCAGAAGTTTATCCTGCTAATGAAGGTAACTCTAGTCCCTGAATTTAAATTTGTTTGAATTTCATAGTTGTGTTTTCATATCCTGCTATGGCAACAAAAACAATTTTGAGTGAAATTAACAATATGGATATTGCAATTAAGAGGCCTTGAAAAAGAATGCAGTGAAAAGAGAAGTAATATTAATAATGCAGTATGTTAAAGGTTAAAAAAGAAATGAAACATTAAAGTGCTCATCTTTGGACTTCACATAATTATCCTCGTATTTTCAGAAGAGTCAATTTGGGATTACCCTAAACTCACTTATCACATTCTCCTTAATCATACCCACAAGGTTTCAGTGGCTATTTTAGCTTTGGGAAAAGACAAAAGTCACAGGGAAGCCAAATCTGGAGAGATGGACTAACAGTAATGGGTGATGCAATCTAATGCAAAAAAAAAACCTGTATAAGGTATGAAGAATTTACCCACTTAGTTATTTCTGAATGCAGCAGTCACAAATTACCCATACTCAAAAAAAACACTGCCATCTGAGCAGCCTTCTGAAATAGTGTCTGTTCAAGTATGTTGTAGTAAGAATTTCCTTGATTGCTTACCAAGTTGCATCAAGACTGCACAATTCTTTCGTGAGATATTCAATATAGTTGGTTATATTCTGGGTGGACCGTGTACAGTGACAATGCTGTGTTTAAAGAATGACTGCAGTTTGTGAGATTGCTACCAGGATTAATTTAAAAGAATGTCAAATTATAGAGATTAGTCATTTTGGTAATGCTACTAAGACCAATTAAAGACTCAGATACACATATTGACATTTACTCAACACTCACTCAGACAGAAGGGAAACTGGGATGTAGGAAGTATGCATTGTGTTAATCTTCCAAGTAAGGAGCACCTGCCTTGAAAATTAGTGTTGAAAGCCCTGGCTTTTACCTTGGCTTGGAACACTTTTACTCATGGGAAATATATAATTATTCCAAGCCACAAAGCAAAATATTTTAGACTGTAAAAGCTTGGCTTCGTACAGCATGAAGTTGATATTTTACACTCTATAAGTTTGGCTTCGTACAGCATGAAGTCAAATGTGAGTAAAAAGATTGTATATTTTCTTTTCTTGTTTAAATCATTTCACCCCAAGAAAGGCAATAAAGCTACTAAGATGCAAGGAGTTACTAAGTGTTAAAGGAAAAAATTATTAACAAATAAAAACAATAATAAAACAAAACTTAAGAAAACAGAAAATAATGATTGACATTAGATTTAAATTTTTGAGTTGTAATGGGGAAGAATCTTGCCTTAAAAAAATCAACATTTAAAATTTTGTGTTTAAATACAGACTACTGGTGCTGGTAGGAAATATATAAACCACAAAGAAAACCTGAAAGATATTGATTTTTTAGCTGAATAAAAATAAATACAATGTAGTTATTTTAATTAAGGGTTAAAAGTATATATCTATTCCTACTTTGTGTATTTAAAATATTCTTTTGTCTTTTAGAATTTATTAGGTTAATAACAAATTAGGAATACTGTTAATTTTAAAACATTTTTTTCTTTTATTGTTGCTTTTTATTGCAACTATTCTTTGTTGAATGTCTTTTGACTGCAGTGTGAAGTTGGAATAAAATAGTAGTCTTATGTTATTTAAATTCTGAGATGAAGTATTTTTATTAATAATTCTTGGACATGTTATTTTAATAGTCTTGTTGCTTTTTATCTCACCTTTCTCAATCTAAGTTCTTCCAGCCATTAAAATAATTAATTTGAAGTAAGAATAAAGAAATACCTGCAAACAACACCTGAATTCACATCCCACTTCCTGGAAGCTTGGATAACTCCTTTACCAATTGAGCCACATATGTCATAGAAATAAGTTTAAATTATCTGCATTCTGAAAGGAAGTATTTCCATTATCCACTTTTTAATATTTTATCATTTTTTTTTCATTTTATCACAATTATTAGATAGATAGACTTAAATATGACTATAAACAGGCTTCCCTCATGTAAAATAGGCTCCCAGAATATGGAAGGCAAATACAGTTTTTACTGGAAATGCTTCTTTATTCCAGCTGCTTGTTTTAATGGTTTGAATCTAGAAGTTAAGGATAAAAAGTGGAAATAAAAGGAAACACTAGCTTCTCATGCTTAATTGGTTAAGGCTTCCCTCATGTAAGACAGGCTCCCAGAATATGGAATGCAAATACAGATTTCCATGGAAATGCTTCTTAATTCCAGTTACATATTTTAATGGTTTGAATCTGGAAGGTAGGGTAAATGTGAAAATAAAAGGAAAAGAAATTATAGTAATAAATTGATGATAAAGATACTTCTGCATTGTGGGACTTAGTCAAACAGTTCAAAAATATTTAACCTAAAAAGTTGTAATGAAAAGACTAACCAAAACCAATACTGAAAGTACTTCATATCAGAATACAAACAACTGAAGACTATTGCTACTTATTTATTCTCATTTTACACTGCCTAATTTAATGGTCAAGAGTTATCTGATAAATTGTGATAAAAAATATTTAAGCTACATGTGAGGATATTTGTTTTAAAACCTGAAAACTCTGTTCAGACTCAGTTCTACTTTTGTGATTAGGGATATCACTTAGTTTTATGTTTGGTTGTTTACAGACGTAGAAATCACTAACCATTATCCTGGAAACAGTATGATTCATCATTTTCTTCCTGTTCTGCAGACATTAGACAGAGTTGCAATGTTCTTACTCCAATCAAAAAGACCTTCTCAAAATAAAAAAACAAAATCTATAGTTTGATCATTTGGTCAGATTTTGGGAAATCATTTCGGTGGAAAAACTTTCAACAATTACTCCTTTTTTAAATACAAGAAACATCAAATTATAGCTGAATGTTGGTTACTACTTTTTGGGGTGGGGAGTATAAGACATACCTCCTCAAAATTATTGTATTTTTATAGTTATTTGTCAAAAAGAAATTCAACTTCTGAAAGATGGGAACATTCATTGTAAAGAGTGTTTCATTAAGATGGATTATATATAAGTGTGTTTCATTAAGTCGGATCAAAGTCAACAGTAAATAAATCAGTGTTATTAGTGAAAATTTATTTATTTCTCTATTGGATCATGTTATTTAAGTTGTGGCAATTGTGTGAGAAATAATATCACCCAAATGCCTGCCAAATCTGAAAGAAAAAGAAAAAATCATTAGATGCTTAAACTTAATTCACATTTAAAATTGGTTCAAGTTATTGGAATATCCTTTATAAGATCTGAATACTTTTTGTGCAAAAAAAGTATTTATGATGTATTTGTTTCAAAAGGTGCTGAGCTTACATGCCCAAAAAATGTGTTTCTGAAATGTTTCACATTATACATTTAACAATCAACTTCAGGTGATATGGAATTGACCCAGTGTTGATAAAGATTATCAAAATCCCATTTTGTCAGATTAGTTGATTTGAAATAAAGTTTGAATTTCAATCAACTGAAGAAGTTCCTGAAAACTTGGCCTGAAGCCAAAGAATAAATCTCACAATTCGAATTTGGTAAACATTTAGCTATGATTTGGATTTTCATGATGATAATCTGAGAAGATGCCCATAAAAGTGTATAGGAAATAAGTTATTGTAGAAACATTTTATTATAGAAATGTATAGGAAATAATTTATTAAAGAAATGTATTGCATAGATCTTCATTTGGTCAGTGCATCTGCTGTGAATCTTATACTGAATTTAGTAAATAATTTGGTGAGATTCTCTTGTAGCAGGGGTGAAATTTCTGCGACACCTCGTTTAACAAGATTCAACTACTGACTTGATTGTATCAAGCAGCAAAAATAAAACAGAAATTATCAACTCATATTCAGTAACTTCAGACTTTTTCTCTTGAATGAAATGGTAAAAAAAACGTTTATTTAGGAAGACCTAGACTCTAATTGGATAACGTCATATTTCAAAGATGAAAGTGATAAATGCATTTAAAATAATGAACAAAAAGATATTTTTAAAAAATACCTTCATTGTCACTTTGAATTAATATAAGGATATATATATATATATAAATAAATTAATATAAGGATATTGTTAGACACTCACAAAAATTAGTCATAAATCAGCAATAAAACTACTTGTATAAAAAATGCAAAAAACATTGCAATATATTCAAAATTAACTATAAGTAAGCAAAATGAGATAAAAGCACCATTGTGTAATGGTAAACAAACTTATCTAACAGACTATTAGTGTTATGTAATGAGTTCAGTTTTCACAAGTATCTCATATTTGCAGTGTTAATAAGTTAGTATATATTGGTAAGGTGGGTGGAAAGAAATTCTGAATTTATTTGAGTGAAAACTAAAGCAAACAAAACTAATATTATCCAAGAATTCTTTCTTATTTCTTAGTACTGTACTTCGCTGCCTATAAGTCACCATTAGACACCCCCACAAAATTTTGAAGGAAGAAATCGGAAAAATGTTTTTTTTCTTGTACTTCATAGCCCTCTGTACTAACCTCAATTTTATGCACTAAATAGCATATTTCAGTATGAAAATATGACTAATTATGAGAAATTCATCAAAGTCTGAAAAGAAATACCAAATTTATGGTAGCTATTTAGAATGTAATAATTAGAAGAGAAGTTAAATCTTGACACTGATCTTCAGGGTGGTTTTACGAGATATTTTATAGGAAATAAAAATGCATCTTATAAGCAGCAAAATGCAGTAACTAAGGATGTTTAATACTTGAATTTTTGGGGGTTTTTTTTCCTATAAACATATTATCTCACTATAATGTATAAAAAGAGAATGTTTAATATATACACACCCACCCACAAACAGAAAACATTTTTTTAAAGAAATTTTCCAGTGGACACAGGAGCTATTTTTATTTTTATTTTTTATTTTTTTCCATTCCTATTTAACTCTTAATGACAAATATCCCATCCATTCCTCAAATGAAGCCTTATCCCATTCAGTCCCTTACCTCTCCCCATGAATAACATTTTTTAAAAAAGCAGTACTAAAAAAAGAATTATTAATTTGACTCCAAGAAAGACTGCTTTGAAGACATCAGTTCTGCCTCTGGAATTACCAATATACTTATTTGGTTATTTTTTTCCACCATATCTCCTGCAATTCATAAAAACAGAAGACAATTAGTATTGTTCATTTTCTTTTTTTACAAACTGAAAATGCATATTTTATTTAAAAACATACAAATATATATGCATGTATTTCTTATTATGAATATTAAGACACATGTCTCTAAATTATATAATATTTTAGTAACATCAGTATAAGTCTTTCTAGAAGGAAATATTAATAACAGAAAGAGCAGCAAATATCTTTTCTTGTTTAGCTTTAAGAGTTTTCTGTAAAGACTGAAAACAACATAAATCCAACCGCTTTACATTTTTTTTCATAAGAGACATGGAGAATTTGATAACTAAACACCAGAGAGTTGTCTTATCTTCTGTCATTTTTAGTAAGAGTTACTTTTTCCTGAATGAAATCTGTATCCATTTAAAAGCCATTCACTAACTCTGATGACAAATATAAAAAATGAAATCATAATTAAAAAGAACCTTAAGTGAAATTTTACAGAGTTTTAATTTTTTAAAAGAAAAACAATAAAATCTTAAATTTATTTTGAGGTTATGCATTTAAACACACTTAACTAAAAAAAACTTTTTGAGAGGAATTTGTTTAATGTAAATATCCCAATGGCTTTGACCTGCTGAAGATAGGTTTATATTTAAATCTTTAATTCCAAAAATAAAACTTCTCTATTAATAAGTCTTCGCTTTCTTATACATCTGACTAAAAAATCCCCAACACCCATCCCTTGTACGACCACCACCACCCAAGATCGAATGAGAATTCTTACCTTTTTTCTTGATATTTCAGTATTCAAAGACAACGATGGATTGTTAAAGACTGGGATGAATCGTAAGCTGCTTGCCATTAATTAATATTTTTAACTAACAATCTTTCTCATAGGAATCTTTTATTTGCCTATAAATAGTTTTTTTTTTTCCTATATCTAGAATTTCATTGCTAATACGTGTGCCAACAAATCTGTCTGCATGGTTGCTACTTTATTACACTTCTTTAAAGCGGATACTTACCTTTCTGTTTCTAATTTTATTCTTATTATTATACAGAATGAAATTATATAAACGTTCTTATTAGTTTAAATGTAGACAAGTCTACACTTAATTAACAGAAAAGAACTTTTATATATACTTCTGTATGAAAACTCCAAATTTATTTTTCTAACTTTGCCCCTACTTTCCTTCTTTTTCTTTTTTTAATTTCCTTCATTCTACTTTTCTTTTGTTGATTTCTTCTTTGTCTTCCTTTTTTTCTTTTATCTTATATTTTCTTTTTTTTTTTAGTATCTTGGTTTCTTGAAAGATATCTTTTGTCTTTTTAACATTTTTTTTTGTTACCTTTTTGTTTTGGATTAATATTATTTAAAAAAAAACAACATTATTTTGATTTTATCTCTTTCTTTTTTAATATTTCTTTTTGTTTTCCTTTTCCTTTTTTTTTTCCCAAATAGTTTTTTTTTTGTTTATTTCTAATTTTGGTTGCCCTGATTTCAATCTATCTCTTTCTTTCTGGAGTCTGCCTTCAACTTACTTTCAGTTATTTTAAGTTAACCATGACTCATACTGCAAATACACCTTCTTTTAAAAATCTCGACAGCATTAATAATTTTTGTTGTTATAAAAAAGAATATTAAAAAAATATCTAGTTCAATTTTCACAATAAGTACAATTTTTATAGTTGCCATCAACCAAATTAGAACCATTATATGAAAAAGAAGTTAGCCTTCTTATCCATAAGTTGCACTGAAGACAAGCACAAAAAGGAAACCCAATAGTGATATTTAGTCATTTGTTACTTTTTTGAAAACTGTTTATTATTGGTTTTTATGACCTGAAAATTATCAATGTTGTTGAATCTTTAAATCTTGGGGATGTTTGCAATATGAAGCCAGGTAAAAAAAAAGCACCAATTTGTCTTTTCTCTTATTCTCTGTCTGCTTCAAACATCTTTATTTTTATTTATAAACACATTTATTTTTTTTTCTGCCCCTTCATCATTTCATTTTTTATTTTTTCAAGTATCCATTTCTGCTTTTTCAAAGCAATATTTAAGTTATCGCCATTTTTTTTAATATACATATCTATATATCTATATATATAATTATATATGCAGCAAACTTTTGCCTTGCTTGCTTTGTATTAAAAGCAATCAAATTAGTGCTTAGAAAGTTGTTCACAATAGCGTCTCTAGATGTTTCACATTCTGTAAATTTTTTTATTTAGTCACAGATAAACCAACTAACTGTGCATGTTACACAATAAAAGTTTTTTTGTTTGAAAGCCAACATTAACATAGAAAGACACTATCATAATAATAACATTATTATATCTGAGAGAAGGAACATATTGACATGATTTGCAGTTAGATAATAATCCAATTTTTTTTCTTTTTTTTCATGAAAAGGTTACTTTATAACCAAAACCTCCCCCTTTTTTTTAAAAATGATTTCTCCTTATTTACATTATTTATATTTGGATAATTATCTTCATTTTCTTTTTATTAACACAATGTTTCAACCATTGCTCCCTCCAGCCTTCTTCAGGTGTTTGTCAGTTTGGGTAACCATCAGTCTAATGAATTGAAGCATTGGTCTGTGAATTTATTAACATAGTAATTGTGAATTTCTGGGCTGGGTAGAGCAGACTTAGACTCCATGAAAATAGGACAAGCAATAACTGAAAAATACTAAAGTAAAGAACAAGGTGAGATATCCCTAGACATGTACAGTGGAAAGAGAATGTAGATTAAATAAAGGGTTCAGTTTGACATTCCTTAAAAGTTAACTGGATTGACAGGCACCTTGTAGAAGGCCAGAAAGAACAATGGCTGAAATGTTATAATAACAAGAAAGATGAGGATAACAGTCTGAATGTAAATAATAAATATAATACTAACTCCTAGTACCAGAGATTAAAACAAAAAAGACTTCTCATAAATCAGCAAAGGTAAAAAGAATGCAGGTAAAAATCAAAATTCAACTGACCAGCAAAATTTAAGTTTAAAACACAAAATTAAATTTGATTCAGGGGTTTTTATTACAACAGGTCTTATTTTGTTAGCAACCTAAAGTCTTGAATTTAATTTTTGCTGCAATTTTGAATTTTGCTCTGTACTGCTAACTGGTTATTTTATTTTTTACCTACATATCAGAAAAAAAAACTGACATTTTCACAATATGACAACATTAGAACACTGATATTTTTTTTTATTTCTGACATATGAAATCCTGTTAGCAGTTAAATTGCTGGATTTTGGATACTTTATTTATTTTCATTTTAGTCGTAGAAGACTTTTACACTTCACATTTATTAGTGATTGTCCTTAATTTTTTCACTATAACTGTGTCGTTAGTTTTGTAGTAGCTGTCACCATTTTTGACTGCTTACAGCTCTTTTTTTTGTGTGTTTTAGAATTTACAAAAGAAAAAAAAACAATTTTTTTGCAATACTTTTTTGCATTTAATTTTTAATATGGTCATATATTTTTCAAGAATTTTTCTGACTCTTAAAATATCAAACATTTTTTGTTTCTCTATTTTTAGATTTTTTTAATTAAGATTTTTTCCAAATAATAAATTTTTTTTGAGTCTACAAAAAAATTAAAAAAAAAATTTCAAAGAATTCTATTTTAGAACATAGAATTTTATTGAAAATTAGTTAACTCATAAAACTAAAAAGAAGATTTATTTACAGATTTTTGTTTATTTTGCAAGTATTTTAAGTAAATTATTGCTTTAGAACATTTTTTTCTCAAGTCCAAAAAAAAAATCTTTTTACATCATTTAAAACATTTTTTCACATATTTTTTAATCTTTCATTTCTTTTTTTTTTCAAATCTGAAAAAAAAATTTTCATTTCTACATCAGATTATTTTTTTTAAATTTGAAAGGAAAAAATGATTCCTTTTCTTTAATATTTAAACAATAAAGCTAAATAAAATCAATAGACTAGGTTTTATTCAGTCTAATACTTGAAAATCATTGGCACCAGAATTCAATATTTCTTCCCATTCTGACTTCAAAATACAACCCCTACAAAAAAAAAATACTCCAGCTTTTACTAATGCAAATATTTATATATATACATACATCTATAAAAACTACAGCTGTACATACAAATATTAATTACAGTAGGCAAAATGAAAACAGCCTTGGATAAGTAAAATATCTTTTTTAGTAAGTCTTTTGCTACTAATAATCTTCCCACTCTTTCTGATCCCAATTTCTTCTAAAGAAAAGCAAAAGAAAAAATTCTTTATTCTTCTGACGGAACTCAAAGCAACACATTTCAAGGGTGCACACTTGAAATGTCAGTGTTGAATGCTCTGTCAGCTCAAATTATTTCACCCCACCTACTTTGCATTCAAAATATAAACCAACATTTAGTTGGCTATAAAGAATAAAAGTATATATCTTTTTTAATCCTGGCTGTTTTCAGATCTTTTATTGTTGGTACAGAATATAAAAAAAAAATCATTGTTCAGTTCCCACCGATCCCCACAAAAAAGCGAGAGAGAGAGAAAAAATAAAGTGCTTCCTCTATCAGTTACCCAATATTAAGGTAGAAGGGATTTGTGAGAGAAAGAGAGAGAGAGTAAAAAATAAATTTTAAAAATTAATTTTTTTAAAAATCCATGTACATTACAAATGAATTTTGATTTGTAATGGATGAAAATCTTTTTTATCTATTCATTTAATGCTTTTAAAATATCTTCAAAAATATGCAAAAGCAAAACATATAGTGGCAACTAACATGTGATCCTAAGTTCCAAACCAAACAAACATTTTTGAGGGAAAATAATATATATATATATATATATATATATATATATATATATTCCTCTTTGTCATATTTCTTTCCCTAAAATCATTCTTGACTTTCTGATATATAAAAAAAAATTATATATCATTATCCCGTACATATATATATATATATATATATATATATATATATATATATATATATATATATGTATATGAGTGGAGGCTAAGGTCAACACTGAGTGGTGATAGTGTTTCACGCAATATTCAGGCATGAAACAGACTGTTATCACTTGGTGTTGACCTCACTATCAATTTTACATGTGTTTGCGCATGCTCTATCCCGAGTATTGAGGACTTTTCCCTATAAATATAGCATACCTTAAAAATATATTTTTATCATAGATATAAGAATTACTTTTTTATTCATCCAATAAAAAAACCTGCTGGAACATTATACTAAATGTAGCTTGTAATTGAAATTGTTCTTAAATATATATATATATAATCAAATATACCTAATTAAAATCAAAAAAAAAATATCCAGTATCAATACATATTTTTAAAATTCCAGTAAATAATAATCATTATCAATAAAAATGTATAAAATAAAACAAGGCTGATATGATAAACTTCAACACAGACAAAACTATTGGGAAATATATATATATATATATATATATATATATATATATATATATATACATACAGTATTAAAGAAAAACAAAAATCATTGGTAGAACCAATAGACAGCTTTCCAAAACCGAATACAGTTTTGAATAAAGATGACAATACCGAAACAAAAAAAAGAGAAAAAAGGCCAGAAAGCAATTTATCTACTCAGTAAAGTGCTTGAAACCTAGATTGCCTAAACTGAGCAAAAAACATGTATATTTAGATTTTCTCTGGAAGGATATTTTCAGTCATTTGACCTACATGCAAAAAATCTTATGCATAAGAATTCATAATCAATGAACCTATATAAGTAATAGATTGTGTCTTTTGTTACTGAAAATTATATATATATAGAGAGAGAGAGAGAAAGAAAGAGACTTGATTACTTGAATTGTAAGGTTGGTATTTTTATGCTTTCTTAATGAGATTCAGTTTATATATATATATATATATATATATATATATATATATTCCACTACCTTGGTTTCAACCTTCCAGTATCCTCAGGCGATTTTTATCCGTAAATAATTGATAAAAATTGCTTGAGGATACCATAAAGTTGAAACCAAGGTAGCATAACCAAATGATCTCCTAATTTTTAAAGTTAAAAGCTCTACATTTTTTATTTTTATTTTTTTCACACGTGTATTGAGCACTTTTTAATACTACTGTCTCCTGGTCCAAGTCAACCCTGACCATTAACCTTTTATGTATTTTATATATATATATATATATATATATAAATTGAATCTTATTAAGAAGGCATAAAAATACCAACCTTACAATTTCAAGCAATCAAGTCTGAATATGTTATTGAAACCCAGCATTTTGAAATAATTAATAGAAAATTTTAGAAGAGAAAAAAAAAATCATAAATAAAGAAAAGATGCTCTGTGATTTGCGCTAAAAATTTTCATTCATTTTTTTTTTTTTTTTGAGCATTGTCTTCATGTTTCTGGGGTTTAAACACAATTTTTTGGTCAATACATTCTTTGGTTTTCATCATATCTAAAGTTCTGGGATGAAATGTTTTTGTTATTCCAGATATTAATCATGCTATTGTTTTAATGTTTGCTTTCAAAAACAAAGTTGTGGCTGGTGCATTCTTTTGCTTTTTTCTTGGCATAATTAAAACATTTAAACAGAAAGCAGCTAGAATTGGGGAAATGTTTATGAACAGAAATTACAAGAGAAGAAAATATAGGAAAATTCTGAAGAAACTTATATTCTTTTACTAAAGAAAATAATGATTAAAAAGTCAATGAATGTGAAGACATTTAAAAGAAATTAAGAATATACATTTAACAAGTTAAATGTCCTGTATCGGTAGTTTTGACTTGTGGATAAAAATGTTTGAATTTTTTCTGCATAACTTGCAAGTTGTCTGTTGATTATCAAAGCAAATATGGGTGAGGCAGGCTTTTGGCTGCAGGAGAATGTCTGGCAGCCAGCAGAGACTTCAGACTTACAGAACTGTGTCTTTTCTTCAGTTCTTTCTCTGCAGCTTGATTTAGTGACAGGGTTTGTTTGATAGATCCTGTACCTCCATTATTGGCTTTTGTAGGGCTTTGACAGGTGGAGAACCCTCAGGTCTGTGCCAGGAAGGTTTTATTTTGAGTGTGATTGGCACATAATTAACCTTACTTTTTTAAAACATATGTTTGTTTACCATAGCACTTAATAGTAAGTCATAAAATGCCAAAATAAAAACCCAATAAACCAGAAAATCAATCTCCTTTTGTTTCTTAAATATGACAAGGCAGCATGAAGGCTTTCAGTTTATTCACTAATAACACTGGAAATGTTCAGGGAATTATGGGTCTGAGTTTTAATTGGGCTCATATTTAAAAGTAAAAATACTGGAATGATATTTAAAAAACAAGAGAAATGATGAAAAATATTTTAAAATACTGTGATGTAAAAAATCCATTAAATTAAAGAAAAATATAACTATTTCTAAAATCTTTTCAATATTACTGTTGTTGTGGTCAGCATTGGGAAAAAGGAGGAAAGTAGAAATTTTGGGGTTATGTGTTCTTCTTCTTCTTGTATCATTCTGTATCTGTTAGTGAAAGTTTTCCCCTCTTCTTTCTGCTACGATTGATAATATAAAATCGAGATTATTACTGATTTAGATGAATACGACATTTATTGCAATAGTGAATACATGACAGAACTTTAAGGATGAGATATGCACTTAGCTGAAAGACTCACTGGATTCATGGTTGAGCAGATGAAAGAATATATAAATAAACTTCATGCTGTTCTCAAAGGATATTCATAAGAAATCTACAAAGAGTGGAGGCGTTCATTATGTGTCTTGTGAAATGCCTTCTTGGAATGTCTCCCCACTTGGTCAGAGTTTTTATACCTGGCGATAGACTTCCAGACAGAGATTTGGATTTTAGCTGGAAGATATTTCATTGGTTGATGTTAACCAATAAGAATGTTGTATTTAATGTGATTATTTTTTAGCGACTGTTGCTAAATCATGCTGAGTGAAAGCTGAATAAAGAGGCATAGTGTAGGAGTAGATGACAACACTGTTTAGACTTAGCATAGATATGAACTTAGAAGTTTGAAGCATAGAATATAAAAATAATTAAAACAGAGTAATTAAGATTATTTATATTTTTTATTTTCTTAAAAATAAGAAAAACAAAAAGTGTAATAATTTTTAAAAGTTCCACAAATACCTTTAATGCCTTATTTCAACATTTGATTAATTTATAAGAATAAAAATCTCTTAAAGAAGTTAATCCAGGTTAAGAAGAAAAAGAAGAATATTAAATAAGTCAGAGATTATATTTGTCGATTTAAAAGATTCCTAAAAGGATATTTGATACTTGAAATAACTGGGAATTGAGAGAGAATTTAGCTGAGCAAAAAGACCGACAGCAAACAGAATAATAAATAAGGTATTTTTCCTTTTCTCAATTTCTGAATAAGGTGTTAGATATTGAGCTTGAAATTGGGAATAAACTATTTGAAGTTCATGTTGGGTTACTATTTTGTCCAAGTACTCTCAGCCATTTTGAGCCATTTTCAAGAACCAATGTTGTATCTGCATGGTATGAGATAGTGAAAAGCACTTGGACAAAACAATAACTTTGGATAGTGTATCCAAAATTTCAAGCAAAATATTCAACACATTATTCAAAATTGGAGAAATACAATAAAAATTAAACAGACAAGCCTTCTTGTTTTTTTTTTTAATCAAGCTTGATTGAATGAATACTTGATGCCTAGATATACCTAATATATATATATATATATATATATATATATATATATATATATATATATATATATATATATATATATGTATATATAAATAAAAAGGAAAGAACAGTAAGATATAAAATCCGGTGTTCTTATAGATATTTTTATTTTTACACAATAGTGCTCTATGTAAATTTAAATTTACAGAGCATTAATATTATAAATTAATAGATTTAAAATATGGTTTTACCGCTACACAGTGATAACCATGTTTCAGAAATGGAAGCTAAAGCCCCTGAATTTAATTTTGTTATTATGGTTTAATAACAAAATTAAATTCAGGGGCTTTAGCTTCCATTTCTGAAACATGGTTATCACTGTGTAGCGGTAAAACGATATTTTAAATCTATTAATTTATAATATATATATATATATATAATGTGTGTCTATGTTTGCGTGTTTAAAATAGGTTATAGAATCTCGACAAAACTTTTAAGAAATTTGACAAGTGTAAAATGTTTCTTTGAAACAAGATTTGATTACATGTTTCGCCTCTCTAGGCTTCATCAAATCCAAAAAACAAAAGAAAGAAATGTGTGTGTTTGTGCACATGCTTAAATAATGAATCATAGTACTTTTTCTCTATGCTGGCATTTCTCATGACTAAAAAAGAAATGTATGTATGTATGTATGTACTCACACACAGAGAAGTGGGTACTGAAAAGTCCTCACCATAAATCACTTCTTTAAATCTGATCACGTGATCAAGCATTAGATATTTGGGAAAGGGTTTCTTAAATGAGCCCAGAACTTTTCAGCACACCTTTATAAAAAGGGCGACTGTGGGTATCTGAGCAAGACAACGCTATGACATATAGAAATACTTATAATTATTATTTTCCGGCCTATAAAGTGGGCAATTTTCCCCCTATAAATATAGTTAAACATAGTTCAATGAAAGCCTATGTAAAATCTGCATCCACTCCTCCAGTATATGTTACATATATATGTATATATGTGTGTGTGTGTGTGTATGTAAGCATTTTCATTTCCCAGAGGTTTCTAACTATATTTCCTGTGTAATCAGGTTTGATTAAGAAAAATTAATATAATAATAATTAAATTAATTACATATATTCATTCATTTACTTTTTTCTCTTAATTAAGGCTTAAAAGCATCTCCAAAATGTTTGAAATTCTCCTATTTTTCATTCTTTATCAAAAGAACAAGCTGAAAACTGAATTAAGGAGAGAAAAAAAGGAGAATATCCGATTACCTTAAATATACACTTATAATCATAAAATTTCCAATTGCTTACAGAACAATTCACTTCAAAGACCTTTTCTACTTCATTGTTTATTAATAAGAAGTATGGTAAGAGGAGTGATGGTAGTAGTGGTAGTATAATAATAATGTGAAGGGAAAGCTCAAAATTAAAGCCTTGAGTAAACTCATAATTTAATCATAATTTTTCAAGATTTTCCTTGTAGTTATGCTTATTTTTCTCCATTATAAATCTGAAATCACACACATACACACATATATATATATAAGCCAACATTCAATAATATCAACTATGAATATGGCTACACTGTGCTGACTGTGTTTGGAAAATAAAACATTTCTATAATTCTAGATACATACATAAAATAATAAATACATTCAGTTGAAATTAAAAATAAGATCATCCTTGATAATGGCTAAAAGTGTAGCTGAAAGCACTCACATATACAAAACATTTAGACAATTTCTAGGTAATTTATATCCTGAAAGACCAAAATTATAACACAAGAAAAGTTAAATAAAAAACTTAACCTCAGTACCTTGTCAGTTATTTTAATGAAAATTGTATAAAAGAGGGATTGCTGCCCCAAAATACAATATATATATATATATATATATATATATATATATATATATATATATATATATATATATATATATTTTTTCCATGTATTTTGGCAGTAAATGTTCTTTAAGGCAAATACTATTAAAAACGGCAGACATTTTGTTTTGATTAATTTTACATATCGACTTTTGCAAATTACGAATAATCCTTCTTAGACAAGAATGAGATTCTGTCATAAATTGCCTGAAAATGTACTCCAGAAAATTTCTGATGGAATTTGCTCTTTGTCTGAGAAGGATTATTTGTAAGTTCATTTTAGAACGATTTATGGCAGAATTTCCTTCTTGTCTCGGAAGGATTATTTGTAATTTGTAAAAGTTAATCATTAAAATTAATCAACACAAAATGTCTGTCATTCTTAATATATATATATATATGTATATACACATACACCAGTAAAGTCTTCTAATGACATGATACCTAATAGCATATGAAAATGCAATGCTCAAAAAACAATACATTGTCATAACCTCATCCCTATCAACACAAAAATAAAATTCTTTGATAATGGTATATGGAAGCCAAAAATGCTCACAAGATATTGGATGATTAATGTTCAAATTACCCTCAGAGACCAGAAAGCTTGTCTGAATCAGAGAAAAAATAATAATAATAAACAAGTACTTAAATAATATTTGTTAGTCTTTAATGAAACCCTCAGAAACATTTACAGGACATTACTTCTGTAATGCATAAACTATTCTAATAGATTATAAGAAATGTATAATTCCAGCAGAGTTTTTGTATTTCTATTCTCCACTGTCCGCCTTTAGGTATCCAGCATTATTATTATTTTTATTTGCAAGCAAGAAATCATTTCCAGGGAACCACTTGACACACACTGCTCTTTGTTCAGAAAACTATCTTGCAAAAGTTGAATTTCAGCTTTGTGGAATTTGGGGGTGATTTTCATTGTGATGGCAATCGGGATTTTAATTTGATTATTAATTTTGCTGCTCAGATATTTTACGCTGTTTTGCTTTGCACATTATATCATGAAGTTTACAACATTGTCATTCAGTTTCTCTCTGTCTCTCTCAATAATATATATATATATATATATATATATATATATATATAAAGTAAGATTCAATACACAAATAAAGTGTTTGTTATTTTTCTATAATAAAACTCAAGACTCAAAATTAGTGACTAGTCAATTTAATTTTATGTTACCTAAAACCATTAAAATGAAATCTTTCCCTTATTCAAAGGAATTTTTTAAAGAGTCTTTATGAGAAAGGGTTATATTGGGTTGGTACTTGTTGGATCTATGGTAGGAGTCATTAAATTTGACTTTGAGGCACTGGCATCTGACAACAACTTTGACAGACATCTTGTGTTCTTGAGTAATTCTTCACTGGCAGACCATTACCATTTCAGTCTTTTTTTTAATTTTTTTTTTTTAACTCATTTCAGAATTTGTCCTTGTCTTTAAGAAAAACAGAATTCTGTAACTAAATGGATTGGTTTTTTTCTTCCATTACTACACAAATAAATTCTTTGGCTTCTTTTCTGGATTCCTTTTAGAATGATAGTCATAGAAAACATGATTTTACTTCAAGGTAAATATGCACCATATAGATGCAACATATATAAATGTATGTATATATGTTGGTGCATGGTGGTGCAATGGATGGTGGCTAAGAATGAGAAATTGGAGTACTGCAACTAGGGTTTTTATTTAATTTTTTTTGTATTTCTACAAGTGTTTTCTTTTCTGGACACAAAGTGTGTAAAATTGTTCAAAAGTTCTGCATATACAAGTGCCTTTGGCTATTCTTTTAGCCATTATCAACGACGATTTTTATTTTTATTCTTTTTTTTTTTAACCAAATGATAATGGCTAAAAGAATAGCCAAAAGCATTTGGTTATGTAGAACTTTTGTCATCTTTTTACAAACCATGTATAAAATAGGGATTACTTCCCAAATACACAATATATATATATATATTCTCAGATGCAGTACATCTGTAGAAGAAACAAAATGAATGAAAAATTTTCCTATTGTCTTTTCATTCATTCATATATATATATATATATATATATATATATATATATATATATATATATATATATATATATAATATCTTTTTCTCAAAAAGTACCTTTATGGACTTTTGTTACTGCCTTATCTATCTCAGTATCTAATTTCTACTGTCTCCTTTGAAGAAGTCACTTGCCGATCCCTTGAACACTAACTTACAAAGGGCATTGTTGGTAAAGTCCATGCTACTATGTGTTCTCCAAACTCTTGGGTAGCATCGCGCATACAAGAATGCAGAAGAGGGTGTAGCTTTGCAACAAACAAAACATTTATTGCATTTGTTTGGTGTATTTTGTTCAAACTTATGTTACTTCTTTTTTTTTTCATAGAGAGAAAATTTGAGACCCGAATCTGCTAGCCCAAATTTATCAATGTTAGGCTGGAATGGTAAAAATATAAATGCCTACACACACTCGCACATACACACATTTGACATTTAAGAAAGTTAATTTGTTTGTGTGGGTGGAATCAAGCCTCTGCAAATATTGAATTCCTGTAACAACAGATGTTTCTTCTGTAGTTTTACATTAAAGTTTTGTATTGCTGGTTGTTTTTAGTACTTTTTAGTACTTAAACAAGTAATATTTCTGTGATCTCTATCTATGTAAGTAAAATTACCATTTGTTAACATTGGGTGTTGAAAAACTCTTGCCTTGATGAAAAAAAGGGATTCCCCCCAACCACAAAGAAAAATCTGTTGAATGGTAATTCAGCCAGATTTTGAAATATGAAATGGTTGAAGAACTCTTCAGCATACTGTTGTAATATGAATAAAATTATATACAAGGGAGTGCTGAAAAGGTCTTGGCTTGAACAAGAAGTGATTCCTTACAAAAGTCTTTGTTTGGTTTTTGGTCAGCTTTTTGGAAGTGGGTTGTGCAGTAACTTTTCAGCACCCCCTTGAGTACAATAATATGTGAAAGTAAAATTGCAAGTGGTAATATATTTGTAATATATATATATATATATATTATATATAAATAAAATTACTAGTGCTCATATATATTCCCAATATTATCTCTTGAAAGCTAGAGAGATAATAAAAAAGTCCTAGTAAATTTTGTACATATTTAAAATATATATATATATATAACATATATAAATTGAAATCTGAATCACAAACTTTTATTTTCTTATTTTTAAATTTTTGTAAAATTATGTATAGCTTCATCAATATATGTCAAAATATATATATAAAATCACTTCTCTGTGTAACATGACATGTCTGTCAAAGTTTATTTTGCCAAATTCATACATTTCTTTTCATAAATATTTATTGTTTCTTCATTTTTTTTTAAGTGCTTGCCATAGAACATGGATAAGCAAAAATATTACAATACTATAACTAAGGACCTGAAATTGATTCTCACTAGGTGCCCAAATATTATGTCCTTTTGTCTGACTAACCCAAGCCAATGAAATATTTTTCTCTTTTGCCCTTCCCTAAACAGTAGGGAGTGGAGCATATTCCCTGAATGTTACTGCCATGGGCATTTCATCTGTTAACAGTATGTCTTCTATCAGCAACACAAGTCATTACTCTCTCTCTCTCATATATTATTTGCACAACAAATCTCATTAACTCATGCCAACCATTATTTTCAAATCTTTTTCGCCCCCCCCCCCCCAATTCCTCACTCATATGCCATTATTTCCTTCCCTTTCTCTAGATCTGTTCCCTGTCCTTTTTTTTCTTTCTGTTCCTTGTTTTCCATCTCTGCTGATAAATTGCACAGAATCTGATGGTGAGGAGCATGGTACTGGTTATCCCCCCCACCCTTTGGATTTTCCCAGAATTCCACTCCAAATTCTCCAGCCACAATTGATAAACTGCAGATGCATGGCTAACTACAGACCAGTGACTTGACAATCAAAACCCAAATCCCTATTCATTGCTTTGACCTCAAAAATATTGACAAACACTATTGTTATTATTATTATTATTATTTTTATTGTGGGTTGTTTTTGCTGATCTACTTTGCTGGTCATTTGTGCAGGATTGGATGGTGCTGTGAAGCAAAATTAATGTGAAAGGTTTGAGATGTAAGACAAGATATTCATGGCTGTCTTTGAACAGATGGTTTCTGAATTGTACTGTGTTAGAATCATTCACTTCAGTCTGGAAGCATTCCTGATCAATGGTACTTTTTGTTTCTTTCAGGATTCAAAAACATGGAAATGGCAAAAGAACATACTGCATTGACTTGATATTGTATTTGCATTTTTTTTCTTGCAGGGACTGAGTTTAATGTTTCTAATCATCTTATTCTCAATTGAAATTTTATGGTTTTATTGGTAAGAAATATAAAATCTTTAAATCAGCCATTAAGGTTTTGAAAAAGACAGTTAAGAAAGAGAACAACTTAAAAAATAGGTATTTATTGACTCCTGAGGCTTTAAGTAGGTCTGATGTGAAAAATTTTATTTAATTGATATCTTGTTAAAAACTAATAGAAAAAAATGAAATGATTTATAGAATTTTTAAAAGATTTAATTGCAAGTAAAATGAACCAAAAATTTTGGAAATTAAACTTTTCAATATTTATTTCAGGACTCAAGATTAGCTTCAATACTTGAGCTAATGGTAGAGACAACCAAATTATTTTTTTGTTTTTTGCTTAGGGCATATATTAAGAAAAATCTCTATTTCTTTGATAAGAAAAATATAATAATGGAGAAAAGACAATTTATCCCTGAAGGCTTTTCATAAGGAAGTAAATTTCATTTTTGTAAAATTACTTTTTACTTATTCCATCAATTACTACAATAGGTATCCTTATCCTTCTTATTTTGATATAATATATACAAAGCACGTAAATTCTCCAGCCATCCCCAGTTTTCTGGAGCTGTTCAGTCTTCACTTTCCAGTCTCAACAGAATTCAAAAGCATTTACATAGTCTTGTGGGTGATGAATTATTTTCCACCCTACAACCTCTTTCCTCACAGCTGAAACATTGCAGACCTATTGCTAGTCCCATAGATAATTTTTTGACAAGTGACATTCCATACTTACACCAGTTCAGACCTTCACAGCTAAAACCCAACCTGCCCTGCCATGTACTCAGGGATGAACCGTCCCCATTCCCTTCATATTCCATTAGTAAGGAGGAAATTCCATTCAGATAGCTTCTTCCCAAGAGCTAATTTCTTTGTAGAACAGATTCCCAAGGAGAGGCTTCGCTACAGTCTTAACATCATCTAGTCCAATGTCAACCATTATCTATCCTACATATCCCCATAATCTACATTTCTTATATCTATAAAACAGCCCAGTTCAGTAATTCTCTACTTTGTGTGGCTCTTGGGCCTTGTATTAAGTGAACAATAGCATCACAAAGCAGATGCATTCTGTACTCTTTCTCAGTATTGCTGTTATTACAAGAAATATATCGACAAGTATCCTTATGCTACTTATTTTGATCAGCTGGTACATTCTTTGGTCTTATTTTA
Organism: Acanthosepion esculentum; assembly: GCA_964036315.1. Lineage (NCBI taxonomy): Eukaryota > Metazoa > Mollusca > Cephalopoda > Sepiida > Sepiidae > Acanthosepion > Acanthosepion esculentum. The sequence goes on from OZ038505.1 coordinate 41,553,327, forward strand.
GTATAATTGCATGTCACTTACCATTTTCACCTGTCTGAATAATTAATGTTCAAACCCAGAAATTTGAACGCTAATTTTTAAGGTAGTTCTTTCTTACATGACAGATTGCCACAACAAAATCTTTTTACCTACTCCTTTCCATCTAGCTATTATGCCATACAAAACGTACTTCCTCATCTCAGAAATTTCGGAAGTTTATGATTATGAGAAGAAAAATATTGTCCTATAAAAGATCCGATAGCTTAATGGTTAAGGCATCACCCATGAAAGACAATGTATAGAATGTCTTTGTTTTTAAAATGTTGAGCAATCTCCTCACAGACAAAGAAGAGATTTAAGGCAACAGAAGTGTGGTTCTACAGAGGATGCTGACTATACCAAAGATCTGCCATCAATGATGATGTTTTAGAGAAAATGGAAATGAAAAAGAGACTTATGCTTAACATCCGAAAGAATCAGTTGAAATTTCTAGGGCACATAATGAGGAAAGATGGCTTGGAAAGTCTGATACTCCCAGGGCAGATTGAAGGCAAGAGAGATGGAGGAAAACTATGCATGACCTACCTAGTATGCTTGAGTAAATAGATGGTGGTACAACATTTAAGAGAGATAACAAAAAGACAATATTGTCAATGACAAAGTTTTAGAGAAAATGGAAGCAAAAAGCACACTTATATTTAACATCAGGAAGAGAGAGTTGAAGATTTTAGGGCATTTCATCCTTGGTCTTTTGAACAGAAGTAGAGTTTTATCCCTTGTTCCCTGTTTAAGATTGCATTTCCGGTTCCTTCTAAAGTTTTTCCTTCTCTTTTACTCCCAGTAACCCCTTGCATCTTAGTGGCATTATTGTCTTGCTTGTGGTGAATTGATTAAAAAAAATTCAAAATTTCTAGAACACATAATGAGAAAAGAGGGCTTGGAGAATTAGATACTCCCAGGACATACAGAAGGCAAGAGAGGTAAAGGAAAGAAGTAAATAACCTACCTAATAAGCTTGTGTAAATGGTTGGCAGAACAGGGATCAGGAGAGATACCAAAAGACAATTTTTCTTAGAGCTACAAAGGATAGGAAATTGTGGAGAGGGATTATCATCTATGTGCTGAAGGAACAAAGCACATAGAATAGTTGAAGAATAGTGATCTTAAAACCCTTAGAAAAAGTAAGACTTAATATTAAAATAAAGATAATGAGAAGATATTTCATGTTAAACTCTCAACACAAGATGATTACTTTTTTTTAATCAATTTACCCCATACAAGATGATGCCACTAAAACCCAAGGGATTGCTAGGTGTGAAAGAAAATGAGAAGACTTTAGAAGAGACCGGAAATCCAATCTTTTATGCTCTTATTAAAAAATGACAAAGAAATATACATTAGAAATTCTGTAAATATTGCACAAGAAACACACATGACTATTCCTAGGCTGGACAAAATGGCAACTTTCACCCTTGAAATTAATTGAAACAACTGCTTTAGTTTCCTTTCTTTTACCATACAGCAATTTTTAGACCCAATGGAGTGACAGTGTAATCGATTTCTATTTTTTCCTCAGATTAGGTCTTTTCTAGTGGTGTGCTATGATTCTATTTTCGGGGTATATAATGAAATTTGTTTTGCCTTGAAAAATATTGTGTCATCTGTGATTGCATCAGATTTTTATCACACCCAGACACTATTGTCTTGACTGTTGATTAGTTGTCCTATGACCATTGTCTGCGATGGATGTTACTCGTTATGAAAATTGTAATGCTGCATAAACACATTGGCAAGCCTTACCAGTGAGCAAATCAAAGTACTATAGATTAGCCTGGTAACTCTCCTGATTTAAATCTAATTGATAATCTGTGGTCAATCTGCAAGGAATGACTTTGTGGAATGGACATACATCATACTAACATGTACACTGAGTTTCATTGGAAAAATATGAAAAAAGTAAATAATAACAGAATTATTCATTTTGTTTCAATTAATTTGCACAAGTGTGTAAATTAAGGAATTGACATGCATAAAAGCAAATGATTATTGATAGAACATTTCATTCTAAAGATTACAGCAACAATGTAAGATGGAAGAGGGCTCATCTATATGAAAGATTGTAGAAAAATTGAAAAATGGTACTTTGATATTCTTCAAAATATTCCCTTGGGACACTTATCTCAGTATCCATTCCACTTCTGTAAAGTCCTCTTTTAAGGTCACCATCAGCTGCCTTGACATGTTTCCCTAAATCTCATCCATAGTCTGAAATACTTCCAATAGCAATTTTCAGAAAAGTCACAGGGAAACATATTTTGGTTGTAGTTGGGCTACCAGATGTGGTTAATGTAATATTTTGCCAAAAATCATAAAAAGTAAATCAATGGTGTATCACAGCCAAGTGAATAATACATCCAAAGTCTTCAAACATTTCAACATAGAAAGACCTCAGTTGTCCAGCAGAGTAGTACAAATGAATAAGGACTGATTAACAAGAGATGAAGGGACAAGAATGGAAATAATGCAGAATGCAATGACAGATGAAAGGATAAAAAAGAAACAAAGCAAAATGCAATGACAGATGAAGAGACAGAAAAGGAAACAATGTAGAATGTAATGACAGATGAAGGGAGAGATAAGGAAATAATGCAGAATGCAATGACAGATGAAAGGATAAAAAAGAAACAAAGCAGAATGCAATGACAGATGAAGAGACAGAAAAGGAAACAATGTAGAATGTAATGACAGATGAAGGGAGAGATAAGGAAATAATGCAGAATGCAATGACAGATGAAAGGATAAAAAAGAAACAAAGCAGAATGCAATGACAGATGAATGGGCAAAAAGAAAACAATGCAGAATGCAATGACACATGTAGAGACAGATAAGCAAAAAAATGCAGAATGCAATGACAGATAAAGGGAGAACTAAATATATGAGCAATAACTAATTTAACTATTTCGAAAGTGTTATAATATTAAGAAAATGTGACATGCAAGGCAAATTAGAATAACTATAGATCCCTTCCGATTGCTAAATAAAGTATTAAACTACAGAAAAATATTGTCAAAACCAAAGATGAATGCTGAACTGCTGTGCAATATCACTTGTGATATGGTATTGAATTTGACAAAAGGAAAATGTTTTTAAATAAATTGACCAACAAGATTCCACCAAGTTCTTCAAAGTACAATTTTGAAGTAGAGAGTGAAAACTTTTGTATTTAATATCATATAAGATTCCTTTTCTCCTCAAAATATCTCCTTGTTCAATACAAAGTTGATGTATCTAGTCCACTAATGTTTACCTCAATGTTGCAGACAATCAGTGCTTGTACTTAACCTAAATCCACTATACTTGAATATTAAATGGATATTGGTATAAACATTGAGGTGTGCCGTTGGCTAATATTTACTTATTTTGTAGGGTGTGTGGCCATGTAAATAAATGGCATAAATGCCCTACAAACAGAATTGACAATGTTTGTAATAAGCAATAACAAAAAAAAAGAACAGGGCAAAAAATAATATAAAGCAATCAAAAAATATACACAAGGCAAATTAACAGTAATTAGGCAAAGCAACAATAACATAGCAAAAATTTCAAAAAACTAAAAGTTGGGGTTGGCACACAAGAGAAAATTCAGATAAACAAACGTAGCATTCTGGCTTCAAGACAAGACAGATTGGGACTGAGTCAGATGTGACCAAGAACTGGTCTATTTTATTGGCTAAGAAAAAATCCCAGCAGGCATTCGTGTGCTTATACCTATAAATTGGGGAGGGGTAATTGTTTTGCAGTAATTCCCAATTAGGTTGGAACCAATATAGATGTTGTAGACCAACTAGTACTTGTAACTTTCTTAACTCCAGGTGTAGATGAAATAAAATCTGGTAGGTGTCAAGGTATTATGCAAAAGTGTGGTAGCTGCAAAATCTTGCATTAAATCCAGTTTCAAGTATAATGTTCAGATTTTTTAAAATTTTAATTATAACTTTGTATTTACTGAGATTTTTTAGGTATGTGCAAAAGTTCCCAGCCCTTTTTTTGAAATCTATGTAGAAAACTGGGTTTATTAATTAAAAAAAAACGATGAGAATATTTGCATACAGCTAATATAATTTTAATTAGTCTATGACTTTTTTGGAGCAGTATATTCATTTTTTTATATTATTGTTCAATCAATACAAGCTCAAATTACCACTTAAGATAGAGGGTTACTAAAAGAGGTTGAGGTAAGAGTGTAAAAAAGTGTATATTTTCAGGATATGTAGAATAGATGATGGTTAACCTCAGAGTTGAAGAGGTTAAGATCATAGTGAACAAGGAACCCTCCTTTTGTGAGTCTGTTCCACAAAGTAACAATTCTGAGGAACAAGCTGACTGGAAATTCATCCTTACTAATGGAATACAAAAAAAAAGAGGATTATTTGACCTTGTATACATAACATAGTGGGTCCTTGCTGTGAAGGTCTGAACTAATGTAACTAAGGAATGGAGTTTGTCTGACCATTTACCATGAAAAAAGAGATAAAGTAGCTAAAGGCTAGCAATGTCACAAGACTATGTAAATGTCACTGAACTCTGTCAAGGCAGGACGGTAACTGACTGGACAGTTCAGCCCCAGATATGGCAGTAATACTCCATTTTTGGTGTGATCAGACTCTTTTAAAGAAAGCGTGTGGCAGGAGTCAGGTACTTTCTGGAGCGGTACAAACAATTTTTTTCCAGTATCTTTAATGACAGTATGAATATACAAGTGCCACTTGAGGTCTGGAGTAAGCTTTAATTTCAATAGACATTCGAGGCCTCATTGAGAGTACATCTGTTCATCAGGACTAAATTCAAGGTTTGCTCGGTGGTGAATAAACATTATTATTCTTGTTTTGTGGGTAATGAATGAAACAAGCCAGTCTTTCTCCCATTAAGCTGTTCGAACTTGGTCAAAGGAGAGATTAGCTGCCAGGTGCTGGTCATCTAGATTGTTAGAGGTGTACCTGTAAACCATGGTATATAGTCTGTGTATGTATTTACTAATTATCTGTGAATGTTCTTAACCAGATCATTAATATAAAGCAGAAATAGTGTAATACTGAGGTGAGAGCCTTGGAGAATACCTGCATTGATCTTGCGGGCTTCAGAAAACAGATGACTAATGACAGCTTTCTTGATAGAAAGAACTTGATAATTGAAAAGATTCTTCCAGAGATGCCATAGCTGGAGAATTTGTGTTGCAACACACTATGCCAAACCTTTTCAAAGGCCTATTGTGTTTAAGGTGATTGCTTTCAGGATGAGTTTATTATCAAGTGTTTGTCATTGTCATTATTTTCACTTTGAGTTGCATGTGATGTTCCTTTTAGATGCTGAAAGTCCTCGAGTGATGTTATTTCTGGTATTCATCTGGTTCATATGCTTCCCCAGTCTTCCAAACAGAAGCAGAGGTTTATCTCTTGTTTCCTATTTACGATTTGGTTTACAGTTCCTTCTAAAGTCTGCTTCAGCTTTATACTCCAAACACTTGTCCTTTCCTATGCTAATATAAGTCTACACAGTAACCCTCTACCTTGAGTGACTCTTAAGCCTTGTATTGGGTGAATTTTGTAATGTCTGTTTGTAGGAGAGACTTTGTAAATCACAGGTACAATAATAGTAATGCCTTCGAACAATATTTAGTCAGACGCTGCTAATTCCCATATATATATTTTTCCTTTACCCGTCACATGATCCAGTTATTTCAAGATGAGGTTGACTGCGCTTGCTCTTTGGTGATCCATGTTCAAACCCAAGCATTGGCACTGACACTTTATTCCAATATGACAGTGAACATTAGTAAAAAAAAAAAAATTGTGTACAGTTCTTTGCTTGTGATTCTGAAATACCAGTCCAAAAAATTCAAAGAAGTATGGTCTTAACCCAGACCCACTTGCTCAAAGCCATTTTTAAACATTAGTCTTAGAAAGTTGTTTTATGTAACAAAATTATGGCTAAAATCTGGTGTCCACCATTTATTTTGAAGGAGAAGGTTTAAACTAGGATTTAGGGTGCTGTTCACAAAAGGTTAGTACCAAAAGTTTTATACTAGTTCACAATTATCTTGTATATTTCATCAGTTTTGGATCATATTGGGAAACATTTTGAACAGTTTTTAAATATGTCTTACTATTTTCCCATAGACGTAGACAAATGAGATTTTCATTGAGCTTTTGGAATTACATGTTTTTCTTCACATGTTTAGCCTCTAAAAGGTAAAATGCAAAAAAAATATCAAGTCTTTGCTTTAAGTGCTTCCATGTTGTAATTAAAATATAATTTAAAACTTTTTTACTGATAGCAAAATCCAGCTATATACGTGTGAATTTTGAATATGAAAATAATTTGCCAATAAACCAAACAAAAAGACTGCTTGGTTGTATATAAAAAATGTTCACTTGTCACTGCCCTGTATTTATACAGAAATTTTATCCACTCACCAGAATACTTTATTGTAATTTACAGCATAAGCAAACATTTAATTTTATCTAATGCTATTAATGCACTATTTCATTACATTGAGCACTTTAATTAAAATGACTGCTCGCCTTAAACGTGTTATCTTTCAGAAATACCCTCGTTGACCATTTTGGCAAAAATAAAGTTTTGTCATATATATTCATGCAAACACATTGAACTGAGTTTTTCATCCATGCGAGATGTGTGTCATATATATATATATATATATATATATATTTATTATACACTGTTATATTAGAACATGTAAGTTACTACTACAAAATTGTACATTTTATTTTGACGTTTAATAAACAACAATGTCTCATTAAGTAGTTAACAATGACGGTATTGAGACCTGTTTTAAATTAATGTTTTGAACATTTGAAATTTATTCTTTGTTCTTTTACATTGGTTTATATATATATATATATATATATATATATATATATATATATATATATGGCCTGGAGATTGTGTTCAAGCATGAAACGGACTCAGTGTCAACTTTTATATTTATATATGCTCTATCAATGATATTGAATACTTTTACGCATAAATATAGCATACCTTAAAACTATATTTTTATCCTACACACACACACACACACACAAACTATATATATATATATATATATATATATATATATATATATATATAATTTTGTATTTGGGCACAATCCCTCTTTCATACAAGTTTCATTAAAGATGACTGACAAGGTACTGTGTTCAGGCTTTTTATTCAATTTCTCTTGTGTTCATATCGGTGTTTTTTTTTTCTTTTCTGGACATAAGGTGGGTAAAAATTGTCCGAATGTTTTTGGCTATACTTTTAAACATTTTCTAGGATGATTTTTTTATTTTTAATTTTAACTCAAGTTGTAGATTTTTATGTAAGTGTCCAGAGTTATGGGAATGTTAAAATACTCAAACAATTTTCACACATCTTTTGTCCAGAAAAGAGAAAAAAACTTCTGCGAACACAAGAAAAATTAAATAAAAAGCTTAAATGCAGTACCTCATCGGTTGTCTTTAATGGGACTGTGTGTATGTCTGTGACAATTATGTGTCATCAAAAGGTTCCTACTTAACAGAAATGTAGTGGACTCTCTGATGAAGTAGAAATACCAAAACACATTTAAATAGGGAATATTGTATTAAAGGAATATTTAGTTTGCAATTAGCCTTGCAGATAAACAAAGTAAAATACATTTAAATAAGTATTTTGATTGAAACAGATTATTGGTTTTATCTATAGCAAAGTGACAAAACAGAAGACCAAATGTTATTTTGTTTTCTTTTTCCTATAATTTAATATTCAAGGATGTTGGATATAAATAAAAGAATTGAAGGCCGACAAAATCTTTTCATTGCTGTATAAAATTACTTAAATATGCCATCACTTTTTGACAGCAAATGTAAATTAATGTTTGAAAAAATGGTCTAATTTTTCTGTGTTAAATCACCTCACATGAATAAAAGAAAACTTGTGTATATAAGTGGATGTAAAAGATTTATCACACACACTTTATCTTTCTAAAGAGCAACTCAGATTTTTCAAGGATGATGTAAACTGACACTGAAATATCAAAGTACCCATTTTTTGTTTAATATCAAACAGTCTGTTTTATTTGCGATTATTTTCATCTTCTCTCTTTTAAAATGCCTAAAATATTCATCTCAGCCTTTTGACATGATTTTGTTTCTGGTTCGTTTTTAAGAAGGGGTAATCAACAAATAACATCAACGAAATAAAAAGTAATATAGAAAATCATAGTCCATAAAAAACAAAAAAATGTTTTAAAAAAATTTTTGCAATTATATTTTTTATTTGTATTTCTAAAGTTTATTTTTGTCATAATTATGTTTTCGTTAAAAATTCTTTATATTTGTAAAGTTTATTTTTACAATTAATTTTAATATTTGTCATTTAAAATCTATGTTTATATTCCTGAAGTTTATTTTAATAATTAATTTTAACTTTTTCTAAAATAAAATCCTTAAATAAAACCAATTTCCAAAAATTTTGTAGCTTAAAAATAATATTTTATAAATTTTTAAAGCCATCATAATATCGTTTTTGTTTGTGCTTTATTAATGTTAATGTGGTCACCATAAAATATTATTACATAGTCTCTTATTATTTGTTAGTATTATTATAAATCTTAATTCTGTTACTATGACTTAGTCCCAGTTCAGATCTGATTGTAATAATTATTATAGACATTATTTATACTATCTGTATCATTATTACAACTTATCAAATTGTTTTAAGGAACAAGTATTTATTGTTTTTATCACAAGCAGTCTATTAGGATCCTACTATATTTTTTTATATCTACATAAGTAGACCAATTATAATTTTTTATCCTAATTTTGTTGATTTTATTACATTACTAGAAATAAGATAAAGAAAATTCATTCAAATTAAACTTGCTTATGTATATATATTCATGAATTTTTAATAATTATCCCTTTTACTATGATAAACATTATATTTAGAGTGTATGTGTGTTTTTAGCAGATATCTTTGGGTTTTTTTTGTTCTAGACTAATAGATATTGATTCCAGTTATTTAAAAAAAAAAACAACTATCTCTAATCGAACATTTGTACCTACTGAATATAATATTTACAGTATGATGAAGTTATAGATAACAATATTTACAGTATGATGAATATATACATAAATAATATGGTTTTAATTATTTAGCAAGATATATACCATATTTGATGAAATTTAACTCTCACCTCACTTTTATTGTAAAATGGCTTTTATATATAATGTTAAATTATCTGGCCGGCTAATGTTCATCTAAAAACCATACACTGCCAGGGCCTGTGTCTCATGAAAGTTCATATTTAATGTAATATCAAAAGTAAATTGGTTATGGGGTCATGTATGACATCAAATATGGTGTGTATATTTCCACAATATATATATATATATATATATATATATATATATATATATATATATATGTAATAGTACTCAGTGAGTGCTGGTGGTAATAAAATAGTGCTCAATGTAAAATAACAAAGCTAAAATTTATACTAAATAATAAATATATAATTTTCCTAACTGTTTGGTGCAACTCTGGATTTCATTTGAGTTGTATCAAATGGCGAGGAACAAAATATATATTTACTAATCATATATATATATATATATATATATATATATACACACAGAGGCATAAAATCTTAAAACTTAATATAATGAAAAATAAAATAAAAAAATTATATGCTCAATGCAATTTAAGGTCTGATTAAAAAGGCGATATTTTGCTGACCTGCAAGTATGCTTTCACCTTAGGTTCATCAGGCTGTAATTGCAAGGGTGTATCTTAAAGCCTGATGAGCCTAGGGTAAATGCATGCTTGCAGCTAAGTCACTGTATTTCACACACACACACACCCACACCTATATATAAATAATTAAAGGGTTTATTTTTAATCCAACATTTTTATTATTTCAAATGGTATTATAGTTGATAATAGTATTTGAAATAGATGTCATATTTTTACGGTTGGTTTCTCTTACAAGTTGGGTAGGTGGGGATGCAGGTTCAATCCCTGTTGGAGAGCACATTTTCTTTATTATGATTTCTCAAGTGTGCAAACCAACAGAAGTAATACACACCGTTTATTAAAAGCAAAAATGAAATTGGGGCATCTATTTCAAATATGAGTATTCACTAATAATAACATTTGAAGGTATATATATATATATATGAGTGCATCTTGTGTTAACACCCATGGTGAACATAGAAATATATTTGGTAATGTTTGGAGAATATGAAAGACTAAAATGTGATAAAAACAATTCAAAATTTATAAGCATGGACAAACTGCTAAGTTGTGATAAAATCTTAATTATTTCTAAGTCAGAAAATTACTGCCATAATAAATTAATATTAATAATTATTAATGAATGTTTTTTTTAAAGTTATTTATATTGATGCTTTATTATTATTGTTAGCATTATTGGTTAGTTTTTGCTTACTCTCAAATTGTTGATATAACTTTCAGAAACATTTGACAGGATTAACACACTTTTTTCTGAAGTTCATAAAAAAAACAACAAAAAGTAAATGTCATTTAGCATTTCCACTGCTGCCTTTACCAATTCATATAGCCTGCTGCCAACACATTCAAACCACCATGAAATATCTGCTCCTAGATTTTGTATTATAAACCAACTAGTGCTTAGTGCTATTTTCAAACTGGTGAAAACATAAAATATAACAATTTTTGTGATGTACTTTTATTATAATGTCTGTTGGGAGTGTTGTTTACTGTAGTTTGTACTGAAGAATACTTGATCGAAACCAAAAGGGTGGTACTAATCAAAAATCACCATTTAGCATCTTTATCGTCATTTATTTCTAGCAAATGGTAATTTATTAATTTTTTAAACATATGGGGTTATTTTCTTGGTCCTGGTAAATTAGACATCAAGGCTATTTTGCTGGTAAATATAAATAGAATTTTTACTGGAACCAGCAAAATAGCCTAGGGGTCTATTTTACTGGAAATGGTAAAATAACCTCTTCCTTTTTTAAAACAGGCCAGCACAGCCAGGCAACAACCTATAACAATGCAGCATTGAAAGTGTTAATTTTTTTAATCAGATCCTAAGCTTTTTTGGTATTTCAGAAAGTGGATTGACAGTTTTTCTCAGTAATTTTATTTTTTTCTATCTAAGTTTTTTGAAAAATAGAGGAAAAAATGTTGTCAAATTTTTTTAGAAGTTATATCTACTATATGAGATGAACAAAATATTGACCACTTTTTAGATTTTTTTTTTTACTTACTGATCATTATATTTACTTTTTTGACTGATTGATTTTTTTTTTTTACCAGTTTGTCTGAATTATTTGCTCTCTTAATCTCGCAACTGCTTGCTCTGCTCTCCAGAATATACTAACACTGACATTCTGTTTTGCATGTTTCTGTAATTGCTACATTTTTACTTAATTTTTGAGAAAAAAAAAGAGAGAAAATTTCCACGACACCTGTTTTTTTTAAATGCAAGAAATAAATTATTACCATTTGTTCATGTTTTTATTTTAAATTTTCCTTCATGTTGCTGCTTTTCTTCTCTCTTTTTTTTTAAAAAAAGAAAGAAAAACTCAAGGTTTCTCTTGCATCTTTCGCTACGTAGTCCCGTCCCTGCCTAATGTCCAGTATCTGGGTAAGAATGACCATTCTCATCTCGTGCTTTTTATTTTCTACTACAGGTGCAGTGCAGACAAAAGTTACCTACCTACCAGACGGTGCTGTAGTCATTGTCTTCCCAACTAACCTGACAGTTGCCCTGGAGACGCGCGGCCATCCAATTCTGGAAAGCAAACATCGGATGCACTTCAAGAGGAAAGTGATAATACCAAATCTTTATGTCCACCGTCTGGAGTGGCGTTTCTATCTGGAACGTTCTGGGCGCCAAAAACAAAACCGCCTGATCGAACGGATCGGTCGTCGGATGAGGGTAGGGCCTCATTTCTCCAGGCATGCAAACGTGCATGGTACGCATGAGGATGGATACAAAGGGAAAGCATTGCTGGTATGTGACTTTTGACCTTTTGCTGCTATGACTACCCTTGACCCTTGGCTCTGCCCCTATCAGGTTTAAATCGAACCCAGTCCAATCCCTCCCACCCTCATTACCTTTGTTCTCTCATGCTTATTAATCTAAGACAAGAATCTGATGCTATCAAAAGTAAGAAAAAATAAAGAGAATTTTAAGAATTGATTTTATCCACTTCAGATTAAAGTTTGTATTCATAAACTTTAAAACCTTAAAATGAGGTTTCCCTGCTATTAATTTCAAATCAAGGAGCACAAATCTTTAATGTACTCAAAATACTTTATTACTGACCAATTTAGAACTAAGTTCCTGAGGGTATCAATTGTAATTTGCTATGAATTCACAGCTGCCTTTGTGATGTCATTTGTAGTATTTTCTTATGAATTCAGAGCTGCCTCTATGACAGTTTTTGTAGCATTTTGCAATGAACTCAGAGCTGCCTTTTTGATAACCTTTGTAGCACTTTGCAATGGATTCAGAGCTGCCTTTGTGATGATCTCTGTAGTATTTTCCTATGGCTTTAATGCTATCTGCTTGAGTGTTTGTGGAGTATTTTGCTGTATATTTTATGTAGAAAGAACCACATTGCTATCATCAATCTATGAATCTAATCAGCAAAAAAAAATACTATCTTAAGAATAAGTGGGATATAGAGAAAAAAATACTATCTCCAGTAATAGCTTGCAATTTAGGTGAAAATATTAATATTAGTTCTACAGTTTGTGCCAAGTGTATTTTACAAGTTTTATGTACTATTGTAAATCAATGAAAGTAAAGTGCCACTCCTATAAAGTTTGTAAATCTTGACCTTTTGTAAGATATCCTATATGTCATTTCTTTTAAGATTTTAACAAAAAGGAGAAAAAAAGGTGTCAGGGGTTATAAAACTCTATATTTATTTTTTCCTTATTTTAACACGAAGAATTGTCTTGATTTGTTATCATGCTTACATTTTGATTATTATCCCATACAACCTTCTTCAGAGGTTTAACTCAAAAGGGTTTAGTTGTTGACATTGAAGTAAAGAAATAAATTAAAATCCCATTGTAAATTGTACATATAGCAATAGTGTAACATTTGTCGTTCCATGTGTGCATATCTCGATGCGGGATATTAATGCAGATTGGTTCATTGCTTATACAACATATCAATGCTTGCAAACAGTCTTCGACTATACCCGAGTCCATAGGTAAACATTAGTCATGTTGAGACTTGAATGTACAAGGCAAAAATTGTATCCACCCACACTTGAATCTGTAAGCATCCATTCTTCTTTTTGGAGGCTGGGTTTTTGGTTACTCTGCTACAGTGGATAAAATTGTCTAGGCCCTGACGACCTAGGGGATGTTAGTGTATATTAGCATTTTTTTTATCTGTGTGTTTGGGTATTGGTTGTAATCATCTTCATTCCAATCTCATAATACTTTTCTCAGTTACTAAAAGACTTTTGTTATATGCTGTCAAGATCTCTGTGCCACACTTTCCATCATATGCGATGATAATACATATATAGTTTAATAACTACAGCTGCTGGATTTTGATGTCCCTAATATGTTATTCAGAACTTGAGTTGTCCCTTTTGTTAGCAACTATGCATTCTACCTTCTTATAAGTTTTAAACCTTTCTTTTGGCTTTTGTTGACTGACTTGTCTAATGTTCATTTCAGTATTCCTGATGAATCTGTCTATTCTATTTTGTCAAGTTCATTTCACCCAATAATAAATCAAAATGAAATCTGTGCAAGTTGTTTTCATAAAAGAATTCTTTAATATTTTTATTTAATGCAGTAAGAAGCAGATTTTGAATTGGTCCAGGAAAAGTATTTTGTCAGATGAATGTTGAACTATTTTCTCTTTCTACAAACATTAGTCTTTGAGTTGAAATCATGTCCATGATGAGTGTTTTCTTGGTTCTAATGGTCTTATGCCAAAAGTACTGTGAAATTATATCTTCACTTCTTTATATTGCACATTTGCTATTTTACAGGTTTTAATTTTTTTTAATTTTCCCATTGAAAACTTGGGAACTTTTATTCTTTCTTCCATTGGTTTGATACCAATGAGTATCTGTGGAATTATATCATCACTTCTTGATATTACACATTTGATCTTTTACAGAATGTTTGGAATTTTTTTTCCCATTGGAAAATTTGCAACTTTTGTTCTTTCTTCTATTAGTCCAATACCAAAGAGAAGCCGAGTGTATTTTTTTTTTTTCAAGTTTCCAACTAAAACTTTTGCATTTTATATGAATAATGCAAATAAGATTGGTCTTATCTACAAATATATGCTAAGATATCGAAATTTGTCATCTGTTACTTTGGGGTCGGTCTAAACAAAAAAGTTTAATTTTTGCTTTAAAGATATGTTAACTTTTTTAATCTTGTGTTGGCTGCTATCAGTTTTATGGCAATTTATCACTGGTTTGAAAAACTGCATAATGCTAACACCACCACATCTATCAAAGCTTTGTATAAATGTTGGTGAAATTATGGATAAATTGTTAAATTTAACCACAATTTCACCAAAATTTATTTAAGAAACAATTTCTTTGAGGTTTGTATGTGGAACAATATTCAGGAGTGTGTTTTCCAGCTTTGAATTAATTGAAGATAGAAAATATTGAAGCCACAGTGGGAGAATGTCAAATTTAAGCTAAACAGCTTATGTTTCCCACAATTTGTGAGAATTAAAAGCTGTTTAATCAATAGTAAGGGGATTAAAAAATAATATTCCCTATTCTTAAAAAAATTAAATAATATATTAGAAATTTTAAATTTCTATGTTAATCCAGGTTATTAAATAAATAAATAAAGAAAGAAAGAAAGAAAGAAGTTTCAAAATAATATATAAAAATTCTGCTGAAGTACTTTTCTCTCCAAATTCCTAAAAATCTATATTAATCTATTCAGATTAGTATTCCTTTTTTATTATTAGCCATGATTTGTCTTCAGAATGATAGTAGAGTAGTTTCCTGTTGCCTTCTCCATGGTGACTTTATTGAGTCACCACATCTAGTTAGATGATGGGTGACTCTTTTACATTCATACATGCTTTAGTAGATTACTACCATCCTACACATCTCTTCTATTTCATCTCTAACAAAGCAATGACAGAATAATAGGTAAAAACACTTACTAGCATATTAATTTTGTATGACTAAATGGAAGAACACTAAGAGAGACAGGAAGTTATGGAGGGTTATGATAATTTATGTCCTAAAAGGACTTGGCTTGTAAAAGAAGTCAGTACTAACTCAGCTGGGTCTATGATATAGAAGATTTCCTTTCCCCTGTTTTCAGGTTCATATTTGGCATTTTGGTTGGATGTACGATCATTTTTAGACAATATCTTTGAGATTATTTTATAAATTTTTTAATGGTTCTAAGAAAAGAAGATTTGATTTGTATTTGGAATGATAATGGAGCGGTTTTCTGTTGTCTACTCCATAGTGACTTTATTGAGACACTACTTCTAGTTACTTGGTCACTGGCTCTTTTGAATTCTCTCATCCTATGTTAATTACTCACATCTTAAATGGACATTTCACATAAAAGAAGAATTTTTACCTTGGCTTTTTTATAGTCACATTGTTTTGCATGGTACACATTTGTATTAATTCAGGTGTCAGCCATATAGAGTAACCATTTGTTAATTTGAAATTGAACTCTTTATTCAATCTACAAGCATAGATTCCAATGTTCATGTTCAATAAAATCTGTTAATCCGTCTTATTTAATTCATTCTTGTGATGCTACTTTTACTATTTAATTAATATATGACTTTTGGTTGATACATTAATTTTTTATGGTTTACCAACCCATTGCAGGTTATTTGAAGGCAGAAGCTATTTTTAAATTTTAAGAATTCTTTTGTGGAGATAATGATTTAGTGATATAAATCTTATTAATTAACCAATAACTGGGGGGAGAAGCATAATTTGATAAACAAACAAGAATTTATAATGTGGATATAAAGTGAGGAGGCAATTCTATATTATATTCAATATATAAACTGATCCCTCACTTTGTGGCTATTATACTTTCTATATGTTTACATTCCAGAGAATGTAAATAAATCTAAAAGACATTATTATATGATAGCTAATCATTATTCGGTATGGCTTATAAACATTTAGCTGATGTTATTTATTCTTTGTGAAGAAATGTATATGAACAGAGCCATTCTGCTGACTTAGATAGTCACATAATTTGAAGGTTTGTAAATATTAACTTCTAGTTCACTTATAGCTTTGACCCATGAGATTGTCTGGGTACCATGCTGAATAAAATAGAATTATACATAATACAGGTAAATTTATATATATATATATATATAATTCTCTTCTTCAAGGCATACATAATTAAACCTTGATCTCTTATGTAACAGTCAAGAAAATTTCACAATTATACTACAATGCATATGACATTATCAAGGTCTATAATTATAACACTTAAAACATTGTTTGGGAACCCATTGCAGAGTGATGGTTAACAAGCTAGCTTTTATTTTTAAGCAGCAAAATTGTTCTCAGGAATCATGGCAAGAATTATTATCAGATTTCTATTCAGCTTAGAAACTGATATTTTTTAGGAAAGCTTAGGTATTTCATTAAGAAAAGAAAAAGAGTGTTTTGTAAGAATATGCATTTTACTCCTTGTTCGACTGAAAGAGCAACTTTTCTGCTTTGCATTGCTCAAACCCAATTGAATGGCAATAAGCCTTTCATTCTTTGTCTCGTTATGCATGTCTTTGAGAAATTCGGTGCTGCCTTCTTTTCCTGACACCGTTTTGGTTTAAGTAACAATACGTTATTCCAAGCACTTTTGACCCTTTTCTATTTTCTCTTTTATCTAAGAATGAATGAAAAAAATGAATCGAAAAAAAAATTGGTTCACAAAATTTAAAATCTTTTGATATTACATAACACCCAGAAGAAGCTAATTTTTTTTTTTGGAATTCAGCTTTCCCTGGATAATTACTACCTGACATTATCCAAGAACCTTCTTTCTTCAACATTTTAATATTAAGATTTTAGTGTATCAAAATGACTGCTTAAAATTAGTTTTTGTAAAGGTTTCTCAATTGATCCATTTCCTATAATAATAAGCCCAGAGATAGTTGAAATTTATAGAGCACATAATGAGAAAAGAAAGCTTGGAAAATTTGATACTCACAGGACATATTGAAGGAAAGAGGCACAGTGGAAAGCAGTGCATAGCCTACTTAACAAGATTGTGTAGAGGGTTGGCAGAAAAGGGATTAGTAAATATAACAAAAAGACAAATTTTACTAAGAGCTACTAAATTATATATATATATATATATATATATATATATATATATATATATATATATTTAAACATTTCACCCAAAGCAAAGCAGAAGAGTGAAAGTAAGAGTAAAGAGGGGCATTTGAGAAAAGAATAAAGAGAAGGACGGGGATCAGGACCAAGGCATCAGAAGATATCAATTGACATTACATTTAAAATTTTGAAGATTATAGTTATCAAGAAATCAAGTAAGAGGAAGGAAGTTCCACTGTCAGGAAGTGTGAGAGAAGAAGCTGTTGGAGTAGAAGAGATGGTTACATTTAACTATTTCATCAGTAAAAGGGTGGGACCGAGATGCCAACCTAGTAGTATGCTTAAATTCATGCAGTTGGGGCA
Source organism: Acanthosepion esculentum (assembly GCA_964036315.1). Classification (NCBI taxonomy): domain Eukaryota; kingdom Metazoa; phylum Mollusca; class Cephalopoda; order Sepiida; family Sepiidae; genus Acanthosepion; species Acanthosepion esculentum. The sequence continues at coordinate 41,571,050 of OZ038505.1, forward strand.
CCAGTGAAAATAACTCACCAGAGCAGATGTTATGAAAATATTTGTTGGAATGACAGAGGGAAGCCACATCATGTCTGTGAGAACGTGACTGGAGTTGAGATGCCTATCACATTGCATATTCGTCTTTCTTTCACATATTAAATTTTAGCTCTGTTATTTTACATTGATGGTAATTTTATTACTACCATCACTCACAGTGCACTATTTAGTATATGTCACACATAAACTCTACCATCAGCCTGTAATAACTTGAACTATAACAGACATTGCAAGACAACGAGGGTTCAATTAGTGATCTCACAAGTTAAGGCAAATCATTGTGTCTGGTGTTAAAACTGGCACCCTGGTGAGTCTTTCACTTTCTGCTGTCATATGGAAAATGAAGAAAGTGAAAATTAAATACTAGAGACACATCTACTACCGCCACCAGGATTGAATATGATTGATATCAAATGTCCCATTCCTGTCACACTGACAATCATGAAATAATCATTTCTGATATCTTGCCAGGAACAGTCTAGATGATGTTCACATTGACTAACCAAAAGTCAGGGCATATTTTATATATATATATATATATATATATATATATATATATATAAAAATAATGAAAAGGAACAGTAAGATTTATAATCCGGTGTTCTTATTAATTATTTTTATTTAAAAAAAACTGTGCTCAATACAATTCAGTAGAGCCTAAACATTATAAATTTACTAATTTAAAAATACGTTTCCATTGATACACAGGAATTACCATGTTTCAGAAACAGAAACTAAACCTTAAATTTAATTTATAGAATTAAATTTAAAATCTTTATATCTCTGATTCATTTTCAGGCGATTTAATTCTATAAATTAAATTTAAAGTTTAGTTTCTGTTTTTGAAACATGGTAATTCCTGTGTAGCAATGGAACCATATTTTTAAATTAGTAAATTTATACTATATATATATATATATATATAGTGTATTGGGTAGCAGATCATTATTCAAACATATTGTTAAATATAACTATACAAGGTTTAGAACAGCTCATGATCAAACATAATAGACATTCATTGTCTGTTATATTTAAAAGTATATGTTTGAATATATATATATATATATATATATATATATATATATATATATATGAGTGACTTTTAAAAAATCGTTTAACATTTTTTATATTCTCTGCTTTTAAGTGTCCAAGTTTTGAGATGGAAATTCTTCAGAATGAGTCGAAAATAAATTAAAGAATTGTTTTTATTCATGCATTCTCCATGTCGACAGAATGTAATCCCGACAGTGTTATAAATTATTGACATTTGGAAAAACGTTCACGAAAAATATGTCCCAAAAATAAAAGTCACTCATTTTCTTCAGTCTCAAGCAACACCAGCATGGGAAAAATAAAAAGATTTAATTATTTTAAATACACACAAATGCATACACACAACACATTTTTTATTATTCATCTGCTGAAGGCAAAATGCATTATTGGATATTATTTTTTGGACATATTTTTCATGAACATTTTTCCAAATGTCAATAATTTATGACACTGTCGGGATTACATACCCAAATTTATTACATACTCTCAACATAGAGAACACATGAATAAAAACAATTCTTTATTTTCTACCCATTCTGAAAAATTTCCATCTTAAACCTCAGTCACATAAAAGTGAAGAATATATATATATGTATATATATATATATATATATATATATATATATAAAGGAAATTTACTGGCTTGAATGTTTGAGAAATTCTGAAGAAAATATGTGTTCTCCATCAGGAATCGAACATGTATTCCTATACTATAAACAGTCATTTTGACTTTGTTAACCAGACACTTCTCCATAGTTAAATGGTACAGCACATCAAATCAAAAGTTGGTTTCCGTATGGGGATAAAGGATTGATTACTGTCAGAAAACACATCTTTTCTACAAAATAACTCAAGCATTCAGGCTGGTATTGCAATTAATACTATTTAATTAAAACAGAACATTTACTTAAATAAATAACATATAAACAAATATATATATATGCGCATTTCATTAAAAACGACTGACAAGGTGCTTTTATTTAGTTTTTTATATAATTTCTCGCGCGATCTAATAATGTTTTTCATTTCGGATGATAAATTATATAAAAACTGTCCGAATGTTCTTTTTATCCGAGCGCTTTCGGCTATACATTTAGCCATTTTCAAGGATTATATTTCAACTGTTAGAATTAGAAATAGTTTGCTATATGTATGTTTTATAAAATGTTTCATTTTTTTTGTTTCAAAACATGGTCAAGATATTATGTCCATGTTCAAAGTTAATATTATTAAGTGTTGGTTTGTTTGTTTTTATTAGTAAGGCTTCCATTATTTTTAGCCTTTTTTTGCATGTGAATGATGCTATTATATTAGTGTTGTCGACAAGTATGTTCCGAATAGTGTCCGGTAGGTCTCCATGAATATTTAAATGAGATCTAATTGAGCTATTGTCAGAAAGGTGTAGAGTTAGTCTGCGTGTTAAACAATTTGTAGTGTGGCCTATATGATTATTTATGAAAGTTAATTCTTGAGGAATAGTGTCCGGTAGGTCTCCATGAATATTTAAATGAGATCTAATTGAGCTATTGTCAGAAAGGTGTAGAGTTAGTCTGCGTGTTAAACAATTTGTAGTGTGGCCTATATGATTATTTATGAAAGTTAATTCTTGAGGAATAGTGTCCGGTAGGTCTCCATGAATATTTAAATGAGATCTAATTGAGCTATTGTCAGAAAGGTGTAGAGTTAGTCTGCGTGTTAAACAATTTGTAGTGTGGCCTATATGATTATTTATGAAAGTTAATTCTTGAGGAATAGTGTCCGGTAGGTCTCCATGAATATTTAAATGAGATCTAATTGAGCTATTGTCAGAAAGGTGTAGAGTTAGTCTGCGTGTTAAACAATTTGTAGTGTGGCCTATATGATTATTTATGAAAGTTAATTCTTGAGGAATACAATTCCTTAATGAAACATTTTATAAAATGAGAAATTATATAAAAAACTAAATAAAAGCACCTTGTCAGTCATTTTTAATGAAATGTGCATGAAAAAAAGGATTGCTGCCTAAATACACAAATATATATATATATATATATATAATTATAAATTCAGTCTTTGGCAAAAAAGGACATTTGCGAAAAAGAATGGCTAAATTAAAATACAATTTTCATAGATTCTAGCAAGATGGTTTCATCAGGCAGTAAGTCTATACATACATACATACATACATACATATATATATATATATATATATATATATATATATATATATATATATATATATATATATATATTGTTGTTATTTGGTTCTAACCTAACATCTCAGCTTCAGTCTCTTTCCCACCACTGTAATGTAGTTTCTCTGTGCCTTTTATTATAAATACTTTCATGGTAATTGTTCTGATGAACTATCCTCTATGCTAACTAGATTTTATGAATTTAAATACAGCCCTAGATTGGAAGCAAGGTCTCATCATTTTACAGTTGAAATGGCTAGATGTAGCCATAAGTTCTATGCTAACAGTTTCTTCTATCGCACTTCTTGCTTGTGGAAAGCTCTTCTGGCTTCTTGATTTCTAGTCAACTTTAATCTTCAAAAATTTAAATGTCTTTTCAATTCTTGTTTTTTTGATTGTCCTTAATAGTATTTTTTTCTTATATTCTCTAACATTCTGTACCCCTTTGCATCCTCGTGGCTTTATTACTTTTCTTGGGTTGAAATGATCACATATATATATGTATGTGTCTAAATTTCAGATATAACTAAATATATATCTATAAGAGGACATGATGAATAAACACAAAAGAAAAACTTATCTTAGCCAATGCGTTTCATCCTCTGATGGACTTTATCAAGGCAAATATAAGGATTTTATTTTGTTACAGGTATTTCTAAACAAAAATTAAAAAAAGTTGTGTGTTCTTCAAAATTTTTTAATCTAAGAACACTCATAAATATATATCAGGCTAACAGAAAAAGTCTCTGTAAATTATGGAGGATTCTAACTGATGTAATTTAACATCTAATAAACAACTTTTACTCACTTCTGTTTATTAGGCATTAAATTACATCAGTTAACATCTTCCATAGTTTACATAGATGCATACCTATGAGCATTCTTAAATTTTAAAATTCTTAAATACTAACAATATTTTTTATTTTTGTTTATAAATACTTGTTGCAAAATAAAATCCTTGCATCAGAGGATAAAACACACTGGCTAAGATAAGGTTTCCTTTGATCTGTATTCATATAGGATAGAGAGAGTGGACATAGGAATCAATACTGTATGGTGATAGTCAGTTTCAAATCACAATGTGACCATCAGAGTAAACATCACTAATTGCTCACTATTTTTGAAAGATTTGATCTGAGCATTGCATTGAAGCGCTCTACTGACTGTTACCATGCAGTGTAGCTTCCTATATCCACACTGTCTATTGCTATAAATCTATTATCTCCAATAGTAAGTAATCTTCCTTTTAATATAGCAAATTTTGAACTACGTGTATGTCTGTGTGTGTGTGTGTGTGTGCACATGCATTTACAGGAACTTGTCTGGGGAATGAACAAAAAAAAAAGAATGAATCGTGTTATGTTGCTAAAAATTCATCTCCATCATTTCTTCATTCTCAGAATTTGTAGAACTTGCATCTTAAATGTGAATCAAGCAAAAACAAGAGGCCAAAAATTCAAGATTACTTTCTTCCTGTCTATCATGACACCAACCAAGTGAAACAAAAAAAACCCCACCTACTTTCATATATTGTGTACTCTTTGTATTTTTTTTTTTTGTGGGGTTGGGGGGGGGGCTACTATGATGGTTAGCATGCAAATGTCACAGGATAATTCATTTGTATAGAGACTGCAATCCTCACTGGGTATCTTCTGCCAGGTTATGCTCTGAGAATAAATTACCATATCTACGTGTATTTTCACTATATTCGTCCCAAGCTAAAAATGCTAAAAAGAAAGATAAATTGGTTAGACGTAATTGCTCTGTGGCAATAACTTCTGTCACTGGATGACACCCTATGTTCATGATCGTAGATTGCTGACCTGCGTAAAAGTTGCAATAAAAAGTAATTCAGTTAAAAAACAAAGTACAAATAAATAGTAATCGAGTACTAATCAACCCATAGCTGGAGGAAGAAATGGATTCATACCTAAACATAGATAAACAAACAGATAATTTTATTGTGAACATAAATTAGGGGATCAATTCTATATTACAATCAATATATAAAGTGATACCTGACTTTGTGGTCAAAGTAATTTCTGTATGTTTATATTCCAGAGAATGTAAATAAATTTAATTGTATTAATAATAACAGTCCTATAAAAATCATCTGACTGACTTATATTGCTACGAAAATGAACCTAATTATGTTTGGGCATTTGTGTGTCAATTACATACAATTGATTGATTTGTTTTTTACAGCTTATCAATCCTTTGCAGTTTATTTAAAGCCAGAAAATATTTTTAGATTGTAAGAATTATATTTTGTGGAGGGAGATAATAAAATCCTTATATTTGCCTTGATAAAGTCCATCAGAGGATGAAACACATTGGCTAAAATAAGTTTTTCTTTTGTGTTTATTCATCATGTCCTCTTATAGATATATATTTAGTTGTATCTGAAATTTAGACACATACATATATATATGTGATCATTTCAATGATACAAGTCTTACTAATTAACCCATAGCTGGGGGAAGAAGTGGATTCATACCTAAACATAGATAAACAAACAGATAATTTTATTGTGAACATAAATTAAGGGATCAATTCTATATTACAATCCATATATAAAGTGATACCTGACTTTGTGGTCAAAGTAATTTCTATATGTTTATATTCCAGAGAATGTAAATAAATTTAAAAGCCATGTCTGTATAGCTAATCAATATTTCATTGATTGATTCATTCATTTTCTACAGCTTGTCAACCTTTTGCAGGTTATTTAAAGACAGAAATAGATTTTAGATTATAAGTATTTATAATGTGGATATAATGTGGACATAAAGTGGGGGTTCAATTCTATAATACATTCACTATATAAATGGATCCCTCACTTTGTGGCCAAAGTACTTCCTATACATTTATATTACAGAGAATATAAATAAATCTAAAAAACATGCCTATGTTGCTAATCAGTATTTCATTGATTGATTCATTCATTTTCGAGAGCTTATCAACCATTTGCAGATTATTTGTTTGTAAGAGAATATAACAAACCCAACTGGAATTCGAACTCAGCTCTCCAGTTAACAATTCCAAACCATTATCCATTACACCACCTGCACGTTCAAGCTTACTGGAATGCCCAAGTGGTTACCCTTTCTAGGTACTGATCAGGCTAGACTGCTTAACTTTGGTGATCTTATGGGAACTGGTGTTTCATTGTGAGCTGGTCGTAAACTAACTTTGATACAAGATTAAATAAATGTATCCATGAAAATTTCACAGTTTTCCTATTTTAATTCTCAGATTAGTTGCAATTCTTAATTTAATAACTGAATAAGCTCTTTGTGAGTTCCATGACTATAAAATACCGATGAAAATTCCTCTATTTCATTGTTAAATATTTGAGCCTATCAGCTTAAATAATATAGCACAATAACAAGTATGATTGCAGGTAATTCTTCAAAGAAGTAAGAGGGTACAAATGGAAAAAAAAATAAAAATTGACCAGGTTTTCAGTTTCATTGAAGCAAACTTTCCTTTTCTTTTTTCTCAGTAACGCCAAACAGCATTTCCGAGATATCTTTATTCTTCGATCTTTCTTCACAATCCAAACAAAATGGTCCATTATTTATCTGAGGCAATGGCAGGGTGTAATGTATGTACTAAGTAGCAATGAAATAAGCAAACTTATAATATGAAGTTTAATATATAGCAACACTAATAAAGATTGTATTTCATCAAAAAAATGGTTGAACAGGATATATCTGGAAAATAATATTTTTAAGGTAAGCAGTTTTTGTAACTACCATGCCCAATATAACATGTTACTAAGAATAAGTAAAATTCAATGTTTGCTTAATTTGTCTTTACTCTGATATTTGTGATTTGTGGAATTACATCCACTCTTCAGGAGACTTGATCATAAAATTCTCAATTTGTTCATATCTATCTATCTCCCCTCTGTTCATATCTATCTATCTCCTCTCTGTTCATATCTATCTATCTCCCCTCTGTTCATATCTATCTATCTCCCCTCTGTTCATATCTATCTATCTCCCCTCTGTTCATATCTATCTATCTCCCCTCTGTTCATATCTATCTATCTCCCCTCTGTTCATATCTATCTATCTCCCCTCTGTTCATATCTATCTATCTCCTCTCTGTTCATATCTATCTATCTCCTCTCTGTTCATATCTATCTATCTCCCTTCTGTTTGTATCTGTCTCTCTCCCCACTGTTCGTATCTATCTATCTATCTATCTATCTATCTATCTATCTATCTATCTATCTATCTATCCTCTGTTTGTATTTATCTCCCCTCCGATCGTATTTATCTCCCCTCTGTTCATATCTATCTCCCCTCCGTATTTATCTATCTCCCCTCCGTATTTATCTATCTCCCCTCCGTATTTATCTATCTCCCCTCCGTATTTATCTATCTCCCCTCCGTATTTATCTATCTCTCTCCCCTCCGTTCGTATCTATCTCTCTCCCATCCGTTCGTATCTATCTATCTCCCATCCGTTCGTATCTATCTATCTCCCATCCGTTTGTATCTATCTATCTCCCATCCGTTTGTATCTATCTCCCATCCGTTTGTATCTATCTCCCATCCGTTCGTATCTATCCCTCCCTTCTGTTTGTATCTGTTTCTCTCCCCACTGTTCGTATCTATCTATCTATCTATCTATCTATCTATCTATCTATCTATCTATCTATCTATCTATCTATCTATCTATCCTCTGTATCTATCTCCCCTCTGTTTGTATCTATCTCTCCTCTGTTCATATCTATCTCTCTCCCTTCCGTTTGTATCTATCTATCTCCCCTCTGTTTGTATCTATCTATCTCCCCTCTGTTTGTATCCGTCTATCTCTTTATATCTCTTAATCTGTCACTTCTTTTTTCATCTGTAAATCACTATTCATCTCTCTTCATATCTATATTCCCCTTAATTTCTTTGTATCTTCCTTTCTATCTCATTCTTTTCATATCTACCTGCCTAGTTTAGTTTTGCATTGGTTGCTTAATGATTAATGCTTCAGTTAAGCACAGATTTTGGCTTTCTTAGAATATGGCTTATCTATTCTGCCATTCTTTCATCACATTTCTGAAGATGAGATTCCCTATGTACATGATTTGAAGCACTTATAGAATGTTAGCATTGAACATTCATGTCATAATAGCTCACTTTCCGAGTTCACATTCACAGCAATCGGCATCTGATGAACACACCCTAATATTTCAATGAAATTCTTCAACTATTAAGAATAAAATCATGCTCGTTTCTCTCTTCTGGCATTCACAATTTCCAATATGGCTTAGAGACAACAGACTAATATGAAAATTGATAGAGTTTGCATGGTTGGTATTTTCTGCATTACTGATAAAGGCTAAGCACTTGATTTGAAATGCTGAAGTGAACAGTGTTAATGTCAACTGTTGGCCATTTCCACAGCAGATGGTCCTATTGGCATCAACATAATGGTGTCTGCAATTTCACAAAGATATTTCTTTAGCTGTTCTTTTGTGGAAGCAACATTCACAACTGAAAGTTTTGTATTAATCTGTTCATTGAATGAGCTTTGTGCATTTTCTACAAAGTGATGTCTATCAAGTAGAAGCCAATGAAATTTTTAGAATATACAAGTGATTGATGGAATTATTTCTTGTAAGTGATCTTAAGCATATGATATTTCAAAGTTTCATACACTAAAGAAAATTTAAAATACTTTGGGTTAGAGTGGGTCTTTTAAATTTGATGCTGATGATGATATTAACCATTTCCCTACAAGGAAACATTTGGTATTCATTAACTGAGCAGTCAGTATGGTTTTTGATTGGAATTTATAAAATCTTTCTCTTAAATGGAAAAATGTTATTTTTTATTTAAAAATTAACAAAATTGGTGTTTTATTTATTAAGAGCTACAACAGACAGGTAATTGTAGAGATACATGATTGTCTATATCTTGAGGGGACTCGGCAGATAAAGAAAATCTGTATTGCATATAGCATCTGGTGGTTATAAAGGATAAATGTCACTTGAATTAAAAAGGAATATTCAAAGGAAGTTAAAAAGAGAACCCAAACAGCCACCACCCCTTATATTTTTTATAATAAAGTTCATCCTGTAAAGTTCCTCCCCTCTGTTTGTATCTATATATCTATCCCCCCTCTGTTTGTATCTTTCTATCTCCCCTCTGTTTGTATCTATCTCCCCTCTGTTTGTATCTATCTCCCCTCTGTTTGTATCTATCTATCTCCCCTCTGTTTGTATCTATCTATCTATCTCCCCTCTGTTTGTATCTATCTATCTATCTCCCCTCTGTTTGTATCTATCTATCTATCTCCCCTCTGTTTGTATCTATCTATCTATCTATCTCCCCTATGTTTGTATCTATCTATCTATCTCCCCTCTGTTTGTATCTATCTATCTATCTATCTCCCCTCTGTTTGTATCTATCTATCTATCTATCTATCTATCTATCTATCTATCTATCTATCTATCTATCTATCTATCTATCTATCTCCCCTCTGTTTGTATCTATCTATCTATCTATCTATCTATCTCCACTCTGTTTGTATCTATCTATCTCCCCTCTGTTTCTATCTATCTATCTATCTATCTATCTATCTATCTATCTATCTATCTATCTATCTATCTATCTATCTATCTATCTCCCCTCTGTTTGTATCTATCTATCTATCTATCTATCTATCTATCTATCTATCTATCTATCTATCTATCTATCTCCACTCTGTTTGTATCTATCTATCTCCCCTCTGTTTCTATCTATCTATCTATCTATCTATCTATCTATCTATCTATCTATCTATCTATCTATCTATCTATCTATCTCCCCTCTGTTTGTATCTATCTCTCCTCTGTTTGTATCATGAGGTAGAAGGTTACATTAAAGGGTAGCTTATATGGATAGGAGGGGAAAATAACGGTCAACTTCAACAGGTTAAGATTGTAGTGATTGGAGAAGCATCATCTTGGGAGTCAGTTCACGAGAAGAATCTGTTTGAGTGGAACTTCTCACTGATGGAATACAGAAGGAATGTGGGTGGTTTACTATTATGTAAGTGGCATGGTGGGTCCTAGCTGTGAAGGTTAGACCTGGCAGAACCAAGGAATGTAGTTTATCTGAGCACTTTCCATGGAAGTTGCCACTTGAATCACACTAGTTTTGTCTCTCTTTTTCTCTCAGTATTTATGTATTGGGCTTTGCTTTATTTTTCTCTACATCATTTTTGTTATCAGGGACAACCTCGCATCAAAAGTCTGAATTTTTAATACTTTTTCCCTTTATGATGAACAAAATTTTTAAACATAAAAGTAAAACTTGTAAACTAACATTACTTTTCGAAAGCTATCGACGAAGTTAAATGCAAAGTTAAAATGAAGCTCTTGCCTGTCAATCCTTTTGTTAAAAAAATTTAAACATTTCTGAAAACCATTTGAAAGACTGAAAACTATTGATATATATCCAGTGTTGGATTTACATATGTGCTAGTATGGGCTGGGACTCCCAAGGACGCGCTAGTCTTATGCCTCTGATAAAGCTAAAAAAAGATATAAAAACAGAGGATGTATCTTTATTTTCAGATTTAATGGGGCTCCTTTGAACTAATTTGAAACAATTTAGAGTATTTGGGTCCTTTGGGTTGGAGTGGGTTTTTAAATTTGATCGTAATGGTGATATTAACCGTTTCCCTACAAGGAAACATTTGGTATTCATTAACTGAGCAGTCAGTATGGTTTTTGGTTGAAATTTATAAAATCTTTCTCTTAAAATGCTTTTTAGGAAAACAGGTTTATCAAATCCAGTAGCTTTTATCATTCTATACAGTATTGATGGGGGTTTTCCTTCCTAACCTTCTAGTTGAAGTGATGTGGAATGTCAACATCTTGATTATGTCCTTATTTTCTCTGTGAGTTACATGTGCTATCCATTTTAGTTGTTGCTGCTGTTCGTAGTCCTCAAGTGATATAGTTTCTTTTAATTGGTACAGTTCTTTCTTTGTGATTCTGTAGCACTAGGTCATTCAATGTTCAAAGAATGATGATCTTTGCAAAAATCCCTCAGAATTTAATCACTCAAAGCCTTTTTTAACCATTGATCTTAGAGTGTAATTGTATACAGCTGACAGTTTAGGTATTTCTGAACAGGTTTGGTGCCATGCCTGGCATCCATATATAAGTCTCAATCTGATGAGGCTATTTAAGAATTTGGATGTGCTTCATTTAGATTTTGATACATTTTTTTTTAATATACATATAGATTTTTGATGTAACTGCATCTAAAAACATATCTTTTTTTTTTTTATAAACACAGGGAGGGGTAAACATACATGATGAAGGGGTCTCTAGATTCTATTAACCCAGGGGCTTTTTAAAACTTAAATCCGGTCTTGTGTATATACATGAATATTAGAAATTCAATTAGCCTTTTATGCGCCAAGTCCATTCAGAACATTGCATGTCATGGCTCTCCTCAACTTCCTATCTTTTGTTCTCAGTAACATTTGACCCATAACCATCCCTTTTCTTGTATCTATTCGCACAAATTTATTTACTAAAGTGCTCACTCTTTCTCTTACTTTCAATACTCAGTGTCATATTTTAGCCCATTTTAATATTTTATTAATTTCTGGAAGGAAACATGTCCCGTATTTACTACCATAATGTGTGGTAGATATAGCATAACATGCACACCAGTCTTTTGAACAGGAATAGAGGTTTATCTCTTGTTTCCTGTTTAGGTTCGGGTCTGGTTCCTTCTAAATTCTTTTCATTCTCTTTCACTCCCAGTAGGCCCTTGCATCTTAGTGGCATTATCACCTTGCTTGAGTTGAATTGATTTTTAAAAAAACACAAAGAAGTAAGTTCAACACTCTTTGTATTTTTTCTCAAGACATTTTCCTATATTTTAATACTTTGTTTAGTTTATGGTGTTCACTGCCAAAAAGGAGCATAGATATGACATAGCAGTTCCACACATTTTTCTTTTTCTCTCTATGATCATTATCCTGTTTCATAATACCTTTGCTTAGTTTCTGAAAGACTTCTTTCACTATTCCAAAGTATCATCGCTACACACTTTAAAAAGCAGCAATCAAAATTTTAGCTTTTTATCTTGGTTTGAACATGACTACTCGGAGTAAATATGTAAGTATTTTCGG
>OZ038505.1:41585959-41635959 GCA_964036315.1 Acanthosepion esculentum
AAAAAGTATCAGGACTGGTGCTCTAAAAAGAAAACTACAACACATATAATTTCCACATTTAATCTCTTTCAAAGTAGTCCCCATTCTGAATCCACACAATTTTATGTATCTATTTACGGAAGCATTCCTGGAACTCATTTTTTTTTTTTTGCAACAGTGAGGAGCTGCCTCATCACATTCTCTTAGATTTCCTTTTGATGTCTTAAAATTTTATGCCTTTCATGTGGGATTTGATTTTGGGTAAGGAAAATGTTGCAAGATGCAAGATCTGGTGAATAAGGTAGTTGCCGATCTTGGGAATGTCGTACTTGGCCAAAAACTTCTGCACAAGCCATGGACACTGATGGAACCTTTGCAGTGTGAGGAGACGGCACACTTTCCTTCTAAGCACTACTATATACAAAACAAGCATGTGAGAATGTTATAACTTAGTGTGCATGCACAACAGAGTTCAAAGTCAATTTGTGCCAAGCGGCATCACTCTGCATACTTTAGCTCTGTTACCATAACAAAAGAACTGATACTTTTTGATCAGAACTTACCTACATGCATGCACACAAAGCAGTTACCATATTTGTGGAGGGGGGATATATTCAAAAAACTAACTCCAGTATGTATGCTGTGGATAGCACTGAACCATATATATAGGAATTTTTCTATTTGTAAATATATATAATAAACCTTTACTTATAAATTAGCCACAATAATTGTTGGATCAATGACCATCTAATACAATGGGTAGACTGAGCTCTATAGCTTTGTATGTAGCCAATGTGGTGATCATATGGCATTGCTGAGTGGAGGGCTTCCTTGACTGAATTCAACAGCCAGGGTAGAAGGTCTCAGTGGTAGGTGATAAAGTCAAGATGCCAGATCAGAACTGATAACATTACAGAGGCTTCTTTGAATTTTGTCAAGAATCTTGAGATGTACAGCAGGAGAACCAGACCAGATATGGCAGCAATATTCAATGCATGGATGAATGGTAGATTTATAAATGTGAAAGATGGATTCTGACGAGGAAAAGGTTCTGCTACAACACAGATTTCATCAATTCATTTATATTAAAAAAAAAAAAGTGAAGTTGTTTGAACAAAAGTTGGATAAAAGAGGTGAAAGCTATCAACTGTACTCTGAATCCATCATACAACTTTTCTAAGTTGGAACAAAATTAGAAACAAATTTAGTAAAGGAGATATAGAAATTGAAAATCAAATACACTGTGCTCGCGATATCTTTGCCCAACACCATAAAACCAAAACCAAAAAGACTTGAGCCATGTTCTTAAATAAGCTCATCAGATCAAAACTTTCATATGGATGTCATTCATAGTGCCAAACTAGTTCTTAAACATGTAAACTGCCAGCTGTATTCAACCGTTTTCGAAGATCAATGATAAAAAAATGGTTTTATACAAATGGGTCTTGGCAAAAACAATATTTCTTTGAACCTTGTGGACTGGTGTTCCATAATCGCAAATAAAAGAAACCATATCAATTGAGGACTTTCAACTATATCTTATAGAGTGGACCATACTTCTTAGAACATCATGAACTGGCGCTACAGAATCACAAAGAACTGTACCAAATCACAGAAGCTGCATCACTTGATGACTTTCAATGGCATTAACAGCTAAAATCCCATGTAACTCAAAGAGAAAATAATGACATAAACAAGATGTTGACTTTCCACATCACTTCAAACAAAAGATTAGGAAGGAAACCCCCATCAGTACTAGAAAGAGCAATAACAGCTACTGGACATGAGTAACCTATTTTCCTGAAAAATTGTTTTAAGAGAAAGATTTTATAAATTTCAACTAAAAGTCGTACTGGCTGCTTGGTCAATGAATGCCAAATGTTTTGTCATAAGGAACCAGCTAATAATAACATTACAGATTTTCTTTGGCATATTGAAATTACTAGCATCATTAGTCTTGCATTTAGCGATCAGTATAAAACAAATTTAAGAATTGTTTACTTCTAGGAGTCGGTCATGGGTAAATTAGACCATGGTGTATAAAACTATGGGTAAGGTGGGACCAATATATTTTATTGCAATTTCAATGCATAATAAATAGAAAAAAATTTGGATGTGATAAAATAGGGGAAGAGAATTCTCTTGGAAAATGTATGGCTAGGTCATTAAAATATACTTTTATGACAGGGGTTTTCTTTAAACACAATTAAGACTCAGAATTAATGAGTAATTATATAATACTCATTAACTAAATGATACATTTGATAATTGGTTAATTAAACTGGATCTGGTGAAACTAATATTAAACTATTAGTAATAATAATGAAGTTATAAACTTAGAATGCTGGGATAAAAAGCAATAATAAGATTAAGTAAAACTACTAATAAAACTATAATAAAATATTCTGGACTTGTGTTCTACGAACTGAATAATTATAACAATAAGCCTTTTTTTAATACTCAATATAGAGTATCAGTGTGTCTGTAATCTGATGTAGGGATGTGGCTAAGTAGTTAGCAATCTGACCATGAGACTTGGGCTCAAATCTCACTATGGTCAATTTGTCAAGGTGATGAGTTTTTGATAATATTAACATAGAGAGATGTGGTACTTTTTGGAAGTGTTGGAAAACTGTACTGCAGGTTAACCCAAAACTTGTGATGTGTTGATGAAACTGTTTGAAAGTCATTGATGATTGTGCAAGCTTGAAGTCATGGGTCATATTGACAAAGTGTGCAAACTATTTATCAAGCCAGTTTATTTACTCTCTCTCTCTCTCTCTCCCAGAAACTTTAACTAAGATCTGTCCAACTAAGCTGCAATATAAATTACAGGTTGGTTCTGTAGGTATTGAAGGAGCATAGATCTGCTTGTATAGGTGTAGCTAGTCTCCTTAGAAGACAGACATAATCAGAAATGCATAGGCAGCCATTATACATAATCTAAGTGTGAATAAATATTTTATTAAAAAAAACAAAACAAAGTAAAAGTGAAACATTAAAAAACTGCATGAATTAAAGTAATGAAATCCAGGAGAATTTTTTGTTTTTGTACTTTAGGTATGATGTTCAATTTTGCTTTTGTTGAAAACTTTTGAATGTTTGCCTTAAGATCAGTCTTGTTCTCTCAACTCTCCTTCTTTATCCTACTGAGCTTCTAAATGAAATTAATAAGCAATCTCCCCCTCTCTACAAAAGTTCTAGCATTGACCCTACCCCCTCCCTTCCACACTTGTTTAATGCTCATGCTTTCTATCCCTACAAAGCTTAAAAGGTGCATTTTTTTTGTCTGTTTGCTACACCTTTGATTTCGCCTTCCTATTCCAGTCAATCAAAAGACAAGTCTTTCCCATCAAAAATCCAAAGTCTAATCAATAATCGATTTTTAATAGAATTTGTAATTTTTTCTTTTTTTATTAGAGTCAATTGAGTTATATATATATATATATATATATATATATATATATATATATATATATGGATAAATGTATAGCTGAAAGCGCTTGGAAAAAAAAGAACAATTGGACAGTTTTTATATAATTTATCATCCGAAAAGAAAAAATTATTAGATCACATGAGAAATTGTATAAAAAAATAAATCAAAGCACCTTCTCTGTCGAATTCAATGAAATGTGCATGAAAGAAGGATTTCTGCCTAAATACACAAATATATATATATATATTTATATATAGATATATATTTGAAATTTGCTATATTTATAGAGAAAGGGTACTCAATATGAGAGAATGTTTGCAGATATAGATAGTGTGGACATGAATGGGTACAGTATAGTTATTACTGGTTTCAAGGCTCAAGCAAGTTCAAAGATGACAGTCTCCATATAGTGTTGACTTCTATGTCCACACTGCTTATATCAAGCTAGTATATATATTATATACACTAATAATAAATATGCATTTTGTTCCTCAATGTTTGGTCCAAACAGTAAGGAACAAAACCTATATTTATTATTAGTATATATTTTAGCTCTTTTATCTTTACAATGAACACTGTTTTATTATCACCAGCACTCACTTTGTAATACATTGGACAAAATGCAGTGATCAAAACAACAATGATGAGGATATTAGTTTAAATCTCACATATCAATCTGTCTCTTCAGATAATGGTAATATTTTGCTTAGTTAAGCTTATTGATTGTTTAGGGCACAGATTAGAGCAATGGTGGTATCAGGAGAACTGCCTCTGAACAACTGCCCCCAGAAAGCACAACTTTTCCCGGGGGTAAGGGTGGGGGGTGTTTAGGGTGATAAATACTAATAAAAATAATTAGGGTTTTATTTTCATGTTTTGTCTGTTACCGAATAAGAACAATTATCCAATAATAAGATTAATATTTTTATATAACTATACCATGAAATTTTTATATAACTATACCATGAAAATCACAATTATTATGTCACTATATCATGAAAATTAAAATTATTACCGTTGCTTTGCCAAAGTGTCTCACATTCTATTTTCCAGCTCTTTCTGCTTCACATAGATTTAGTCATCATAGATAAGCTTCCTTTTAACATGTTCCCTTTCCATGATGAGGTGATATAAAAATATTTATATACTTGTAGATGCACTGTGATCAATCCAAACCCTGAATTCAAACTGGTCCTTGGCTTGTTGCTACTCCCCAAAACCTACTATTTTGTCAGGTCAGGATAATCCCATAAACTTCAAGATGGCTTTTAGAAATTTCTCTGTTATTGAAGTAAAAGTAACACTTTAAAAAGATTTCCCCTTTCCATTGTCCAAAGACAGTTGTTCTATGGGGGCAATTGTCCTACAACCAGCAATGATATATAGAGGTCTTGCACTGCCCTGACAACAGGGTCACCTTCTTGGCCAAACTGATGAGGTCCTATGAAATGTTTGAGACCAGCTTGGCTGCAGTAGTTGTTGAAAGAGATTAATTTGACAAATGTGCTAAAGACTCCACTCCAGATTTTATGTCTGTCAAAATTGTTTGTTTAGATTAGTCTGGCTAATCTAGTGATATTATTAACCCTTGATGAGTTATTTAGTATTGAACATAAGATTTATGAGACAAAAGTCAGAAAGGAAATATATATATGTATATGTATATATATATATCTATATATATATATATAGAGAGGTCTGGTTTACACTATTCAAAAGGTAGATAGATGTCCAGCTTGCACTAGAGTCAAAATGGTAGATAAAGGTTCAGTTTACACTATTATTGAATAGGTAGACACATATCCCATTTATATCAGGGTATTCACCTAGAAGGTGGTTTTTTATGCAGGGGGTGAATGCAATCATCTGCTGTGGAGTAAATCTGTATTCTAAGCCCCATTTACAGGGCCACTATGTTTTGATATGATCATAAGGTAGAAGGAATTTTAAATTCTGTTTTCCTTTTCTTAACCAACCTGCCTAAGCCTAGCTTAGTTTGTCTTACTATTTAACTCATAGCTAGGGATGGTAGTTTGATGCCTTTTCCAAGACATTAGCCTAAAGGGAACCAAATGACTTGTCTAGAATTTGATCTCTGCTCACAAATTCCATTTTCTGCAGATGAATAATGCTGTTTGAAGAGACATTCTTGATTTTATTACTACTGTCCCATAATAATTGTTACATTTATTACTACTGTTCCATAATAATTGTTACATTTAATGGAATTCAATTCATACCACTAGAGACAGCAGTGATAAAATTTTAATTCTTATCCAGATCTTTAATTTATTACTCTCTCACACACACACATACACAAAACCAAAACTTCAAAATGCTTATTCTTCTCCCGCCCTCTCAGTGGCTGCTCAGAATTGCTTTCAAGATGCCATGCCTTTTAGAAAGTTCATATAATTCTTGCGATTTGTTGTTAGAATGCTTTACTGCCATCTTTTTTTCCCATGTTTACTTTGGCTTTACAACTTTAAAATGATCTGTATCCAGGCCATGTGGGAAGCCATTTGTTGATGTTTTTTTTTGTTGTTTTAATCTACAAAACACGCACACATCCACACACACACACACAAACGGTTTGCAATGTCAGCCAAATGTATTGTTCACCACAATTTGCTTACTTGTAGAAGTGCTAATTAATTTGTTTTATGTAAATGGAATTTATTAATTTATAATAATTGCTAATTACTTTTTTGATCTTTTGAAATATCTATTTTTTCTATATATTGAAAAACAAAAGCAGTGATTGAGCTTTAAACACCTTTGGCTAATTCCAACTATAAAATAACAGAATTATTAGAGTTGTCTTTCTTTTTTTTCGTCTTAAATATCATTTGATTTATAGAACTCTCTCTGTCCTACAATAGTCATTACAATCAGTGGATGAAATATATATGGAATTATAACAATTATAATGAGACAGAATAGGCATATTATTATTTATATAATATTATGTTCCATAATAATTGCTGCATTTTTTATACATTTCATACACTACATGTATTATGGGATAGAGGTAGTACAATGTTATTTATATAATACTAAATTGTCCCATAATAATCACTCCAATTGTTTATACATTTCATACACTAAATGTACAATTGTTATAGGACAGATGCAATAAAATGTTACTTATATAATACTACATTTGTTCCATAATAATTGTTCCATTTGTTTATACATTTCATGCACTAAATGTACAATTATTATGGGACAGAGGCAGTACAATGTTTACACTCTTTACATCGTTTGGACTGTTGCCATATTTATGATGTCTCAACTGTTGTATGCTCCGACCTTCTTCAAGTGATTGGAACTTTGAACCAAACCCTTTATTTCACATACCAGGGTAGATTGTTCTAGTTTCATTTGCCATGGCTCTTCTGAATATCGCAGTATCAGTTGTCTCCCTTTTAACTCAACTCTCCAAGTTTTTTTTTTGTTCACCTCTACTGAAGCCAGGTACTGAACTCACAACTCTTTGAGTCAAATCACTGGATTCAACCAATGCTTTTATTCACTGGGCCATGTGTCTTTGAGGGCCAGAGTGTATGACAGTCAAAACGTCATGAATATGGCAGCAAAAATGAGGACAGAAGTATGAACAATGTAAATAGTGTAAATAATTACAGTATCTCATCTCAGAATTATAGACAGACAGTACAATGTTATTTATATAATACTACATGTGTCCCATAATAATTGCTTCATTTGTTTATACATTTCATACACTAAATGTACAATTATTATGGGACAGTGACAATACAATGTTATTTATATAATGCTACATTTGTCCCATAATAATTATTTTATTTTCCTATACATTTCATATACTAAATGTGCAATTATTATGGGACAGAGGCAGCATATTATTTTGTATATAAGACTATATTTGTCCCATAATGATTGTTTCATTTGCTTATGCATTTCATACACTTAATGTACAACTGTTATGGGACAGAAATAATATCATTTATTCAGTATTATCTTTATCCCATAATTTTTAATATTTAAAAAAAATTGTTCTATATTTTATTTCCAAAACATTTATTTTTAATTTAATATTATTTTTTCCAGTTTGTTTCTTAATTTAATTTTTTTTCAAAATAATGTGTTGTTTAACAGTAGGAAGAAATAACTGTAAATTACTAAAATGGTTTTATTCATTTTTTTTGTTAATTTCTTTACAATGACTAATTTCCTGAATGTCACTGTATGCCATTGACTGAAAATGATTGCATATTAAATGCAAATATTTTGTGGAAAGAGTTTTTTTTTAGAAAATAAACATGCTCAGAATATTTAAAGATGCACTGATTTTCATGCATATATATAACAAAATTTAAAATACAAAAAAAAATGACAAAACCACAGACTAAATATTCATCCACTGTTTTTTTGCTAAATTCAGATTTCTTTTTTTGTCTGTCAAAGATGCAACTAGAAAGGGACATTTTTTTTTAACAGCAATTGACTAAATTGATTTTTTTTTTAAATAATTGAATTTTTGTTAATGCAATTTTTTTCACCATTTTCATTTGTGAAGTCAAAAGGTTTAAACATCCCCGGAGATAATTTATTTATTTTTTTTTTTGATAAATATTTCATGGTTTGAAAATTAAAAGGTAACAGTTCACTTACATATTTAGTACTGACTTGCTCGTCTTTGAAGTTAGAGGAAATATTTTCCAACACCTGTGAATTGAATTCTGTAATTAAGAAATGTTTCATTATCATTCCAAGAGTTCTTCAAACTAGCGAATTCATTTCTTTCAGTGTGTGCTTTTTTTTCTTTTTTTACCAATGTGTTTCAATTAATCCAGGGCTTATGGCCATATCACATTGTATCACGTTGTAACACCAGTTCTTGTCTGATCACTGAAGTTGAATTTGGTGAATATATGTGTGACTGTCTGGCAATACCAGGTGATGTTAGTTTGGGTGTGGGGGGTGTATTGGATAAAGGCTTGGAATGCGAAATCGGAGAGATGAGTTTGAACTCCATTTGGATTCATTACTTATGTGCAAATACCCTTGGGAAAGACTATAAATCCACCTCTTCTCCTCCAGATATGGGTTAAATAGTAAGACTTGTATCATAAAATCATTATCTCCAAAAAGTTCTATATGTTTTGGCCTTATATATCCTCAAAATGCTTGATAAGCCATAAAAAGACAAGCAATTAAGAAATCAATCCTTTCTATAGTCTTTCCTAGTTGTACAATTTTTAAAGAAACAAATGGTCTCGTTTCTTTTTGAATAGTGTTCACAGTGCCGGATTTAGCCTGAGACCCTAAGCTATATAAAAATGGAGGTCTCTTGTTAAAATATTCTGCCAGAAGCCCTCACGGAAGGATAATTCTAAGGCTCCTTCAGATTACAAAGCCCTAAGCTTTAGCTTATGCGTAAATCTGACACAGAATGTGCATCAGTTTTATAAAATAGAAAGAATTAGTAGCTCAAGAAAACTTATTACGCTAATCCATGCAGTATCTGGTATGCTGCTGACTATTCCATATTTTATAAAAAAAATCTTTTTCTGGAATCTTTTTCTTGATCAATAAATAAATTCAGATTTCTGCTGATTTAAACTAGTCTGAGACTATTGAATTTTTCTTTTTAATGCCATGTTCTTTCAGGATCTAAGTGATCATAACTCCCCACAAATTCTTTTTTCTTAATTATCAATGAATTATTGATTTGTTTTTTTTTTAAGGTTTATCAACCTTTTGTATGTTATTTAAAGCCAGAACATGTTTTTGGATTATAAGATTTTTTTTGAGATACAAAGGTTTTCTGATACAGTTCTTACTATTTTGCCCATAGCTGAGGGAGAAGTGGTGGATTCATAGATTATAGCTGATCCATATACTAATCTATCTGAAGTGTTTAAAGTTTACTCATTCCACATCCTGAATTTTTATGATGGATTCAATGTTTGTACCATCACTGCTTTCATTCCAATTCCAGATCATAGGATTCTGTTTACTAGGGCAGCTAACTAATCCTTGTTGCAGACGCCTGCTCAGGTACATTTGTGTTTGTTCAACACCCACAGAGCCCACCTGTGGTTTATAGTGCAACTATGCTGAGCAGACCTTAGTTACACTTTCTGGGAGAGAGAGAGAGAGCTTTATCTAGCATAATTAACAGTCAGCCAGCATGCTCAAAACCTCGGTAATGATGACTTGTGACTTCATGCTAGCACAACCATCAACAGCTCTCTAAGGGTTCTGTCTACCCAATTTCATTCAAAAGGCTTGGGTCAACCCGTGGTATGGTTTTTAGGTATTTCCAAAGGTGCTGCATGCTTCCTCCAGTTCGATAATATCACCTTCCTGACAAATCGACCATGGTAAGATTAAAACCCGGGTCCCAAGGTCAGAAAGTGAACATTCTAATCATTTTGCTACATGCCCATTAATTTCCAGTTATATATCTTATTTATTATCTGGACATTATCCCAGAAATAGTAGCATAAACCCTTGCATCTATATAAAATTATCTATAAAGCATATTATTTTGTATATAAGACTATATTTGTCCTATAATGATTGTTTCATTTGCTTATGCATTTCATACACTTAATGTACAACTATTATGGGACAGAAATAATATCATTTATTCAGTATTATCTTTATCCCATAATTTTTAATATTTAAATAGGAAAATAAATGTTAGCTGATGTGTTTCATCCAATGTGGACTTTTTCAAGGCAAAAAACAAAATGAATTTATTAAAACAAAGTAACTATTAACAACAAAACAAAATGTCCTTAGCAACTGGAAGAATTTAGAAAACACTATTGTAGTCATATTGTCAACTGAAAATTACATCAAGTACTGTCACGTGTGAAGATATTGCTTTTATTGTTGTGTTGACGGATTCAACCATTTTCTTTTGATTTCTTGATACAGTTGTGTACGTTTGCTTGGGAAAGTAGTAATTCTGTTACAAAATTATTCATTGCCATATGACAATTTTTTTTATTTCCCTCTTGGATATATCTTTCCTGTAATTGCAATATGATTTTTAAGTGACAGCAAATTCATTTTGTGTACATTCTAAATTTACATGGGATTTTATACATATCATCTTTGGTCTTCTACTTTGGGTGTAAGAGACCAACTCTTGTAACAGATTTTGCACTGTGTATTTGTGCAATTGAAACCTACGTTGAAGTTGTAACACCAGCAAAATCATCTGGTTCTGTTCAGCTATTCCTCTAACATATGGTAGGCCTAGAATATCTCGATAATTATGTCTGGGAATTCCAATCTGTTTATCTGTTCAACCACTTGGATGTTTTCTTTTCTTTCTCTTTGACCACATTTACATTTTTTTTTTTGTTTTGCCACCAGTTTTCTCTTTTACAATATTGGTTGACACATGTTTTCTTTCTTTCATAAGGCACGTCCTTTTAGGATGTGTGGTCATGGCTCTCCACAAAAAGTAAATCAGCAACAGAAACATTGTGGTAACAAGAAAAACAACAAAATGAATGATATCAGTATCCCAAACACATTTTGGAATACATTCTTTTCTATTTCAAACTGTTCAGAATCAGTTCATCCCCAATGAATGCCACTAAGATGCAAGGGTTTACTGAGTGTGAAAGGGAAGGAAGAAAGCATTAGATGGAGCCAGAAACCCAATCCTAAACAGAAAACAAGGGATAAACCTCTATCTTGTTCATAAGAGTAGGGAGGTGTATGAACAGGGCGATATTATATTAAAAAAACAATTTCTTTTTAAACATATTTCTTTAAAAGATAAATAAAATTTTATAAAAGTAACATTCCAATAAAATATTTACATTTCATAAATATAAAATAATTTGCAATATATTTCTAAATAAAATCTTATTGGTTGTGTCACTAATTAAGGAAAAGTTAAAAAGTTCTTGGCTCACCAGACTTCCAAAAATGTGATTAAATGACCATAGATCAGAGTTTTTGTTGGAATCACTTCTTGGTTAAGCTGACAATTTTTCAACCACACCCCCAGCTATGTATATAATTATTTGAGATATATAAAAATTTATATATTGTTTTATATATATATATATATCGTTTCACTTAGATAGTCTATGTATATTTTGTTAAGTACATTTTTCTTCTCAAAAATGGAAAAGGAAGTGACATTTTACATCCGGGCTTGCCTACAAACAGGATCGTTCATAACCATTTCCGACTGTCACCCGTAGATGTGCAGTTGAAATGCACTGAAACCAAGTTGCATCTTTGTAGTGAGTAAAATGGTTTTGTCTATATGATAAAATTATAATAAATAAATAATTATCCCTCTACTACATATATCGAGCTCTATTTTGAATGAATGCTGCGAACGTTAGAATTTATATATTTTATATATTACTTTCGTTCCCATCGCATCGTGTATATATATATATATATATATATATATATATATATATATATAATTTTATTTATTAGATTTTATTGAATAAATACTTGCTCTACACTGTATTGAGAACTCTTTTAAGAATAACGTTTTTGGTTATTGTAATTTTATTCTGTCTACACTAATCCTATACTTGGATATATATATATATATATATATATAAATGAGAGAAAGAACATATGGAGTAAAATTTAACTGTAGCATTTATTTTTGAAAAAGTGCTCAGTACAAAGTATAGCAATATATTATTATTATATTTTTATTACAAAAGATTATATTAAAAAAAATTTTATTACATTTGTCACTGGCATATTTTCTGCAATCGTCAATGATGGCCTATGTTCTGGTTTATCATGACATGAAAAAATAACTCTTCAAATCTATCTCTTATATATATATGTATATATATATATATAGAGAGAGAGAGACAGCAGGTAAATGAAGTTTTGTAGAGCTGTCTTTGAAATGTATATATGTGTCAACAGCAGGGGATGGAAATTTTGTAAAGACGTCTAAGCACATCTACAGCAGTCAAAGTGTTAATAGGAAAAACAGCAATATTTTCACTTTATAATAAGCTACCACTGCAATTGCTGCTGCAGTTTGTGTCACTGCAACCTTGTTGTCTAACTAAGCAGATTCTTTGCAAAAATTATCATTCCTTTGCAGATGTTTCAAATGATGAGAAACAAACAATTCTTGCCTTCCTCTCCCGATCCATTTGCCTGGAAAATAAAATTGCTGATGATTTTAATAATTTTCATAAATATTAAAATATTTATTTTTGTAATCGTATTTATTTGGCGTGTTTCCTTCTTGCTTTCATTAATATGAAATACTGAAAAATAGAAAGACAGAAAAAAAAACGAACTTTGTCATATACTTTACCTTATTAAGTTTCCTTTTCTCTATCATTCCCTCAACAATTCCATTGTTCTTCCAAACCTTTTACCCCAGTAATAAAGAGTCTCTCTCAAAAGTACCTGATAAAAAGGAAACCCTACTACCCATGTTCTCTTTGGAAGACTGATTTATATTAGGTATGAGTTGCTGCTTTTTCTTTCTTGGAGTAGATAAAGATGGGGAAGAAGAAAGGAAGCGGTTCATGTTTATGGTTTAATGACAATAATCATTCCATTAGTTCATTTACCATTTGAGTACATATTATTATTTTTATTCTTTGAATTATTCATGACACCAGTTAAAATTTTGTTTCCATTTTTCGCTTGTCATTCACTCTCTTTCCTCCTTTCCCTCTACTCACATTCCTTCCTCCCTTTTCTTTTCTTTCCTTCCTTTCTTTCTACTCTCTCATTCCTTCCTCCCTTTTCTTTTCTCTTCTTTCCGTCCTTTCCCACTACTTTAATTCCTTCTTCCCTTTTCCTTCCTTTCCCTCTGCTCTCATTCTTTTCTCCCTTTTCTTTTCTTTCCTTCCTTTCTTTCTACTCTCTCATTCCTTCTTCCCTTGTCCTTCCTTTCCCTCTGCTCTCATTCTTTTCTCTCCACTGTCTTCTTTCCTTTCTTTCTTCCCTCATTTCTTTTCCTGTTCTCACTTTTTTTCGTCCCCTCTTCTTCTTCTGTTCCGCTTTCTCTCTTCTCTCTCACCCTTCTGTCTTTCTTTCCTTTCCTTGTTTCTTTCCCCATTTTGTCTTTCCCCCCCTTCTTTCTTCTCTCACATGTCTCTTTCCGCCACTCTGTTTTCTTTCTCATTCCATTTCTCTTTCATGTTTTTCTTCCTCCACTTCACTTTCTCCCTTTTCTGCTCTTCCTTTCCACCTTCTTTCTTTTCCTCTTTTCTCTCTTTTGTTCCTTCCCCTTTTCCATTTCTTGACTCTCTCTCATTTCTTCCCCTTCTCTCTTCTCTTTTTTCCCCCTTCTCTCTCATTTTTCCCCTTCTTTCTACTGTTTTGTTCCTTCTCCTTCTTTCTTTTAACCCTTCTCGCTTTTGTTCTTTTCTCAGTCTCTCTACTCTCGCTTGTTTCTTTCCCCTTCTTTCATTTCTCATTTTTCCCTGTCTTTTGTTCTTTTCCTCGTCTCTTTCTTTTCCACCTTCTCTCTTTTGTTCCTTTCCCTTTCTCCTTCTCTCTCATTCCCTTTCCCTCTCTCTTGTTTGGTTTTCATTCCTTTCTCCTCTTTTTTTTCTCTTTATTTTATCCATTTTTTATGTTTGTCTTTTATTCTTCTCTTCTTGTCTCTCCTTTATATATCATCCCCTTTCTTTCTTTTCCCACTTTTTTCATCTTTTATTCTTGCACCTTCCTTTTTTTTATTTCCCGCTCTTATTTTTTATCCCTTGTTTCTTTTATCTTCTTCCATCGTTTCACTTTTCACATTTTATCCTTTTGTTGCATTTATTTCTTTTCCTATCTTTCCTTTTTTCTCTCCTTATCACTTACCTTCCTTCCTTCCTTCCTTCCTTCCTCTTCTGCAAAACTGTCCTCTATAAAATCAAGTGCTTGTATTTTGAGCAGATTTTGCACAATTAATTCATGTTGTCTAAATTTACATCCTGCAATATGCTGCCTTGATCATGCGCATATAAATGAGAATTTGCCAATGCAAATTCAGACTAATTAGTATATTTCTGCATTCTAAATATGGAAAAATGGATTTTAAAAAAACTTGAAAAGAAGCTCAATACATAGAGAAATAAAAGTGCAGGAAGAAGTAAAAGAATAATTCAAATATTTAATTCATTTCAGTTTTCAATTTTGAATAAAAATGTAATAGAAGAAAAAATTAAACTAAGCAATTGTGGCATGCATGGGCCACCATACTTTGGCTACTTTTTAGAAAACAATCATTTAGTGTATTATATTTATTGTATTTTCTGACATATAAGGTACACACTTTTATAACCAAAAGATGTTATTTGGCTCTGAAATACAGTGTTTTAGTATCTTGTGAGCTAATCAAAGTTAAAGAAATTTCACTAGAAACAAAGAAAAGAATACTGAATTGATATATAATATTGAATCTCCTGTATAGTAGTCGACACGAGACCACCTCCACAGACAAAGATGAGTTTTGAAGTATCAGAGAGGTCATTCTGTTGATGAATGCTGAGAATACAATAGATAGAACATGCAAGCAATGTGGAAGTTCTAAGGAAAACAGAAGCTAAAAGGAAACTTCTAATTTTGTTTTGTTAATTTTAATACCTCCAAAACTAAACTTCCTTCCTCTATTCCTTCCATCAGCATGGCTGATGTTAACCTTCAGGAGAGAGTGACTCATTGCACCTTTTTTCTCAGCTGACATGAAATGGAAAGTCTATATTGAATCCATTGCTAGGTTAGCTACAAAGAAAGTTGGTTCACTATGTCAGGTGAGACAATCTTTCTCTCCAGAATCTATCATACATATCTATAAATTTACCATTTACCGATATTTAGAATATTGCTGCCACATATAATCTAGTGGTCCTCCTATTTACATTGAGATCCTTGATAAGATCCAAAGGTTAATCAACAATATTATTGGTCCTGATCTAGCAGCTTGGCTTCAGTCACTTGCTCACTGCTGTAAGGTTGCCTCTCTGTGTCTTTTCTATAAATACTTTCATGGTAATTGTTTGGATGAGCTCTTTGCTTTGGTACCTAGACTTTATGAAATTAAATACAGTATTAAACTGGTGTTGAAATCTCATCAATTTACAGTTGAGCTGGCTAGATGTAGCCGTAAGTTCTATGTTAGCAGTTTCTTTTCTCACAGTTGTAGAACTCCCTTCTGGCACCATGATTTCCAGCCATCTACAAAAATTTAAATGCAATGTCAATTGCTATCTACTGTCCTCCGGATTTCTCTTTTTGTTCTCACTCATTAGTAATGTTTCTGTTTTTAATTCTCCCACACCCAGTAACCCCTTGTGTCTTAGTGGCTTTACTGCCTTGCATGAGGTGATACTGATTAAAAAAAATCAATTCACCACAAGCAAGGTGAAAATGCTACTAAGATGCAAAGAAGGAAAAGAGAAGGAAAATGACTTAAGAAGAAACTGGAAACCCAATAATAGTATCAATTTCTGAGCTTATATGGGATCATTACAAATACGGAATTGAAATAGAACCAGAAGTCCAATCCTAAACTGGAAACAAGAGATAAACTTCTACTCCTTGAGTATAGAAGAAAAAATTAAGGTAAGCAATTATGGCATCTCAGAGAACCTTTTTTGCCTTCCATCTACATGTCTAACCCCCAGCAGAGTGATTCATTGCACCTTCTTGGGCTAACATTTTCTACTGACATAAAGTGGAAAGGTTAAATTGGATCAAGGTCTGCTTGCTACGAAAGCTGGTTCACTGTTTTATTCTAGACAATTTTTTTGCCAGAATCTATCTTACACATTTATAAGTCTACCATTTGCCTTTGAATATTGCTGCCACAACAATATTGATGGTTCTTCTGCTGAGATTTTTGATAAAATAGTGGTCCTCCTATTTACATTGAGATCCTTGATAAGATACAAAGGTTAATCAGCAATATTATCGGTCCTGATCTAGCAGTTTGGCTTCAGTCACTTGTTCACTGCTGTAAGGTGAAGTATCATTTCATATTACATTGTTGAGCCGTAAGCCTCTTAAACTGTAACTGTCTACATCCATGTGGCTCTTGGGCCTTGTACAGGAATCTTCAATGTTATCAAACCTGGGATCTTAGTTTCAGTTACTTTCTCACCGTTATAACATTGCTTCCCTGTGCTATTTTCATAATTATTTTCAGTTTAATTTTTCTGGTGAGATTTCTTTTTGGTACCTAGACTTTAAGTACAGTACTAGATTGGCAGATAGGTCTCATCATCTTATAATTGGAATGCCTAGATGTAGCTGTAAGTTTATGCTAATAGTTTCTTGTTGTTTGTGAAACTTTTTTCTGGCTTCATGCTTTCTAATTAACTTCTGTCTTCAAAAATTTAAATGCAATGTCAATCGTTATCTACTGTCTTCTTAATTCCTGTTCTTTCATTGCTGTCTCTCCTTAATAATGTTTTTTCTTTTTCTCATACTTTTTCACACTCAGTAACACCTTGCATCTCAGTGGATTTATTGCCTTGCTTGGGGTGAAATGGTTAAAAATATAATTTAACTTCTAAGGAAAATAGGAACTAAAAGGACACTTATAATTCCAATCAGGAAGAGAAATTTGAAATTTCTGTCATACATAATGAGGATGAAGTTGCTAGAAAATTTAACACTTAAAAGACATTTTTTTATCTATTAAAGTTTACCCAATGCAAGCCTAAGAGCCACTCAAGGTAAAGAGTTACCTGATGAGGTTGTTGTAAGGTCATAAAGGGAAGAAGTAAGAGGTGTGTATTGTGAGGATATGTAGGATAGATAACAGTTGCATGTCAAAAATATATGTTGAAAAGAGACTAGTTTCTATATAGTGTATGTCAAGAATTATTTCAAAAAGTTACTTTTATCAGCTGAAGCTGTAGAAATTTCACAGAATATCTTTTTATCTCAAAATAGAATTTTTTTTTTCACCGAGACTAAAATATCACTTTTCTCCATCTTTAAAAAAAAAGTTATTTGTAATGGCAGTTTTCAATGTTGCCTGCTTTTCATCATTTACCCATAATGGTTACAATATGTGCAGAAGTGTGGAAGATATATGCACTGCAGAAGACAAGCCAAACTTGAAAGAGATGTTTAACTAATTAGACTGAAGTCATAAAATATGTATACCATTAATGACATAAGTACTAAGTGCAGTAGCTTTAGTATCCACGACAAATGTGAGGAAATGAAAAAGAAAAAGGCGAGAAGGTAAAAGAAAAAAAAATGGATATGAAGAAAATTGAAAAAGTAAAACTAAGAAAGAATGAATTAAAAGAAAAAAGAAGAAATTATTTTATTTTTTTTGACAATGATGTTCACCCTGTACAAGGCCCAAGAGCCACTCAATGTAGAGTGTTAGAGATTAAAAGGCAGTGTTTATAGGGATATATGAGGAAAATAATGGTTAACCCTAGATTTGAATAAGTTAGGATTGTAGTGATCAGGGAAGCATCCTCTTGGGAGTCAGTTCCACAAAGAAGCAGTTCATGGGAAGAAGATACTTGAATGGGACTTATCTCACACATGAAGGGAATGAGGGTAGTTTGTCACAATGTGTGTGGAATGGCAGGTCTTGGCCATGAATCAAAAGATAAAAGAAGGATGGAATTAAAGAAAAAAAAGAATGATGTTCACCCTGTACAAGGCCCAAGAGCCACATAGATGTAGACAGTTACAGTTTAAGAGGCTTACGTCTCACCAACGTAATATGAAGGTTCACCAAAATGTGCATGGGATGGCGAATGAATTAAAAGAAAAAAGAAGGAAGGAATTAAAACAGGGAGAAAAGTGAAAGAGTCAAAATGTAGAAAGAAAATATAAGATGAATGAATGCTAAAAAACGAAAGAATATGAAAGAAAGAGAAAAAATGAAAGAGAATGAAAGAAAGAGAAAAAATGAAAGAGAATGAAAGAAAGAGAAAAAATGAAAAAGAATGAAACAATAAAAAGTGAAGAACTGAAATTGTAAAGAGAAAAAAAGAAATGAAAGAAAGAGAGGAAAAAGAATGGAAGAGAAAATGAAAAAAGTGACAAAGAAATGAAGGAAGTAAAATATAGAGAAAAGCAAATGAAGTAAAAGAAAAAGGCTTATGATATTACAAAATATTGTTATATTAAAAAATCTACTAATTACTTTATATATACAGAGTCCACTAAAAAATATACACACACTTCAGTAAAGGAAAAACTTGTCCTTCATATGTTTATCAAATTGCAGTAGCACTGTTTACTGTAGTATGATATTTTGTAGACATTTGACATTAGTCATGACTGCAGCATCAACAAGTCCTAAAGGATATTGTGTATCACAGAAAACCAACCTCATTGGTTGCCCTTAGACAAGAAATTGAAATGCATGTGCAGTAATCCCACTAGATACTTTGGCCAACATTGCCCAAGCAGTAGTTTGCTAATAAATATCTCAAAGCTAAAGGTCACCATTTTGAGCATCTCTTCTGGTTGTAGAGTCCAAACTTGTATTAATCTCGTGATATCTGAATAAATTTAGTATTACAATATCTATAAAAGTTTTTCCTTTCTTGAAGTGTGTATACATTTTTTTAGCAGACTCTGTATGTACAGGGTGTGTCAAAATGATCTGACACATTTGTAATTTTAATAAAAGTGAAATAGAGTAAAGAATGAAAAATGTTTTTATTTTCAAAATGTACATATGACTCCATTTTGTTACATTTTGTTTTAAAAATTAAATCAGTCAAGTGGATGCCATTACATTCCACACACTGTCAAAGGTATTCACGAAAGTTGTCCATAACTCAACAGGCCATTTCATGCGGAATGGCAGCAATTCCTTGACAAATGACATCTTTTAATTGTTCGATAGGTCAAGGGTGATTTCAGGTGTCTACACAGAAAAAAAATCACATGGGTTCAAGTCAAGTGATCAGGTGGGTCAACACTATTTGTAGTTATCGATTCATTGTTCTTGGTAAACATTTCCACAATGGAATTCTTGCCCATTCAGCTTGTGTTGGCAACTGAAATCAAAATGAAATAAAATGGCGTATGTATATTTAAAAAATGAAAACACACTTTTCTTTATTTGATTTCACTTTTATTAAACCTACAAATGAGTCAGATCATTTTGCCACACCTTGTATATGTTACACACATAACACTCATATCTGGGCCCCCTAAAAAAAACATTACAAGTTGTCCATATTTAAGGTATAAACTGTGAGCAACACAAGATAAATATTGAATATGACTTTATGCTCCTTCATATTAGAGAGTGAAATTTGAATAGCCTCAGTTTTACTACTTATTCTTCATTTATCTTATATTTTATAGGCTTTACATACTGTACTGAGCACTTTTAATTACCAGCATTATCATAGTTGAACTACACCAACTACGATTGTGTTTTGTTTATATATT
Source organism: Acanthosepion esculentum (assembly GCA_964036315.1). NCBI lineage: Eukaryota > Metazoa > Mollusca > Cephalopoda > Sepiida > Sepiidae > Acanthosepion > Acanthosepion esculentum. The sequence goes on from OZ038505.1 coordinate 41,605,773, forward strand.
AAACACGTACCTTCACCTAAAAAAAATACATACTAAACATAAACCTTGATAACATCCACAAACGTTTGGATCTTTAATATAAAACCTAGATGACTGAACTTCCTATCAGTCCATTAGTGCAAGTTGGGGTGTTTTAGGGGTGATGAATTTCCTGTTCCAAAACTATAAGAGCATTATATATTTATTCAGTATATCCCTAATTCTAATGCAGAAAGGTTAGAAAAAGTATTTGTGTCAAAAATAATATTGTACAAAGTTCTTTCAAAATTTGTCCAATGATAAGTTGTAAGTAACAGTAGTACAACTTAATTTTTTTTTTACATTAGGACTATTTTTGTTATTATTATTATTATTAATTGTGGTAATGTTCTCCTTGTTCAAAATAGGTAAGAATTATGAAGGCAATAGATAGAGAGACTATCAAAGGAACAGAAGACTAGGTAGAGGAAACAAAGAAGTTCATTAAATACACATACATAGAACAGAAAGACTTGAGCAAATCAAATACTCCTCAAATCCTACTCTAATGTGTCTGCTTGCCATAGTTATAAGTAGGGGAAGTCCATAGTCACAATAGCAGGAAGTATGCCTAGTCCTACTCTACAGCAATAACCAATTTAGTAATTTGCATATTTTGATATATAAACTTTGGAAATGGATAATCTTATAATTGATAAAAAATATTTATAAAAGATTTTATCATCTTTGTTTCTTAACTCCTCAAATTTGCAATGTTCTGGCATCTGTAGAAACAGTATAAAATTGCTGATGACAAACTTGTTGAATATATATATATATATATATATATATATATATATATATTTTTTTTTCACAAAGTGGATTCATGGAACCAAAACCATTATCCATTATCTCATTCTTCTGCTCATTTTTATCCTTAGCCTGTATTTTCTATTTTCTTTCCCTTATCCATTCCAATACAGTTAAGATTATCCATTATCTCATTCCTCTTCTTTCACCCTTTGCCTGTATCTTCTCATTATCTCCCTTATCCTTTTCAAACTTTATTGCATATTTTTATTTGTCATAAATTCATGCATTAGTTTTCAGGCAATAAACAAATAAGGAATGCCTATATTTCCAACTGCATTCTCGCTTAGCTTTCTTCTACTTGATTTTTCCATAAAGAATCTTACTGTCTCACAAGAGTTATAACTTTCCATGCCTTTCAATCTATCTTTTCTTGACATCTGTCCAGCAAGCATGTCTCCACCATTCTTTCGCAGCCATTCTTTCTTCTATTCTGTTATTTTTTCTTTTCACATGGTTTTCTTTTTGTTTTTATTTAGCTTTTGTGCTTTTTAAGATTCATCTTCCTGCTCTCCATCACTATTTCAAACTTCTGGTTTAATATTATATAAACCTAAGAAGAAAGTGAATCTAACTCAAAAGGGTAGTGTATTGAACAGATACTGCACTTTGATCCTATATAAAAGAGCATAATAATTCTAAAGAAAAACAAGCAGAATAATAGTACAGATAATGGTATAGTTATCAATAATGAATCAATGAGTAGTAAGACATCTTTTGAGACAGGTTATAAAAATTTCTAGCCTTTGGCTGACCCCTGAAACTCATGAATATATTAACACATTGACTGCTAGCCTTGAGGTAAATGAAATTTGCACTGTATTTAATTTTTTTTTTTTAAATTAGCCATTATGCACTCTTTACAATGTAAACGATGTTAAATGCATTTGTAAAAATGATGCTGATGATGATGGTAACAGATTTTCTTGTCAGGAATGGTAAATGTAGAAAAGTGATGGAAATCAGAACTGCAGCCAAGTAAGTGAGGAACACAAGACGTCTTCAGGAAATTTAATAAAGAATCATTAAAAGCAAAACAGGAATGGATGGTGACAGATAATAGGAGCATCAACTTGGAATATTGTTGGCCATTGTTATTTTGTTCTTTAGACAATTGTAGAGAATATTGAAATATTTGCAAGATTTTTTTTCTCGTTTTTTTTTTTAATTATTTACACAAAATTCTTTAATTTATTATCATTTCTTTTCATTTGCTGAAAAATTTTACTATCATTTTTTTTATCAGCTGTCCATGAATTTTATTAAGAATTGATTTTGAAAATAAAATGGAACCTCGGGTCATGAATGCCTCTCATCACAAACAAATTGGTTCAGGAAGAGATTTTCTAAAACAAAAGACGTCTCAGGTCATGAACAGTGTCTTCAGCAACGAACATGCAAGTTGGTGACAAACCAGGAGTATTTTTTTAGAAAATCAATTTCGCCACATTCAAGGCAGTAAAGTCACTAAGACACAAGGGGTTACCTGGTGTGGAAGAATTAGAAACAGAAACATTATTAATAAGTGTGAACCAAAAGAGTAATCAGGAGGACAGTAGTGGTTGGAATGTGCCAGTTGCGGTATAGCTTTTGCTCCATACACAGCCTTTCTGGAATTTGCTGTAGCTTTTGTGTTTTTTGTTTAAGGATAAGGATATTAGCAAAGTGAAAAGTAAAATAACCAGAACTATGATAAGAGGTGAAGAAAGAAATCTGAGCCAAACATGAAAACCTGACGTTTTTTTATGTTCCCCTTTCCCTTCATCACCACCCTCCACTTGTACCATAAATTCTCTTCCATATGAGTTTTCATTTATAATTTATCTGTTTGGTATTGGGTTTATCTTTTCTTGTGCTAGATTTAATGATTTTGTGTATGAACTTATGCACAAAGTCCTGTTAAAAAGATTAAATAAGCTAGTTTAAATGCTGCCCAATAACTTTTAAGCTAGTTTATAAATAAATCCAAAACATACATAGAAACATATTTATTAATGCAGTATCCAATACCAGAAGTAATTTTTCACCCAATAATTCTAACTAATTTTTCACCAGGAGCCACTCAAGGTAGAGGATTACTGAATGAAGTTTATTGAACATAAGAGGCAGTAAGAAGTGCAGTTTGAAAATATTTAGGAATGATAATGGTTAACCATTGACTTGAAGAGGTTAAGATTGTAACGATCAAGAAAGTATCCTCTCAGGAGTTTGTTCTACAAAGTATTGTTTCTTGGGAAGAAGCTATCTGAATGGAACTTCCTTCTTACAAATGGAATATGAAAGGAACCAGGAGAATTATTTTATCATTTGTTAAACTCAGCTTCTTGACATTCTAGAAACTTTCAATCATTGACATTGTCAACTTTTTACTGTTTTAACTTTAATATAAGTTGCAATTGTTTTTATTCCTTTCCTTTTTGCTGCTTGAATATTGTTTTCCATGTCTATAAACCACAAGTTTTCTATTGGAAAGGCTTCCATTAATTTGATCTCTGAAACTTTCTATTTGACAAGGTGGATAATAGCTTTGTAGAATGTGAAAAAGCATTGTCATGCATGAATATGTACTTCAGGTAACCACTCAAAAATGTCTTGTCTAAGAACTTCAAATAATTATCTGCATCCAATGTTACACTATTAACAAATATATATATATATATATATATATATATATATATATATCTAATAAACTGCTCATCATAATACATTGAGGAAACTTGCATAAATTAGAAAAAACGTATCTATGAACACAAAAGGGATCTTATACACACACTAATTTATCAAATGCATTAGTTATACGTAGAAATAAGTTCAACAACTTTAATCTAAAGAATGCCACACTTATTAAAAGAGAAAGTAACTTATTTAGGAGGAAAATTCTTGAGAGTGCTGCTATTGAATCTTATCAAAATATAAATCTGCACCCCTGAAAGAATTACTTCTTTCTCAAGCCAACATACATGTAAAAAATTTAGAAATAATGATAGAAAATAGATAAATTCATAACATCATGTTATTTAAAATATATAACAGATAAATTAACTCCAAACTAACATAATTTAAATATTTGCATATAAATTTGAGAAAATCTTTTACTCACTATCATTTATTCAGTGTTAAATTATGTCACTTATCACCCTCCATAACTTACCAAGACTTCTAAGCTAACCTGATGAATATTTATGACCATTTCTTAATTTAAAAATTTTGAAACTAACAACATTTATGCTCTTATCTATAAATTATTGTTACAAAATAAAATCCTTACATTTGATTTGATAAATTCCCTCAGAGGGCAAAACGTGGCACCTAAGATAAGTTTTCCTTTTGTCTTTATTCAGTGATATCAACATTGAAGGGATCTTTACTGCCTACAATAATATCGCAGGATTTAATTCCACCTATCAACTACTGTCTTCTAAAACTTATCAGTTGACTATTTCTATAAAGGACCCAACCTCTAGCCAACCCACCAGGTCCACCCAATATAGCTCTATCTATATTCATTACGAAAAATGACTTAAATCAGTTTTTATGCATTTCTATTTATGATCTTTACTTAAGATTGGTCATTTGTTTGCCATTGTTCTTCGCATTTTACATATTTTCTCTTTTATTTACATTTGCAACATCAGATTCTTCAAATATTTTCTTGCAGATCACTTTTCTTGCTTATTAGTCTCTCAAAATTTCTGAAATTTTTTTTGCAACCTCTTCAAGCCAGTTTTTTTCTTGTTTTTGCGAATGTTTTCAGTTTCTTTTTTTTTTTTAATGTTCTGTTTACATTTTTCACAATTTCCAAAATTGTTATTCCGTTATTCAATAACTTTATGATATGTCGCTTCTTTTTTGATTTTGTATCTTTCTTATGACCTTTAGCAATCTTTATATATAAGAAATTAAAAATAAGTATCAATAACTATTTTATGATATATATTTATTACCAATAGGGTGAACAGTCATCACAGTTCATAATCAAATCTCATATTGACATATTTAACCGTTAATTTCTTTTATGAGCTTCTAAAATATATATATAAATGTTTATATATGTACATTATGCTTTAAAGGTTGTCATAGCCAGTGGTTGATAATGGAGACAAGCTCCCGCTGTCTATCACAACTAAATCCATCTCCAAGCCAGAGAATGGTTGAAGGTGGAAATCTGGCACCTCATAATCAGCTGTTTTGGGTAAATGGAGCTCAACATCCCAGGAAGGCAGTTCAGCTTGGGGAAGGAAAACCCTTAGATTTTAAACCTCTGCTGCTTTGAGGTCATATCCAAAACATGGAAAAGGCAATGGAAATAAATCCAATCAAAAATCCTGGAGTGGAGTCCTGAAGGCGGTTAGCTGTCAAAACTGGCAGCCAAGCCATCCCCAATCTGTATTCCTTTGGATCCTGTCAGGACAGCCAAGAAGTATGTGTAGTGGTTGGGGGGCATCTAGTCAAGGAAGCGCATGGCCTCCGTATACCATTGCCAGTCGAGGAGAAGGAAAACTCTGAATGCAAACCGAATGCTTTGTAGGTCTTGCCTCTTTAACTTCTGAGAGAGCAGATGGTGTAACCTCAAAATCCCTGGTTCAATGGTAAGCCATTGCACTATTCTGCCTTGAATGTGACCATGAACCACAATTATGAGATAGAGGGGAGTGATGACCACAGTGGTGGTGCAAAATACTCTAACTGAATAAATGAATTAACAAATAAATTATTATAAATATTTATAATAAAAACAGATAAAGTAAATTTAATATGGCATATTTATCATATTTTAAAGTGTTTGCTAACATTGGCTGGTTATTTACACTATTTACATCGTTGGGACTGTTATCCTCATCTTTATTACCAGATTCACAACATTTTGGTTGTTGTATGCTTCAACTTTATTCAGGTGACATATGTTGGAAGTTTTAACCTTTATTTAGTCCATGGGGGTAGAGTGTGCTAATTCCACATACCATGTCAAGATGTTGTGAATATGGCAATGAAGATGAGGACAACAGTCCAAATTGTGAAAATAGTTATGATACCTCATCTCAGAAATATAGACAGATATTGGTTGGTTAACACAAAATGTGAAAGTATTATCACACAATACTGTCAGACTACAGAGTAGAGCATTCTTTTAACCAATTCACCCCAAGAAAAGTGATAAAGCCACTGAGACACTAGAAATTTCTGAGGATGAAAGACATTAGAGCGAAAGAAACTGGGAAGACGTTTCTAAACAGGATGCAATACCTGACCTGAAGGTATTTCTAATAGGTCCCACGCTGCTTTCATCCAAACCTGTCACCATATTTTATGCATTTTGGCTGTAATGCCTGTGCCCAGTATGCACTTGTCATGATGGATACATTGGGAATTGTATATTTGTATCTTGGTGTCACTTTGTTGACATTCTGTTCTTTCACTTAATAATATAAAAATATTGTATCTTTTTGAGTATAGTGCAAGTTTTTAGGATCAGTTTTTATACAAAAAATAGGAGTGGGGGTCACACTATCATGCATTTTCAGTGACCAGTTTCACTATACGCAGGCAAATTTTTTTCTGAAGGGGTTAGAATTCATGCCCAAATTCCAGACGTCTCTTTATAGTTTGTTTATATACAAGTATGTACAATAAGCACATTAATCCCAAATTCATTAATTTGTCAGAAAGCGCATCGCTACCTACGTTCCACAAATTGTCATAATTAACCCATGTGCCTACATTATACGTATCACTTTAAACCCTACTGTAAATATTTCTGCTGCTTCAAATTTCTCAAAATTTGATCACAAAGAAAAATTTACCTTCACCATCTTCTAATTAGATATGATTTTGGAAAGTAAAAATTTCACTGAAGTATGTTGGGAAATTGCAAAAGTTTTTTGATTTCATATTAAAAAAATGAAAACTTTAAGCCATTTATTCATATGGAGTGTTTTGTTACCCCAAGATTTTTAAAGTACACATAATTCCTAGTTGGTGACTTGTTTCTTTTTGCTACCCCTCCACTACTCTCCTGACTTAGTGAGGCTGTGTAGCATGCGGTGTGGCTCAGTTGTAGTGGGTGGCAGATGCCAGGGGACTATCTATTTTCAGAAATCCATGTTCACTAATATTGATATATAGTTATAATATATGGATAAAAAAGAAGGTGTCAGTTTAGACTGACACCAGGAAGATATGTGTTAGACAGAAAAGAGATAGAAGCTTTTGCACTTACCATAATACAAATTTGATGCTCAGTAACCAAAAAAGTTGATTCAGTTTATTAACCACTTTTGACATATTCAATGGTAGAGTCTGCATTTGTTTGTGTTGCATTTTTATATTTATTAAATAAACATAAATGGAAAATTATTTATTCTTTCCTTTTCCCATGTTAAAATCAATAAAGAAAAATATGTCAGTTTTAACATTTTTAAAAAGTACACACTGACATGACAGCTATCACAATACAATGAGAATCAATCTTTTTGAATGCAGTTAAAACTGAATGCTGCTTATGCTGTCTAATGACTAAAAAAGATTAACCTTTTACCCAATTGAACAGTGTAGCCAAATTATACCAGAATCATACTGTTGTTGTATTAATACAATCAAATAAAAATAATATTGTGAAAGAAATGGACAGAGATTTCCTCTCCAAAGAGATGTCAATCAGTAACTAAAATTAAACAAAGTGAACATGTGTCCTATCAGAAAAATCATTTTGAATTTTCAATTCTTTTTTTTTGTCTCACAATTACTTTTTTAAAAAAATATTTTTCTTTTTTCTGGATTTTCTAGGCATTATTGTTTTGTCGTCTGCTTTCAGATTAATGGAGAAAACTTATTGACTGTCGAATACAACCGCGAGACGAACACTGAAACAGTAATGGACAAATCAATGCGTGATATTCTGACCATTGTCTATGACAACACAGGTCTCCCCACACATTTCCTGCCTAACACAGGTCACAATGATCTCAACATTAGTTACAGTCGTCATGGCGCCATCGAAAAATGGCAATACGGAGAGTTAACAGAGCAACGAATGTATGAAAAAGGTGTCATGGTTGAAAAAATATCCACGAACGGTGCTCAGTACCGTTACATCTACAGCTATGGGCTGAAGGTAAGAATTTTCAAGATTACAATTCGAACTAGGTCTGACTTTTGTACCATTTTAATTTAATAGTGGCACTTATGCCTGCTTAATTTGGTAGATTGAAAAGAGAATCCAGTTCTGGGTATGAAAATAAACTAAATTCGGCAGGCTTTGAAGAGCGTGAAACCACCTCTTAATTGCTGTTGTTCCCAGGTCAACACTGGCCTAGGGTGGTAGCACCTGTTGGGGTCCCAGCTATGGGCAAATAGTGAACCCTCAAACAAAGACAAAATAGTATAAAAGTATAAAAATATTTTGTTTTTTGGTAATTGCTCTGAGGAGTTGCGTTCGCTTGTCCCCAGCCCTCGTGAATTTAAACGCCCCACCAGGCTGACATCCCGCTCCCACCCCTACACCGTAGAAACTGTTAGATGTAGACGTCTCTTCTACTCCAATAGCTTCATGTCTCACACATCTTGCCTATGGAACTCCCTTCCCTATTACTGTTTCCCTGACAAATACAATCTCCAACGGTTTAAGTGTAGCGTCAATCGACATCTCCAGTTGCCTTGATCTATCCACTTCCCTTCTCCACATCCTCTCATTTTTCATTCCTATCTGCTCTCGCTCCGGATCTTTTGTGGCCCCCTTGCCTTGATCGACCCACTGTCTTTCTCTTTCTCCACATCCCCTCCCTTGCCACTCCTATCTGCTCTTCTTCCAACCCTTCTTTAACCCCTTGCGTGATAGTGGCCTCCGGCCTTGCTGGTGATATGATTAAAAAAAAAACTAAAAAAAAACGACCAGCAATAACTATTTAAATCGAAATAACCAACAATACATTTTATAGCAAATGACTAACAATGCATTTTATCTGTAGTTGAAGTGATGCATTCAAAATATATTTAGTTAAAGTCATAAAATTGTGTTCAAAATATTTAGATTTTGGTATTAAAGGTTGATATGCTGCTAAACAAAATCAACCAAAGCAACCATGAAAAAAGAATCTGGATGTAGTTAAAAATCAGTGATGAAACCAATCATTGGTTAAACAAATTTACTACCTCACAATCTGAAGATCCTTAAAATGTGTCCTGGGTATGACGATAAACTACGTCCAACAGCAACTCCTCTGACCAGGAGGTTTTGAGGAGCGTGGAACCACCTCTTAATTGCAGATGTTCCCAGGTCCACTCTGACCTGGGGTGGTAGCATCTGTTAGGGCCCCAAATATGGGCAAATAGTTAACCTCCAAACTGGGTTTAAAACACTTCAATATATTTTTCGAGGAAAAAATATTACCAGCAATACATTTTTGTAAATAATTATTACCATTATTTTGTAAATAATTATTACCATTATTTTGTAAATAATTATTACCATTATTTTGTAAATAATTATTACCAGCAATACATTTTTGATGAAGAAAAAATATTACCAGCAATACATTTTAAAAAAATATTACCAACAATAAAAAATCTTGTTAGCATAAAATAACAAGCCAACAAGATTTTATTGATATGTTGTAAAACAAACTAAACCAAACCAAGTCCTTAAAATATTTTAAATTTTGGTTCAGTGTAGCTTTAAAAATCTGGTGTATTTTTCAAACAAGAAACATCCGAATCTAGTTCCCAGATACAAGGCAGAAATGCTGATCTATACAAAAATAACTGGATTATTTATGTATGGACCAACACTTCTGCCTTGTATCAGAGTATCTGTGTGCTCACTTGTCCTCTACCTTGGATCTGTAGAGTATCTGTGTAATCTGAATATATATATATATATATATATATATATATATATATATATATATATATATAGCTGCTGGTTTGTGAGACAAGAATAAAGGTCTTGGCTTTCTGCTAATTGCATTCCAAGCTGGGTTTAACCCTGTTGGGGATCCTGAAAGGAATGGAAGCAGCCTGAAAAACACATTTGACATTTTGGTGAATAAGTTCCTACACGATGTAAGTGACAAGTCTGACCCAGTCACCACCAAGTTTCCTTCTTGGGCCACCACTCAACCTACTGGATAATTGCACTATTAACAAAAAATACTTATCCTGACCGCAGAATGATTCTCTTGCAATCCACAAATCTGTCCCCACTTTATGACCTGCCATCATTTTTGTTACTCCACACCACAAAAACCACGGCGTCACCCAAACACATTTTCTCTACCTACAGAGTTGCAAAAATCACTAAGGGAGTTTAAATCCCAAATTGTTATACTGAGTCATTTCAAAAACCCACCCATCATGACTAAAGCTCTCACATGATATATGTATATAATGTGTGGTGTGTGTGTGAAGAAATATAGTTTGAAGGTATGATATATTTGACGGATAAAGTGCTCAATATCAGAGTGCGTATGTGACTATAAATATAAAAGTGAACCTTGAAGTCAACACTCATAGGCGACAGACTGTTTCATGCTAAACGAAATCGTTGGGCTTTTTCTCGACTGTTGATAAATAGTTGAGAAAAAAGTATTGGCTTCAATGTTCACTTATATGATTAAAATGGAAGATGGAATCTTATTGCCAATTTTTTATCATTTTCTTGACTTTTTATTGCTTATTCTATTAATCAGCCTATTAAATCTCTCTCTCTCTCTCTCTCTCTCTCTCTCTATATATATATATATATATATATATATATATATATATATATATATATACTTACTTCTCTCTTCATCACCAAGGCCCAATGCCCCAATGGTATGATGCTTGTGTAGTATCGTAACAGTCCAGGTTCGATTGTCAGTAGTGGCTCCACACTGCTGATGAGTCCCCAAAATAGGACGAAACGACTCTACAGTGCTTTTCTGCATTCTGTTGAGGTTTCTAGGTCTAGGCATGATGAATTTTTATGAAAAATTATTCCCCCAAATCCCCCAAAATTTCTATTCAGTTATATAATCCAGTGCTAGATCCAGCTTCTAATGCTCTGTACGTAGCGGCATGGTGAAGGAAGTCGTTGCTCTTGGGGCCAGTCCTGTGGGTTATGTATACTTGGATAAGTATCACCACTGGAAATAGGATTAGCTGCGCTATATTGCGTCCAGATACTTAGACACAACAACATGGCGTAGTAAAAATCAATTGACAATAAAAATAAGACATCACAGAAACTAGATGCTTTATTTTATATACCATGTCCGTTCAAGACGCTGTTGGTCATGGCTTTCCACAACCCGTATTTTGTTACTTGATTTTTTACTATCTCATTTTTCCGTATTCTCCCATCCATTTGCACAAATTCATGTAATAGGATACTGTCTGTCCCCGTTTTTCTTGCCTCCAATGTGTCCTGCGCATGTAAAAATCTCTAAGCCCTCATTCCTTGTGTCCGGGAAATTACAACTATCTTTGCTAATACTTTACTCGAATAATCCTTATAGGTATCGGTATATATATTTTTTTTTGAGAAAACTATTTTCCTGAAAAATTGGTTTAAGAGAAAAAAAATATAAATTTCAACCAACAGTAGTACAAGTTGCTTTGTCAATGAATTTTGAATGTTTCCTTATAAGGAAACAGCTAATGTTACCATCTATTTGGAAGGGGGATTTTGTCTTTTCGTAAGAGAATTCTTAACTCTTTCATTTGATCAAAATTTTGAAGGTTTCCCGCCATTTCTGTTGTGATTGGTCCATATTACATTTATAATGGTAGAACGAATTTGAAAGTGGCTGCGGTTTGAGGGTGATTCAAGATTCTAATAAAACACATTTATCTCTCTTGCACATACAGTTATTTTCCAATCATCGTTTTAATTATTCCACTTGCCAATTTACAATTTCTTTTCTTTTGCAGCCAACAGACATAATCCTCCCGAGTGGAAAGCAGTACCGTTTCTATTACGATGCAGAAGGCAACCTTATCTCTGTGACGATGCCAAGCCTCGGGATACACAGGTTTGCTTACGTCACATCTATCGGATTCCAACGCTATCTCTACTATCCCCCAAAAGCCCAGCTTCCATTTATCAAAGACGTGGATGGCAATGGGAAGGTCTTGCAGATTCTATACCCCAGCGAACGCCGACGGGTCATTTATAGATACAACAATCATTTCCAGCCAATCACAATTCTTTTTGACGATTCTCACATCAGTTACGGGTACGATGGACAAACCGGAAAATTGAGCAAGCTGGAAGCTTTCTACACAGGCTACGGCTGCCAGTACCTCTACTATTATAGTAGCACACTGATGAGTAGCATTGAGGCACAATTTCAACAAGATCGTCAACTGATAGGCGCAAAGTCTTTTTATAATTATGACAACAACTTCCGACTCACCTATATGCACATCGTTTTCACCAACAACGAAACGACATCGACTAACTTCAGTTATAACACTAACACAGGAAAGCTGGCCAATATTAAGCAGTTTAAAGTCAACTGGCCGTTACCGGATCGCGAGCTAATCAGTGATGTGAACGTCAAAATCCGACGTGAGTACGATCATTACGGACGGCTGAAAGAAATTGAGTACAAATTTGCCGACGTCCAGTGCTATCTGTTGGAGATCAACTACGATCGGACAAACCGAATCCATGAATGGAGACGCAGGATCGGTCACGCCAACAACGAGGCGATGGAATACGTCTATGATATCGACAACAACGTCATCGACGTTCTAGTCGACGGCAAGAAGGCCTGGCACTACGGCTACGATGCCAACGGCAACATCGCCAAAATCACGACCTACGGGCGCACGAAAGAGTTACACTTCGACGAGGCCGATCACGTGAAAAAGTTCGGCGAAAAGTACTACAAGTTCGACACTGACGGCTTCATGGTGCAACGCAACAAAGAGCACCTGCATTTCAACTCCCTCGGCCAGCTGCGATCCGTCACGAAGACCGAAGAGTACAAAGTGATTTTCTCCTACGACCCCATCGGTCGCCTTGTCGTCTACAAGGACCTCGTGGGAAACGTCCTGCAGTATTTTTACCTGGACGTCGAACATCCGTCCCGCGTGACACACACTTACAATCATGGCAACGGAGACACCACACAGTACCACTACGACGAGGAAAACCAGTTAATTGCGATGGAGAGACGAGGCAATATCTATTACATTGCTAACGATCCTACAAACACCCCACTTGTCATCTTTGACACACAAGGACGCGTTATAAAGCAAATGAGTTATGACCCTCTTGGCTGGCTAAGTGCAGACTCAAACCCGCACTTTGAATTTTCATTTGGTTTCCAAGGTGGAATCCATAATCCAATAACTAGTCTATTGCATATCGGTGACAAAGTTTATGACCCACAAATCGGCCGCTGGGTGGCCCCTGACTTTGCAAACGTATTTGAGAAAGTCAAGGATGCAATTGAAAAACCCGAAGTATTGAATATCTATCAATACGCCTTGTTGGTGAATTTGCATATGAAAAATCGCAAGTACCCACTGACAGGTAAGAACAACGTTCTGAATTTTTTATCTATCAGATTTAAATGATTTTTGATTGATTGATTGATTGATTGATTTTTTACGGCTTATCAAACATTTGCATATTTATAAAAGCTAGAATATATTTTTAGATTGTAAGAATATTTTTTAGATAGTTATTTGCTGATAACAGTTCTACTATTTAACCATAGATGGGGAGAGAAGAGGTGCATTCATAACTTTTTCAAGGGTATTTGCGCGTACGTGAATATAACAAACCCAAATGGAACTGGAACTCGGCCCTCCAAATTCCAATTCTGAGCTATTATCCATTACAACGCTTGTAGGTTATTTTTTCCGTTTCACACTATAAAATATTTTCCACTATCCAGTTCAATGATTGAACGTCTAACTTGTTTCTATTTTATCCATAAGATCATATATCCTGTAGGAAATTTAGTAGTAGAAACTTGGAGCCAAAATTCACTATCGTTTTTCTTCCTCCTTGATAAGAAAATCAGTTTAGTCAAGTGCTAGGATCTTTTTTCAGTCTTAGACCTAATGTTTTCTCTTGGGCCGGAATCAAAGCGAAGTATCTGTGGCCAGTGGCAGCACTTTCCTCATTACATTAAGTGGGGTCGTTTTAATATCAACACAAGCATGAGAGTGGCCGCAAGGTCTGGGCAATTTTGTTCTTGGTTCATATGTATAGCATGGGCTCTCTACATAAAAAAAAAACTTGTGTCAAATCTTGCCTTAGTGGGAAGGTCAGGTAAATAAAATCGCAAGAACTTATTAACTAGCGTTCAACGCAGGCCTTCCTCGGGGGTCACTTCTCGGACTAAACTTCTTTCTGACTTGCATAAATAATCTACCTAAGATTATACTCCGGTCATTTGTAAACATCTATGCCGATGATACGACGATATCCAAGCGCACCTCAAAAAAACTCTTGACGATCAGAGATTGGCAGCTGACCTCTTTTCCGAACAAACGCTAACCTCCCAGTGGAGAAAAAAAAACTGACTGGTTACATTGAATGCCTCGAAAACCAAACTGATTACATTCCATTACCGCTGATCAGACCCCGAACTAGCGCCAGTCACGATGAATGGATGTCACTTCGATGAGGCACCGTGTCTTGAGAAAATATTGAGCCTCAAACTCACACACGACCTTAAGTGGAACTCTATACGAATTATCGCTAACGATCCAGGTAAAATGATTGTCTCGCTGTGCCACTCCAGTAAGTACCTGGCACCTCATGCTACCTTTATAAGAATCAGATCAGGCCGAAAATGGAGTACTGTTGCCACATTTAGGCGGGAGCTGCTCGGTCCTCGCATTCTGGTATTGATACAGTTTAAAAGCGTCTCCGGGTCCTTGTGGGAGAAGAATTATTTCTACCCTCCAACCTCACAAACAGGATGTGTCTAGTATCTCACAGCTCTGTCGCTACTTCCATGGAAAGTGCTCGGACGAACTACATTCCTTGGTTCCACCAGGTCTAACCTTCACGGCTAAGGCCCACCATGCCACTTACATAGTAACACTCCACCCACATTCACTCCGTATTCCATCGGTGAGATGTAAGTCCCACTCAAGCAACTTCTTCCCACTGCTCTGTGGAACAGACTTCCTAGAGAATGTTTCCCCGATCACTAAAATCTTAACCAGTTCAAGTCTAGGGTTAACCGTTATCTTCCCCTCCTATCCATATAAACTGCCCCTTAAGGTAACCTTCTATCTCGAGTGTTGCCCACTCCTGGCATTGTAGAGGGTGAAGCTTACTGTAAAAAAAAAAAAAAAAAAAAAAAAAAAAAACTACAAAAAAAATGATGCTATTAAAATAAGAATAATTTACTCTTGATCTGAGTAAATAGATCGGTTTGAAATGACTGGAAAGTTTAACAACTTCGATAGACAACTGAGGAAGGTCAGTAAGTTCAACAGTCGAAAGTTTATGACTATGATAACCAAGAAGAGGTTTCTCGTCCAAAGTAAATAGGTGTATAATAATAAATAATAATAATAATTCTTCATCTAAAAATCTGAAAATGTTTGTGACGAGATGTTAGTTCCCAGGCGGATACTTTGCGATAGACGTGCTCTTAAAAATTAACTGTATATGGTTGGTGAGTTTAATTACCGGTCTTCACCTACCCTCTCCCTTTGATTTGAACGTGAGACTGGGTTTTGTTTCCGACATTGCCATTCGATCTGGGCTAATAAATTAATGAGATAATAAAAATATAATTAGTCTATTGATAATTAGCACGGGACACTGTCCACAAAACGGAAGAAAATGATGTTAAATATTCATATGAAAATTAATATAAGACGATTTGTGGTAAAAAAAAAAAAAAAAAACTTAATCAATCTACACATTTCCCGAATTTATTATACAGTCAGTGTTTTCACAATAAATATTAGCTCGCCAATGTTGGTCATTTTTTCTGGATATTGATCAATACATCGTCTGAGTTTCAGCGCATTATATCTATCCTTAATAAAATATTGATATTTTTTTTCTTATGGTCGTCAAGTTTTATTCTGGGAATAAAACAAAGTGTAACTTGCTGTTTATAAATAAATATAAAACATAGAAGCCACTGAAATATTGTTGTACAGTATGGCAAGAGTGTGTTGAAGATAGAGGAGACACCTATCCGATTGCTCTTCCAACAGCAACGGGGTTAATAAGTAGAGAAGGGAAAAAGACGGGCGGTAACAAAAATAACACTGCCTCGGAAACCTCAACAAAAGCGCCTTTGGAACAGGCTTCTCAAGACACCGTGTCTTGCCGACTGATGCCTTCCCCCATGCTTTTATTGGCATGAGGCATCTTACAAAGACCGGGATCTTGACCAGTTGTAGAGAGGCCCGTATTTAGACATGACAAACTGTCCTGCTGCTAACAGGAAAATCTGGATTTAACTGGTGTTGACAAACATGTTCGCATGCAATCCAATGCCTCTTTTGCGTCTGTACTGACGCGCTTTTGGCACTAATATATATTAGACTAATATAATATCCCATAAATCTAAATTATTTCTGATGTTAATATTGGCTCCTTGACATTCCACAACCTTCATCAGCATTTCAACCATTGATTTTGTTAACTTTTCTACTGTTTCACTAACATTACTTGTAGTTTTTATTACTTCCCAGAGATCTTCTTTGCTTCAATATTGTTTTCTGTTCGTATATACATATCTTTAATGAAGGATGGCAGTTTTTTTTTTAACGCAGAGGCTGTTGAAAATCTGATTAATTTAATATTTTCCTTTTTGTGAGAAATAGTAATATTAACCGTTTCCCTACAAGGAATCATAACAGTACTGCTGTTGGTTTAAATTTATAAAATCTTTCTCTTATTTTTTTTCAAGAAAATAATTTTCTCAAGTCCAGTAGCTGTTTCGGTCTTTCCAGTATTGAATGGGATTTCGTTCCTAACTTTATTTGAAGTAGCGTGGAATGTGAACATTTTTATTATGCTATTATTTTTTCTTCGAGTCACACGTGACATCCATTTTAGCATTTCCCAGGTTGTTAAATTCTTGTCCTTGCTTGATTCTGACGCCGCCATTTTGTAGCTCATAACTCGTGCAGTGTCCCTTTTGCTAACGACAATACATTCTGTTTTCTTACGATTGATAATTAGATCTTTCTTCCAGTTTTCTTGTTTAGGAGTTACTACGGTTTTCTTTCTGTGTCTGCTATCAACGCGATGTCATTTGTGTATCATATGTTAAAATTGTGTCGACCAATACTAAATTCTGGTAGGACTTTCAATTTTGTCAGTATTGCCTCACTGTATAGATTAAATGAATCTGGTGAGAAGACATATTCTTTGTGTATGCCTACTTAATTTTGCGAAGTTCTGTTTGATCTTTCAATAACTGGTTTGTATTTTTGCTTTTTTCTCTCATCGCCTTGTAGGTGTCTCGGGAAGCTCTTGGGAAAATCTACGGAATTGTATTTGAATTTAAATCTGATACAACTTAAAAGCAAGAGTAGTGTGGAAATCATTAAAAATCATAGTATCAGTAACGCCAGGTTAACAAGTTTTCAAGTTTTGTTAGTTCAATATTCAAACAAGTCTTGGGAATGTATTTGGGTTGGTTTGGATTAAGGTATATTAGTATTTTCCGGTTTATTTAATGTCGAATTCTGTCATTTTGATACGGATCCAGGTTGCGCGAGAGTCTCAACCGTAAGACAAAGGCTCTGTTTGCGCAAAACGAAAAGAAAGAAAAATAGACTTTCTTAGACTTTCTTTCACCATTTCGTTATACAAAAAAAGAAGAAAAAAATTACAAGTAGACGCTCTTGCCACTTATTTTAAAAAGATACATGAGAATTCATCCTCTCGTTAGTTATTCTTTAAAGAACTCAACAATTGAAGCAGACGCTAGTTAATAACAGTTTTCCGAACAGCCTCATAGATAACGAAATTTGATTATTTCTTTCTAAAGTAAGCAACAGCAAGACTGAACATACAGATGAAACAACAATAGCAACATTTTCTATAAAATCGAATACACGATAATTATAAGCAGGATGAATTTTCTCTTAGAAACATTGTAAAGAAATACACAACCCCAATCGACCAGAAAAAGAAAATTTAATTAGCTATTATAAAAAATTTAAAACAGCTAAACTCATCGTCAACAACAAGACCTGCAAAATCCAAATTACAGAGAACCAATATTATTTATGAATTTACATTCGCCTTAAGGAACAGACTCGCTGATAAAACCAACTTCATAATTATATTGGACATACCACTACATGCCTATCAAGAAGACTCATGTTACATCTCTAAGACCATAGCTCAATTATGAGCCATTTAAACACACACAGAAGCCTACAAAATTCCGTCCGCAACATTGTCGAATAAAATACGACCATAATAACTTCACTCTCAAATAAAAAACAGCTTAAAATAACGGAATTATTAATTAAAAAAATAGAAAATGTCCATCACTTAATAATATAACTTTGAACAAGGCCACAACATACTGTTCGTGTTTCGTAAATAAAAAAAATATTTGCATCGCTAAGATACAAATATATAAAACTCTACACACTCAGTTTAAAAGAAAAATCCTTGATAATAGCTAGTAGAATAGCCGAAAGCGCTCGGATATATAGAACATTTGTACAGTTTTTACACTCTTTGTGTCCAGAAAAGAAAAATGGGATAAAACAGTTTAATCGCAGTTCTTTCTCAGTTGTCTTTAATGAAACTTATATATATATATATTTCGGAAGTCTAGTCGCACTGAAGAGCTGTGATACAGCGAAACAGTACTGTCTGTGAATGACATTATATATATATATATATATATATATATATATATATATTATTCAACATCTGTTTATATTTTTGAGATGAGATATTGTAACTATTTACACTATTTACATCGTTCGAACTGTTGTCCTCATCTTTATAGCCATATTCACGACGTTTCGGTCGTTGTAATTGGGAACACAGGCCCGAGTGAATAAAAACGTTTGTTGAGTGATCCAACATGACCTGACCCAAAGAGTTGTGAGTTCAATACTTGGCCACAGCAGAGGGAACAGAAACTTGGAGAGTTGGGTTCCAAAGGGAATTAACTGAAAGTGAGATATCCAAAAAAAGCATGGTGCGTGGAATTAGAACAATCTACACCCGTGTAATAAATAAAGGGTTCGGTTCAAAATTCCTACGTATCTCAACTGGAGACAGTTTGGTTTGGTTTATTTAGTTTAACGGCATATAAACCTCGAAGGGTTATCTAATGCTGACAGGAATTTTCGGATAGATTCGTATGAATAGAGTATGTATTCTTTGTAAGGAATCATTTTGTACATCAGGTTTCATTGCCATATTTTGTAAAGGGGGAATTTGTCGAGAGCAAATGCATTGCTAAAAATAATTTTTCCTTCAAAAATTGATTACTAAACAATTTAGGTAAGCAGATTTGGTAAACAGTTTGTTTTGTTTTTATATATATATTTTTCTGTAGAGCCTAATTTCTTTAATGAAATTTATGTGAAGATGGACGGAGCGTACAACGGCCGAAACGTCATGAATAAGGCAATAACGATGAGAACAACAGTCCGAACGATGTAAATAGTATATATTCTTTGTGATGTCTTTGTAAAAAATTATATCAATTTTATATTTTAATTTTATTTATTTTTATACACTTTCTTTGCAGATTTAGCCGATTGGTTACTGCTGCTGGGTTACAACGTAAAAAGTCTGGCCCCTGATGTCACTTACACGGGAGAAATAAGAGGGCAAAGAAAAGGTTGTCGGGATTCGGAATTACTTCCCACATCGTCGGCTTTTGAGTGTACCTTCCGACGTGACATGGACAATTTGTTGATGATGTCCACGGTATCAAGTTCGAAAATAACTCCTCAACAGCCGACCCCGGTGCTAAAACCTGCCAATGTTCCATTCGTCCTAGGGGATGGAATCATCCTTTCAGTTGTAGACGAGCGAGTACTCGTTAATTTTGTGGACAACACGCCGGAGATTTTGCGCAAAACAGCCAGCGTCCTATTGAACAATTCCGACATTGTCGACATGCATTTTACGATAAAGGGCAAAGATGTCCACTATTTTGTCAAGGTAGATGTCAATCAGGCCGAAATCGACCTGAATAGTTTAGGTATACACGGTGACCAAATCTTCCTTGAGAACGGGATAAATATATCAGTTCACACGATTCAGCGCACTGACGGATTTCATGCTCGGAGCCATGACGAGATCGATATCCGCTTACACGGTAATTACAGTATCATGAATATCCGTTATGGCACAGATTTAATGAGAGAACGTCACCGCGTTTTGCAACATGCAAAAGATCGAGCCGTACTGCATGCTTGGACGCGGGAGAAATATTTATTGCAAAATAGCCTGCCCAGTGAATACCAGTGGTCTGAACAAGAGAAATATGAAATAAAGACTGTAGGTTATGCAGAAGGCTATGAAGGCATGTATATTCGTAACCCGGAAGAGTATTCAGAGCTGGCTGATGATTGCAATAATATTAGATTATTGAAAAGGACAAGATAGGGTAGATTTATTTGGTCAATTTTATTTTGTTAAGAAATTTTAAATTAAAAAAAAAAGCAGAGAAACATTTTTTTTTAGATAAAGTGATCAGACTTGCAACAAGAAAATGTTTTAATATATATAAAAAAAAATGATTTGAACATACACACACATACACACACAAATGTATATGAGATAATCGGAAGATACTGAAAAAAGCTAATCATTTAGTGAAATATATGCAGAACATTTTAAAAAGGAAGATGGAATAATAATAAAAAAAACGTTATGATTCGTCTGTATGTGATATCATGGAAATTAGTTCCACAGTTCTTCCACGTATCCAACAATTGATTAATATTTTGCCAATTTACAATAAAGAAGTACAAAAAATAAAAAGAGAGACAGACAGACAGACATAATAATCTATCGCGTAGTAATTTTGTCCACTCCGCGTGTGCATATGTCTGTTACATACAAGAATGACACTTTTTCTCCTTCTTCTGCCCTACTGCCTGAAGTATTCTATTATCTCATTTGAAGAAAAAAATCCATTGACTAAAAATCTCTCACTCACAAGAAAGATTTAAATATATTATTTGATATTCTCCTCGTTCGGATGGGTTTCTTTTTATTTTTCAGACATTTTTCCTTAGAAGAAAAAAAAAAATGAAAGAGAAAGACATTTTTTAAGAAACAAAAACGAACCAATGAATATCTCTCTATCTCTCTCTACCTGTTACTCGTTTCATTTATACATACGCTTCCTTGGATATCAGAAAGGAAGGCCACTTCAAGGACCAATGTTTTTTCTTTTTTTTTTTTAACAAAATTATTTTGAATTTTTTTCTTAATATTTGAAATTATAATCTTCCTAAAACTGAATAAAAAAGAGTGAGAACAATTGTGTTGCAGATGACTAGAAAAGTCACTTGAGAATTTAAAGAGAGAGATAGAGAAATAAGATGGAAAGTGTGTGAAAGAGAGATGGTGAGTAGTTGAGAAGGGGAGAATTTATACAAAAATCACTTATGAAAAATACACATACACAAGTCCACAATTTTCTGAAAAAAAAAAAAACAAAGAAAACAAACATACAAATAAAACGGAATTTACCAATAAAAAAAGAAACAATGTAACATTCAAACATTATCGAAAACAAAAAAACTCCAAAAAAAGCAAAAATTGTTAAAAAAAAAAATGCGATAATTATGTAAAAAAAAAAAAAAGAAAAAAAAGCCAAAATGGACTTTTAAAACCAAGAAAAACATTGTTTAAGGTCTCATATGTAACCATTTCTTGTAAATATAAGTCGGACATTTTGTTTTAGAAACAAAAGATAAAAAAAATTAAAAAAAACAACTTTGGCTTGAGGAAAAAAAAGCAACGCAGGAAAACAAATAAAAAAAACAACATTATTACTTATGTATATATGTATGAATCTGCCTTGAGGATTGGTACGACTAATTTGTCTGCAATTATGAATTATGACCTAAAAATTTCCTCTTTGCTTTCATGAATGTTATACTCTCAACTCCACATACACAAAGATTAAAAAAGGTTTCTCTGGCTTGTTTATACACACATACACACACACACACACACACACACACACACTTATATATATATATATATATATATATATATATTATGATTACACATACACACACTAGTTGATAGTCCTGGATGAAAGGCCAATAGTTATATTGCCTGACCGGCCGAATGACTAGCTGAATTAAAACTTATTCAGCTGTTCCAAATACGTTTAATTTCTAACGTATTAAATAAATATTAATTAATCAAGACAGATTATTGTAGTCCTGCCCTGCCCTGAAACTTTAATTAAAAAAACAAAACAAACTTTAGCTAGTTTATTGGGGACAACAGTTCCTGCTGCCACGAAATTTTGCTTCTACTTAAAAAAATATACATATATAAAAATGCTTGAAGCAAATGGATGAGTAAAATGACAAAATGAGAAAAAATTTACCCATGAAACACCATCCGCATTTTTTTGTTTGCAAAGAAACCTAAATTCGATAAGGTACGTAAATGAAGACAAAAAAGCTAGCTCTGCATAATAAAATAAAACTGAAATCCTGCTGTATTCATATTGAAAAATATTTAAAAATAAAGTGATCCATCGTCTACAGACCCACATTTTACTCCTTTTTTGTTTAAACCAAAGCATTTCATTTTCATTGTTTTTATTCATTTATGTACTTGGTTAAGATCGGTGATAATATTGGTAAAAAATGAGTTTGTCAAACTCTGAATATATTGAATTGGTTTAGTTAGGGTTTGAACATTCTTCATTCAGAAACTTTAGTTTTTAGATATTTACATCAATTTTTTTTATATAAAAAAACGATCATTTTTATGTCTTTTCATTCGGACATGTATACTCATCTTGGTCGTTGTAGACCGTGTCACCTAAATATAACAGCAAAAATGAGTTTGCGAGTCCCGAATGAATAAACGTAAAATAATATGTATACTTTTTTTTTTGTTAATAATACTTCTAATGAATTTGTAAAAATCGTTTTTTTTTTATCAAGAATTATTCTATTTCGGAGTAAGCCATTTAAATATCGCAGGATTTCTACTGTAAACTCCTGAAAAAAATACGTAGCGAAATTTACTTGATATACAAATACTGAAATACATAGGTTTTTATTTTTGCCTAATTTTAAAGATATATATATATATAATTTTAAATGTTTAAAACTTAACTTTCCGACGCAATGTTTCGACATTTTTACCCGCTCATCAGGTTGTAAGTTATATATATCTGTAAATAAATTCAATTTATCTTAGAAAACATTACGTAATTTTCTCTAGAAAAAAGAAGTCAAGTTATTTTAAAATTGTTCTTTCTGAAAGGTAATCCGTGACGTCTTCTAATTTGAAATTGTCCAGTTATGTGAATATGATAACAGTATTAGAAACAGAAACAATAATAATAAGCGGGAAGAGGAAAGAGTAACCAGGAGGACAGTAGATAGCGATTGACATTACATTTAAATTTTTGCAGGTTAAAATTGTCTAGAAACATGGAACCAGAAGGAATTTCCACAAGCGAGAAGAGCGAGAAAAGAAACTGCTAGCATAGAACTTACGGCTACATCTAGCCAGCTCAAGTGTACATTGATGAGCTCTTGACGCCAATCTAGTACTGAGTTTAAATTTAAAAAGTCTCAGATACTATATTGAAGAGCGCATCCGGACAATTACCATGGAAGTATTTATAGAAAAGGCATAGAGAGGCAACCTTATGGTGGTGTGAATGTTACTGAAGCCAAGCCCCCAGATCAGGACCAATAATATTGCTGATTCTTCTTTGGATTTTATCGAGGAGCTCAAGGTAAATAGCAGGGTCACCGGACCATGTGTGGCAGCAATATTCTAAGCATGGGCAAATGGCAGACTGATGGATATGTAAGATAATTTCGTACGACACAGTGAACCAACTTTCTTAGCAGCTGATCTAGCAATGGATTCAGTATGGAGAAGAATATGTGTAAATATATTTTTAGTCGTCAATATAGCAAAGAGTTCTATTTATAGTTCTTTTTGGATATTAGATATCATTGATTGGTGTCTAATTATTTGTTAGGGGATTTTCGTATATCTATATTAGCATGATAGCTGGTTTAAACTAAATACAATTACAGTTTATATTATTTGGTAAAATATATTTTCCTTTTACTTTTTTATAATCGAATTTTATTATAGATATGAATGGGTGTAAGTCAATTTAAGTAAGTTGCTAATATATTAAAGGCTTCTAAAAATTTTAAATTGAACAAATTTGAAATAATTTAAGACAAAAAGTAACGTTTCCTTTAAAGAAAATTATGTAACGTCTTTAAGAGCTATCTAAATAAATGAATTTATGATGTGCAGATAACAAATGCGAAAATAAGTCGGGAAGATAAGTTTTGAATATTTTATTTTAATTATTTACTATTAATTATCTATTTCTTAATATCAAGCAATTTACTTACAAAGAATGCTCGTCCAAAAAGTGTTATCCTTCATAAATGTACTGGTTGACATTTTTGTGTGTTTTTGGAGATTGTAAAACAATTGTTATTATTTTATAACACGATCATTTCGGGACCACTGGTATTAGCATTGTTTCTTTCTTGTTAAGGTATTTGATGGAGCTACGTTTTGAGTTACATTTCAAAAAATCTTCAGGTTAGCTAGCAAGCTCAGTTTTACTTTTACCGGGTTCTGGGACCTTGTGTCAAACTAGGTTAATCTTAAATATCGTCATAAATCTGAGAGTAATTGTTAGTGGGAGTGTCCTATACCGGTCTAGGCTAAGTTTTATCTACAGTTAGATCTGTTTTCTAGTGAAGTAGTAATCAAGGCTCGTGTCCAGGTAAAAGCCAGTAATGTGTGGATTTTCAAGAAAAGCAGCCAAGTTTCTCCTACTTGGAAGATCTTCCAATTCTCTATGCTGGATCAAACTAAGCTTTATTGCGATCTTCAAACCATTTCTCAAGTAAAAATGCTCTTTGAAGTTTACAGTAAAAAAAAGTTAAAAGGGCGAAGATACTCCGATAACTGAGATATTCATTCAGGCACAATGACACCTATTCTTCATTGGCTTTGTTTCTTCTTTTTTTTTTGTGGCCGGTGGCATAATTTACGCAAATGTTAGCAAACTATGAAATGAAGCCAGACAATCTTTTACCCCCCCTTTTTATAGATGTGTGGATTTTAGAGAGACGTCTTTCTATGAAGTGAAGAGTTGAAAATGTTTACTGAAAGTACATCTGTCTAAAGTTGCGAAAACCAAAAAAGAAAATATACACGAGCGGTTATAGATCCATGTTAAAAAGCAAAAAAAAAAAAATAAGAAAGAAAAGCAAAAAAAAACAAAATGGCCACTGCTCTTAAAGTGGTTAGCGATACGCCATCGCCAGTTTGATTTTGTAAGTGATTAGCAATCTAGTTTACAGAATTGATTCGGAAACGAAATAGCGAAGAAATTAAAGTATTTTTTATTTCTTTTTTTTAATTTTGAGGTTTGTAATTTCAAAAGGAATAGTCACTTCTAGATTAAATTAAAAAAAAAAAAAGATGGAAATAAATCCAACTTCATTATAAGAAAAAAATGATTAAAAAAACAACAAAAAAAGACATCTACCTCTGTATAAAATAACGGTTTTGATCTTTTCCTTCATAAATTTCCATCTGTCATTTTCTGAAATTTAAAAAGAAAAAAAATAAATTTAAAAATTCTTCAAAGAAACAAAAAAGAGAAAAAAATAAAATAAAAATATTTCTTTCAATTGGATAAAACAAAAATCTCTATTTCTTTAGTTTAATTATTTACATATCATTATGTTTTTACACAAAGATTAAAAAAATAATCACAAAGCAAAAACAATCACTGCTGTTAATTCTTTTTTTTAACAGTTTTTTTCCTTATCAGGAAAAGATGGAGTTAATCAAATCCTTTAAAAGCAAAGATCTGATTGCAGTTGAGTATTGGTCTGTCCGTTCTGTTTGTCCTAGTTCAGATGAAACTTACCAGAGGTCCTTCTGATCACTCTCTGACCAACATCAACTAAAATAGGGTCGAAGAGTTAACCAGTTGATTACTGGTGAGTTTCGGGGCTTGCCTAGTGGCTAAGATAGTTACGTGTTTCCGATCATTTCTCGATGTCATTGTTTGAGACAAGGTAAAAACCAAGATCTAGAATGCTGAATATATCGACAGTTAAGCAAGCCTACTATAAAAGTTGAAGATTGGCGGAACACAATATTCGTGTATTTGAACTTGTGCCATCGTAAGCTTAGCAACATTGTATTGATGTCGCATGAGTTTTGACTCAAGAGTAAGGGCACAGTTCGTACAGACAGACTCATTTACGCTTATTCATAAATCCCAACCAGAAAAAATAAAAATAAAAAACACTATCATCCTATAAATAAATGTATAAATGTCATAGGATTGGAGATGCTTATAAAACACTGCTGTCTTCTTTACTTTATTATTATTATTATTATTATTATTATTTGGTTAGTTTTTTTATTGTTATTACTTCTGATATATTGCTATTTCTAATCGCGTGTATGGCGGCTTGTAGGTTAGACTGAGGAAGCGATTCTTCCTCTGAACAAATACATACAAATCAATAAATAAACAAAAAAGATACACACTTTCTTCAACTATGCATCCTTTTATTTAATTTTTGGGAAAGTTGGAATTAGGGGGTCCAATGAGTGAATGAGAGAACCTTCCCTGATTAGACAATTAGGGAATATATATATATATATATATATATATATATATATATTTATTATTATTATTATTAAAGGGGTATTGACAAACTGATTCAGTCATTTTAATACGTGTCTAACGTTACAATGGATCACTCAAAGAAGAAAAAATAAAACAAAAACATAAAAAAAGACAATTTTAGAATATGTCGACTTTTTTTTTCAATTAATATTTTGATATATTTTGCTTTTTTGAAAGCAGACATTTCTTTTGCATATGGTGTTTTTAGAAGAAAAAAAGGGTATACAATTTAATTTTCATCCGGCCTCCTTGATGACTAAAATGGTTGCGTATTTCTCACTATTGCCAAGAGTCAGTTTCCGAACACGACTTACAAAGGCAAGCAGGCCCACCCCACTTGGATGATTGGCGCAACACAATCTTCCTAACCCCACTTCCTTCTCCCAATTTGGTTTTGTACCGAACTAAGATAAGCTTGTCATGGGTGCGTTACTACAGCAAAATGTTTAACTCATTTTGCGGATCATTTTGGTAGTATAGTGAATTTAAAATTCATTCCGTGCCCCATCTGGCCTTGTGCCAGACTAAGCTAAGCTTAGAAAATAATCAATTTACGTTCATCTCTTAAAACATGACAATTTGTATATTTTTTTCTCTTCGCGTGAAAATTTACTCGGACGTAGATATGTAAATATATGGAGAAAGAAAAGTACATTTCAGTTTATCTTACAAATGTCACAAAAATGATATCGTAAAAATTGAAACTCAACAACCATTATTTAAAAAAAATCATGTAAAAAAATATAAAAAATTAATAATAAAAAAATTAAAACAAAATAATATGGGTAGCCATTCACTTTTTCCGGATTTTAGCTTCGCATTGGCTTTAACCGGCTTTGAAAAAAAGCAAAATATATCTATATCTGGCGGTATGGTTTGGGTTAAAAAAAGAATAATATTAATTCGTTGAGTGTTGCGTAGTAGTGACCAATTCCTAAGGTTGCTTAATTTTTTTTTTCTTTTACCGATTGGGTCTGAATGTCATTTCCCGGATCCTTACCCAGTCATTAGTTGATTGTGTCTCATATGTGAGGTCCTTGCTTTCAAAAGGACCTGCTTTTTACGAAAGACTCTCCCTTAATGTCGTTTAAGGCCAGGAAACGAATAAAGTACAACTGGAGTTGCCAGTATTTCAATCTACACACAAACATACACAATACAAGACATCCATATTTATTGAACCCTGCCAACTTGTCCGGATACAAAAGAACAAATAAAGATTAAAACATGCAATAAGTCTCAATGTATTTGGAATATTTTCTTTGTATTGCTTCATTTGAAAATCTGGTTTCTAGAAAGAAGAAAAAAAATCATTACTTTTTTTTTCTGCCAATGGTATTGATTTTATTTTTTTTTATTTATTTTAGATTTAATTTTATTTTATTTTGGAACGTAACAAAAACATTGTGGACTAAATATTTTTGCTGGGTCGGGGTGAAATTTAAGAAAAATTTAGTATGTCGATTTGGAAGATTTAATTTTTTTTTCAAATTATAATTTCAATTTTTATGCTTTTTTTTAAAAAATGGGTCAGTGACGTTTGTCTTTATTGCGTTTTTGAGTAATATATATATATATATATATATAATATATATATATATATATATATATGTATATGTAATGAAATCGAACAACTTGCCCAAACCTTAAAAAAAAGAAGAAAAAAGCTAAATTTCATGAATGAGAGTGAAAGAATGAGTGGGAGAGAGAGAAAGCAGTATTTGTGATGATGTAATCTGAATTTATAGATAGAAAAACAAAAATGGCCGTTATTAAATAAAAAATTTAAAAAAAATCGTTTTGTGATTGCTTTTTTTTTAATTCGAAGAAAATTTTTAAAAAGCGATGAGGATAATCTGTCCAAATTCCATTCCATAGACTAAAGTTTCATTCTTCATTACAATATTTTTCCTTCACACATTCATTCATTTCTATATATATATATATATATATATATATATATATATATAGTGTTTGTTACCAAGTAATTACATTTCATTAAAACTATTGTGTGGCTTTTTAACAATGGAAAACATTTTAAAAAAATCATACCCTAACCCTGCCACAAAACCTCCCCAGTCTTAAAATACTTTAAATACAAATTTAAACGCTTGTGTAAATCACTTGTTTCACTTGTGAGCTAGCTTAGTTGTCTCACAAATCGAGGAAAATAACAAAATTAAAAAGAAAATATTGAAAAAAGATGATTTTTCCCTGATTCTAAAAAAATAAAATAAAAAATGTAAAAAAAAAGGAAAGGAAAAAATGTAGGAGAGAAAAGTATATATATATATATATATATATATATATATATATAAAATGAAGAAAAATAAAGAAAATTGCAACAAATTAGTGTAGTCCAATGAATTGACGCCAAGAAGAAAAAAAAAACTTTAGTCTAGTTTCCCATATGTTGTACGAATGTTGGAAATAAAATGCGTCTGTGAATCCTTAAACAACCTCTAGCTATTCCTTATTTGGGGAAAATATAGAGAAAGAAAATATATGTGTGTGTGTGTGTATATATATATATATTTATACATACATATATATATACAAACACACACACACACATATATATATATATACACACACATACATTATATACGCAACTATGTATGCATGTGACTATATATATATATATATGTGTGTGTGTATTATACACACACATTAGATATGCAACTATATATATATATATATATATATATATACATACACATTCACACACACGATGGTGTGCTGTAAAGTTTCGAACTTACTCACTTCCCAAAATTAGTCTGCTGGCACTTGCTCATTAAAATACTGATTACAGATTGGGGGTTGAGTGGAGAACTTTTCAGCATTCTCCTTATATATATATACGTGTGTGTGTGTGTGTGTGTGTGTGTGTGTGTGAGAGAGAGAGAGAGAGTGAGTGGGTTTGTGGGTGGATGTGTGTGTGCAAATACTCTGCTTGGTGGCTGGGGTAGCAGCGTATTTCTTTCTGGTGCCACTGATTAGTATTCAAGCCCAGAATTTGAATGCTGCTGTTAAAGCCAGGTAGGTTTTTGCTCCTCCGAAGATTGATGCAAAAATATTATCTCCCTTTTCTATAACTAGCCCTGTTGCTAGATTAAGATAACCAATGATATAGAGGCACACACACACACACGCACGCACGCACACACACACACACACTATATATATATATATATATATATATATATATATATAATTCTGTCTATTGGAAGTGCTCATACTTGCCACTAATGCCGCTATTTTAACGACAATAAAATTAAGAAAATGAAAATAATTATATAAAAAAATAAAATATTTAAAAAAAATATGTTGAGTCCAAATTTTAGTTTTCTTTTGTTTTTCACGATATATGCAAAGATACGCCAAGGAAGTACAGTAAAATGTCTTTTGTCGAGTTCTTTTTACGAAAAGAACAAAAACAAAAAAGCTAAATCTTTATATCATTATTATTATTATTACTTATAATT
>OZ038505.1:41640959-41748459 GCA_964036315.1 Acanthosepion esculentum
CATAACCATTTTAACAGTAAACATCTACTTTTATTGGCCCTCGAGACCTATATTGGGTAAATTTAGTGTTTATATACAGCGGGTGTGACAGGAAAAATGTCCAATTCATGTAACAGCATGGGATAATTGTCCATCCCACAAAATGTTTAATATCTAAAAGATCACTAAACTATTTTTTCTCCAGGCTTTCAGATAAGACTTTTACCAATCTTGATACATTTATCGTAATAATCAATGAAAGACTCTTTTAATTATTCAGCCAGAAAGAGAGCAGGTTAAAATCGTTTTGTGTCAGCCCCACTGTCTTCCAACTGAGCAATGGTGAGAGGAAAAAATCATTCAGGCCTTCAGTAAAGATACCAACATTCATACTCTGACTTCCATCTTCAAAGTTCATTCAAGAACCATCAAGAGAACGGTGAATAAGTTTAAAAAAGAGGTAACAGTAGAGATGAAAACTGGACGAGGAGGTTACAACGGCAAGAGGGATCATCATTTCAACTTAGAGCTAAAGAGATCAATTAGAAAAGATTCAACCCAATCCATAAGACGTTTGGCACTTGAGAGAGGAGTTTCACCTATGACAGTCCAAAGAGCAGTGAAAATGACTTGAAAATGAAATCGTACGTGAAATTTGTGATGCACCTTGTTACTCGAGGAGAGAAAGTTAGAAGGTTTTAGAGGGCGAAGATCATAAGTTGGAAAATCATAATGGAATAATACACACACATATATATATATATATATGTATACATATATATATATATATATATATATATGTATATATATATATATGTATGTGCATGTGTGTGTGTTTGAACTTAATTCTTTATGAGTTTCCGATCCTTATTTATGATTAATTAATGATGAACATGTCATTTTCGTTTATGATCGATTTCATCACGATTCTTCTGTTAAGCTTGGAGAGTAATTATACATTCTTATTGCTCAAAGGAGAGTCCCACAGTGTTATAAAAAAACTCGGAGAATTCAAGATATTTTTACTCATTTCTAAAAGGCTCAAGGCTTAATCTAACAATTGGACAAGTTTGCTGTTACACCAGTTATATATATATATATATATATATATATATATATGAAAAATATAGTTTATAAGTGCTCAATGTCAAAGATAGAGCGTATGTCGCCTCTGGGTGTTGACTTCAATATCCACTTTTATATATGTAAAATATCCAGATATAGTTTATTTGTAAAAAGACAATATGAATAATAAAGACAAAAGGAAAACTTATCTTAGCCTAAGTTTTCTTTTTGTTTATATATATATATATATATATATATATATATATATATATATATATATATATGTATGTATGTATAAAACCCGAGTATAAGATTAAAAACACGTTTAAATCAATTGTAATTTATGGGATTAATTCAATTGTTTACAGTCGGACTAATGTTTTCCTCTTTGTTGTTGTTGCTACCATCATCAGGTTTCGGCTTTTATAACCTCCGACCTTCTTTAGGTATTTATTGATCTGGGTAACCTCTAAGGAATTTCGAACTGAAGACTTACTATCGCCTGAAGAGGACCGGAGGGAACGATGTTCTGATAATGATAACAATGATAATGACATTCGTCCGATTGTAAATAATTAAATTCTGTTTCTTTGAAAAAAAGAATCTCACAAGCTCTTCTAAATGTCGTTATCCATATAAATCAGTTATCAGGTTGTCACACTGGAAGACAAAGAACCGTTGTGGTCTTCATTGGAAAGTCCAGTGTTACTAAAATTTGAATTGACCTAAGTATTAAAATTTCACAAGGAAATTTCTAGATATAGTAACGTTGGAATTTCTATCAAGATCTAATCAGGCAACATTGATTTCATTTACGTGATAGAAATAATTTATAGCAAAATTTTTCCCTTTACTTTTTTTTAGTTATTTTATGAAAACTGAACTCTATAAATATTTTCCTGGAAATTGTTCTGATGGCCTTTGCTTTTGTACATCGATTTACTTAATTTAAGCCTTAATTATTGACAGCGGGATTTCATAATTTTACTGTTGGTAATGGCTAGATGAAACCGTAAGTCCTATTCTAATACTTCCTTCTCACTTGTGGCACTGTTCCTGCTTCTTTATTTTCTCTCTACTACAACCTAAAAAGTGAAATGTAACATTAACCCTCATCTTCTTTCTCCCCAGTAAAGTTTTTACAGTTTCCTTCACTCGACTGTCTTTCATTTTCAGTAAACACTTCCACCTTAGTGGCTTTATCACCTTGTATGCGGTGAAATGATTAAGAACAATCTATTTCTCTTTGAAATTATTTTCAAATAATTTTATAGCGGTGAACATTACACTGACTTTATTTTGAATATATGGCGTCGAGTAGAGGTTAACGAGGCTGTTGTTAACTGGGGCAAGAAATGACTTGTTAATTTTAAGGTCTCTAAAACTAAACTGCTCTTATTTAATCGTTTTGCCTCCAATCAGTTAACCTCCAGGAGAGTAACACATGCTCTCACGTTTTCCACTTGTATGAATTGGTACGATTATATAGCGCCAGTTGCTGTCTTTTTTTCTGTAAAAAAATTTATGACAATTGTTCTGATGAGCTTTTCTCTTTGGTACCTCGATTTCATGAATTTAAGTACTGGATTGACAGCTAGGTCCCATCATTTTACTATTGAACTTGTTAAATGTAACCGTAAATTAATAATAGTTTATTCTCTCGAACTTCTCGCCTGTCGAACTCTCTTCCCGCTTCTTGATTCCCTGTCACCTACGTTCTTCAAAAATTTAAATGCAATGTCAATCATTTTCTAACTCTCTGAATCCTGGTATCTTATTATTTTTTTCTCCTCAGTAACGTTTCCCGAGTTTCTTTCACTCTCTGTAACATCCCTAGCATCTTAGTGGCTTTATTACCTTGTTTAGGGTGAAATGATAAAAAAAAAAAAAAGATATCTGCATAAGTTTCAAGCATTCATTTTTTTTGGTGGGGGAACTAGATTTTTTAAAATCATTTCATCCCAAGGAAGGCGATAATGCCACTAAGACGCAAGTGAAAGAAAATGAAAAAGTCTTTTGAAGGAACTGTAAATTCAGTCCTAAACAGGAAAAAGATACACCTCTACTCCTGTTCAAAAGACTGGGGTGGAGTGTGAACCGTACGATAGGCGAACCTACGTACTATTGAAGAAAAACAGGAGGTAAATAAGAGTTCAAGCGGA
Source organism: Acanthosepion esculentum (assembly GCA_964036315.1). NCBI lineage: Eukaryota > Metazoa > Mollusca > Cephalopoda > Sepiida > Sepiidae > Acanthosepion > Acanthosepion esculentum. The sequence goes on from OZ038505.1 coordinate 41,644,166, forward strand.
GGCATTAGCAGTATAGAGTTGAAGTAGATTTATAGAAGGAACCGGAACTTTTGCCTACACCCGAAAAGAGCGCACCAGGTGTTTGAGAACGCCTATTTATTGGACTATAAATGAAAGACAACCTAACACAATGTTGTGCGGTTTGCGCTAAATCTTTAGCATTCTTAATTATCTGTGAGATGTATCGAAATCATTAACGTCGCAGCTTCCATTGAAAGAAAAAGATACACTCGGAGATGGCGAGCTTCTTAAAAGTGGCCAGGTGATCAGAAGGAACGACATGCGCCCCTGTGCAGGCCGCACGAAAGTAAACACGATAATGACCATCGCCTGTGTGATGAACCTGGGTGACCTTGACAATGAGGGTCATATCATGCTGTCTCACTTCACTCAGCAATCGAGCATCTGGACACAGAGATCAAGTCCTGGAGCGAAGGGGTACTTATTCCAACACGTCTTCCTTACGATCCACATGATTCAGGAGTAACTGACCCAGAATTTTCACAAGCCTACCACCCGCTCATCAAATACACAGATTCTTAGTTTTCTTGATCTCAATTCATTGGCTTACTAGGTTTCGAGTTTCGTCTTCAGAGTGACAAATCAGTGGCGCTTATAACCATGACGGATTTGGCACGTTGAAGTGCTGTAATGGTTAACAAGCTTGTCTAGCTATATCAGTTACGACTGAGTAGTGAGTTCGATCCTCACTGAATGCCCCCTAATTTTGGCCTTGTGCCACATCTAAATTATGCTCAGTAAGATCACCTTCAGTATACCTTGCATATAGTAAATTTTTTTCATTCTCCGCGACTGTCGCGACCAATTTACCTTCTCAATAAAGCAGTTGCTTTTTTTTTGACAAAGTGAAGTGTATTTTTTGTCGTTGGGCATTTCGACGTAGTGTAATGGTTAACAAGCTTGACGTGTTAGATCAATTTCGACTGAGTAGTGAGTGAGGTCCTCACTGGATGCTCCATATTTTCGGCCTTGTGCCACATCTAAACTACGCTTAGAAAATTACCAGAACACGAAGAAAACTTACCTATGTACACCAATATAAATATATACACCAAGTTTTGGTAGAAGCGTTTATATAAGTCCTCATGCATGTATGTAAATGCATCAAGGACGTGACGGCCAACATGAAGGAGAAATTACTCGAGCATACAGGCACGTCTGAGGCTGCATCTAGATCGACCACAAGGATGGCGGCGGTTATTATTTATTTATTATTTTTTTTAATCTAAAATGAAGGCGCATAAAATATTTTTTTTAATTTACCGATTTTTTTTACCAATAGCATATCTGTTTTCAATTACCTGGCGCATTCTGTATATATCCGAACGTTACATAGACATGCATATAAGGATATAAAAAAAAATAATGCTTGCGTAAAATACGCCTTGTACAAGTGGATCGCACATAAACAGGATGTGCGTATGGTGTAATGGAAAGAGGCCCGGAGTGAGAAATTAGAGGCGAGTTCGAATTCCTGTCGCGTCCGTTATATTTAATTATGCGTAATTCCCCTTGATAAACCGTATGAATCCATCTCTACTCTGTGTGGTTAAATCGTAGGACTTGAATCTGGAAAAATCATTGTCACTCTAAAAAAAATTGTTAAGCAATATTCGTTGTCAAAAAAATAATTAATCTAACAATCCAAAATATTTTCCGACGTTAAATAACTAGACAGCGTTGACAAGCCGTAAAAATACATAAATATCACCGCTCGATTTTCAAAAGCCGCCCAATCCTGGAATACGGACACACGTGATTAGCTGATGAATTTCTGTGGATTCGAACGTAAGCTCTCTAGATATGCAGACAAATAATCAATCCATCACGAGAGCCTTCTATCAAATGAGTATCAAGAATAACTGGCAACTAAGAACTATCCTTCATAAATAACCGAACACAGATACTACTTTGATCCTAAAAAGAAGTGCCAATCCATACGTAAATAATTCCGTAATTCATTACTGTGCTAGAATTACATAAGAAACGCCATGTTTACCCAAAATGTCTGCAACAAGCAAGACATTGACATAAAATGGAGAACTGTAATCGTTGAAATGGTTTTGAGTGATGCGTGAAATATTAAGCGAGAGAGTTATAACCCTAAACAGATGAATTAAATAAATACTTGTCACATGAGATTAATTAGTTTCACAACAGATATAAAAGCTGACGGGCAATTTTGTTCTCAATTATTCGGCGCACCCTGCATATCTACCAACACTGTCATACACAGTTGAGTAAGAGAAAAGAAAAATTAATAATAGCTCTCAAAAGAGTGGATTTCTACGGCAATCTTGGAATAAAGAGACACGTGATAGGTTAATGAAATCTATAGAAATCGGAGAATGCTTTCCTTAGATAAAATAAGGGGCCCCAAGATATATATATATATATATATTTAAAATATTCTGGTAAAAATAAAGACATCGTAATGCTGTGAGGGACTTGGTAGAGAATATATGTAAATTTCAATAGAATTCTATTGGTCGCCTCCTCCTTTTTCGGTTATAAAATCAGTTTTAAAAAAATATTTTTACGTACCGACTTATTTAGCAACCTTAAACAATTGGGAGAGGTAGATAAAAAATATGCATTCGAACGTATTTGTTTACTTACTAAACTAAAAATGGAAATCGTACATTTAAGAATCAGGTAGGCAGACAATTATACGAATCTATGTAAGTTGTATAAGAAGTAAATTTGGATAAAATAATTTGGAAAAGAATACCTTGACTTGTTTCGTCGCTGATCCAACATTATCAGAAAAGACTCTCGGCGGAACAGATGTTTGTATATATATATATATATATATATATATATATATATATATATATATATATATGTGGCGATGGACTCTTCTAGGAACCGACACCAGCACATATGGTTTGATTATAGTAGTGAAGGCTTTGTGCAGAACCAATCACAGTTTTTTGAAGGGCTAAATACAGAGACCTGGTGCACTACGTGACATAAGGTCTCCAAACAACCCTCTGCAGGTTTTGCATTCAGAGTTGTCCTTCTCCTAGACCAGTTTCCATTCAAGGCTATAGAACCCAGTCTGTCCTGCCATTTATCTATAGCTGGAGGGAGAAGAGTATTAATACCTTTCCCAAGTGAATGGATTCGACTGGAATTAGAACTCGGCTCTCGGATTCCTCAACCCGAGGTGCTATCCACTACTCCACCGTGTCTCGTCTCCCCCCTCTCTCTCTCTCTCTCTCTCTCTCTCTCTCTCTCTCTCTCTCTCTCTCTCTCTCTCTCTCTCTCTCTCTATATATATATATATATATATATATATATATATATATATTGTTTATATGTTATTCTTATTGATACAAATATTTAAATAAATGCTCTGTATATAATAAACAGTATTAACTGCATTAACTGAATATCCGAGAAATTTCATAGAAAACATGTCCTCCGACAAGAATCGAACCTGTACCCTATACGGAACCGTCATATATCCTGACGTGCTCTACCATTTAGTCACATAGTAAGCGTCTGGTTAGCAGAATCAAATATACTGTTTTCAAACTTGACTTTGTTCAACAGTCACTTCCTCTGGAGCAAAATTATATAGTATGTCAGGCTATATGACAGTTCCGTGTAGGATACGGCTTCGATTACTGTCGGAAGACATTTTTTCGACGATATATATCGGAGATTCAGGTCAGTAAAAATAGATAATACATTTAATTTATTTAAGATACACAAACACGAATGCACACATACACTCATATATATATATATTCAGTTAAGACAAAAACATATTTGATAATGGCGAATAGATTAGCCGAAAGTGGTCGGATGTACAGAACATTTGGAGGATTTTTACACTCTTTCTGTCCGGAAAAGAAAATGCTTGTACGAATGCAAGAAAAATTTAAGAAAAAGCTTAATTGCTGTGTCTTGTCAGGCGTCTTCAATTACATATATATATATATATATATATATATATATATATATATATATATATATATATATATATATATATATATATATATGTATGTATCTATATATATATATATATATATATATATATATATATATATATATATATATATATATATACACACACATACATACATATAATTTATTCGAAAATTATAGCATAAATATTTTATAAAATCACGACAAAAATATCCATTTTGTTTCAACACTTCTGATGTCTTATCAAGTGATGGTGTTTATATTTGCTCTACTCTGTATTGAGCACTCTTTTAAGAATAGTAGTTTTTGGTTATTGGAATTTATTCCGTATACCCCAATCCTATACTTGGGTATATATATATATATATATATATATATATTATGTAATATATATAATTATATATAGTACATAATATAATATATATGTAATATATATATATATATATCTATATATATATATATATATATATATATATATATCCATTTATTATACGTTCTTGTATTAGAACATGTAAGTAATTACTACAAAATTGTTCATTTTGTTTCGAAGTTTAAATAAAACGTCTCTTCAGGTAATTAGCAATGATGCTAATAAACGATCTCATTTAAAATTGCAATTCATGAAACACCACTTCATTTTCCGTTTTTCCTTTCCGTACAAGGTAAAAAGGATTTTTACAAAGAAAAAGGGAAAGAAAATAAGAAATCAACAAAAGAAAATGGAAAAAAAAAGAAAAGAAAGGCCAAAGAAAGCATGAGAAATAATCCTTGCTACCATAAAAAGAAAGGCAAAAGAAAGAGTATATTCAAAATTACACAGATACAAAAGAAGAGGGAAGTTAAGAAAATAACATGAGAAGATGTTGATATGAATTAAAAAATGCCATAAAATATGAAATGCGACATTTTTAACCAATGTATCTATTGCCGTTTAATTTCCTTTCAAATTTGAATTCTCTTATTTAATATAATTTCATTGCTTTAATTCTTATCAACATTGAATTACTTAATTATAATTATCAAATACTCCTAATAATTTCTATCATGTGTATATCATTGCTTGATCCGGCTTCTAATGCTTCAGTTTGAGCGGTTTGGTGATAGTAGTCGTGACTCCTGGGGGCACAGTCCTATGGTTACAGAGAATTTCAGTTGAGTTCCACCACGGAATATGTGAGCGAGCGGCGCTATATTGAGTCTGATTTGCTATCCCTTCGCCACCGAGGCCCGTTGGAACAGTTAGTATGATGGTTGCTTGACAACCTAACTGCCAGGGTTTCAATTCTCGGTAGTGGATGCGCACTGCTGATGAGTCCCAAATATAGGACGAAACGGCCGTCCAGTGCTTTCTGCATTCTGTTGAGGTTTCTTTCAGACTCAATGAATTACTTAATTATAATTATCAAATCCTCCTAACAATTTCTATCATGTATATATATATTTGTTATTATGGAATTATTTTATTGATTTTTACGGCTTGTCAAAGACAAAACATCTATGATACTGGAGGAGATTCATATTCATTGCAGTAGCTGGTGTTCCAAAGCGGTCCCGACTCTAAGTACAAATCCGGCTCGACGTTGCTTAACTTTTGTTATCGAACGAAAACAGGTGTTTTTAGCGTGATTTGATCGTTGACCTTTATGAAGGAAGATTCTTCAGTATCGGTGATAATGTTCGTAAATGAAGACAGTACAAAACTGGGAATCAATACCACATGATAAGTACCAGTTTAACATCTTAATGCGCTCTTCAAACAAAATCGTAAAATCGAATACAGTTATACTACTGACAGTCACCAGGATTTGTAGATTCTCATGTGGGCATCTACACATTCGCTATCTCCAATACTGAACACTCTTCCTCCACAAAGATAGAACATTTTAACCTATATCCAATATCTCCATTCTTGAAAGAATTACTTCTATCCCAAGCCAACATACATGACTATAAAAATGTTAAAAATGAAAAAAAAAATGGTTAAAATGAATAACCTTCTATTAAATTATGTAGGAATTCAACCACAATTTCGATCTAAAGAATACTACACTTCTTAAAACAGAAAGTAACTTACTTAGACGGAAAATTCTTAAGTCTGTCTATTGAAGCTTATCACGATAAAAAAAAAACGCATTTTTTTTTCAAATATCTCCATTCTTGAAAGAATAACTTCTTTCCCAATCCAACCTGCATGATTATAAAAATGTCGTAAAATTGAAAGAAAACGGTTAAATCTTTAAACTCATGTTATTAAAAATATATAACAAATAAATTAATTCCAAACTAAAATAATTTAAATACTAATTAGCATAAATCGTTTTGTCTTTCATTTATTAGAGATTGAATTGTGTCACTTCGTGTCCTCCATAGTTTGCCTGAATTTTCAGCTAACCTGTTGAAGATTTATGAGCGTCCCTAAACTTAAAAATAAAAAAAAAATATCATTTTTTCTTTTGTATATAGATAATTGTTACAAAATAAAATCCTTGCATTTACCTTGATAACGTCCCTCTTAGGACGAAACCCGTCGACTAAGATTAGTTTTCTATTGGATGGACAAGTTCATCTACGAAACTCTGGAGTCGGGATGGTGAAGGTAACATCATTCAACTAGGTGACAAGCCTTTTACTTTATATATATATATATATATATATATATATATATATATATATATATATATATATATATATTTATTTATTTATTTATTTATTATAATTTTATCATATAGACAAAAAATTTTTACTCACTACAAAGATGCAACTTGGTTTCAGTGCATTTCAACTGCACATCGACGGGTGAGGGTCGATTTTTCGACCCTCACCCGTAGATGTGCAGTTGAAATGCACTGAAACCAAGTTGCATCTTTGTAGTGAGTAAAATGGTTTTGTCTATATGATAAAATTATAATAAATAAATAATTATCGCTCTACTATCTGTATCGAGCTCTTTTTTGAATTAACGCTGCGAACGTTGGAATTTATATATTACTTTCGTTCTCATCGCATATATATATATATATATATATATATATTTTAGCTCTTATATCTACTATCCTATCTAGAAACAGCATATAGAGACTGATGATATATTAACTCGGTAAATGTCAGTACACATGGTCAATCTGAGATAAACAGAAATAGCAAGTCCTACGGGACAATGGTCAAGTGGATTAAAGCGCTGGTTTGTGAATTTGGAGACATAATGATTGTGAGTTCAATCTCTGGGTCGGGCAGTGGAAATGAGCCAGCAATAACTGAGCAGTACTAAATAAAAATAGAAACTAGACGATATCCCTAGACATGAGCAGTGGAACGAGAACAGTCTACCTTCATAGATTAAATAAAGGGTTTAGTTCAGAATTCCTTGTAGGCTACTCAGATCGATATACACATGAAGAAGGCCATAGGGTACAACGACCGAAACGTTGTGATAACAATAACAAATGTAAGGACAATATTCCGGATATAGGGTAAATAAAGAATGAGAAGATTATGTTGCGCCATCAATCTAAATGGAGAAAACGGCTACAAGATAAGATTTTACAGCTATGCACCGTTTTACGCTACTGCATTTTAACAAAACTGTACATTATTGCAGGTTTTCTATGCTAGAAGAATTAGCGCAAAGCAAAGAAGCGTTAAATTAAATGCGGCGCCTTTATGCCCAAATAAAAAATAACACTCAATTATGTCTTCAGGCTTCGATATCGACGTTCATTATCTGCTGAAATATAATAGTATAATTCACTGCTTAGATTCACGCATTATTCTACCGTACAGTTCTTTGTTAGGACTGGAAACATCTTACACCATAATGTAAAACTATGTGCACTTTCAACAGCAGAATAATATTTTGTTTTTATGTATTCATTTCGATTCTGTTAATCATTGTTAAAATACAAAGTTTATTTTCAGGTCTGAAAACGGACAAAATGTTTTGACAATGTAACGTTAATGCGTCATTACTTAGCGCCCCTTCGAATAGATGTCCAGAGGGAAACGCTCGTCGGCTTTTGCACCAGACTCCAGAGGGAAAAGTTTTTCGGCTTTCTCACCGAAATCCAGAAGGAAACGCTGGTCAGGTTTTGTTTCTGTTGATAGGTATACATTCGTCGGGTTCAGACTCGAGTTTGTATATATATTTCTCCCGGAATATATCCATTTTTCATGAGATATAGTTGAAATCTAGTTCTTGTGAGTAGGGTCTGAAGCAAATAATGTCGGAAGGAACTGTTTTTATTTACTGTTTTTGGTCTAAATCAATTTTTCTTTCCAGTTTTATTTATTTTCTTTAAAGCAATTTTTCTTTTCGGTTTTATTTACTGTTTTGGGACCAAATCATTTATCTTTTCACTATATCTTCGTTGGTACGTTGTACATTTTTGCTGAGAATGTGCAATCATTGGGATTTGATCCGTTTTTGCCTTGGAACGTGAAGAGAGTCTCATCAGAGATTGTCTTGCATGAGATAAAGACCAATGTCGGTATTAAGACTGAGGGGGTTTAATGTCGATGAAACTCATGTATCAAAACTTAAGAAAAGGTGCTGAAAAACCTTCGGTCCAATCAAGAGAGGTTCTTAAAAAGAAACATTTTGGTTAGATTTTGAGAACTGGGTAAGACCGTGGGTTTTTTCAGCATTCCATCGAAAACTACCGCTGTCTGACTGGTATTTAACCTCAGAGAAGTTATTAAGTACATAATTCTAGAACACAAAATGACATATGTTTTTTTCATCATCAAAGAGAATTTTCAGAATTAGAGACCTGTGGGAAATCACAGACTGCTTTTAAAAATGATCTGTCTCACAAATGATTGTGGGGAGAAAAAGACGAATCACTCTGTAAGTGCATGCTTCATATATAGTAAATAATAAAAAAAACGAGTATATATATATATATATATATATATATATATATATATATATATATATATACTCGTTTTTTTATTATTTACTATATATGTATATATATATATATATATATATATATACTCGTTTTTTTATTATTTACTATATATGTATATATATATATATATATATATACTCGTTTTTTTATTATTTACTATATATGTATATATATATATATATATATATATATACTCGTTTTTTTATTATTTACTATATATGTATATATATATATATATATATGTGTGTGTGTGTGTGTGTTTGCGTGTGTTTGCGTGTATGTGTATCTTCTATGTACAGCTTACGGCCATATTGCTTTGAAACACCGGTTCCCGTACGATCACCAAAGTTAAGCAACGTCAAGCGAGCCTGGTCATTACCTAGATGGGTTACCGCTTGGGAATACTAGGTGTAATAAGTTGGGATGTTCGGGAGGAGTAATGTGTAATGTCTCGGAATTGTTAATCAGAGAACCGAGTTCCAATTTCAGTTGGGTTCTTTATATTCACCTAGGCGCAAATACCCTTCGGAAAGATATGAGTTCACCTCTTCTCCCCGCCAGCTATACGTTAATTAGTATGACTTATATCACTAAAATCATTATCAACAAAAAAATCTTACAATCTAAAACTATTTTCTGGCTTTAAATAACCTACACATTTTGATTAGCCGTAAAAACAAATCAATCAATCAATTGTACGTATCACTTCAGGACATGACTTTCTCAACTTCCTAACCTTCATAACACTTAGCAATGTCTATCTTTAAACAATGCACCCAACTCCCTGTTCTGGCTCCCAATTACACAAGTTCATTATATAGGTTACTTTTTGCTTTCTGTGTTCATAGATACGTTTTTTTTATTTCTGCAAGTTTTCCTAATGTATTGTGAGGAACAATTTTTGTCTCTCCTACTTTCGATATGTCCTGTGAGTGTCAAATTTTCCAAGCCTTTCGTCATTATTCTTACCAAAAATCCAAATGATTCTTTCTTATTTTATGTATAATTGTCTTTTTATTTCTTTTTTCCTTGAAACTATCTTTTTCCTTTTATGCTAAATCCATGACATTCTCAGTATCCATCTGTAGAACTACGTCTCTTTCTCTTCATTGGCGAGGAAACTGTCCCGCTTTAGGAAGGTTGATATACTTTACCAATTCAACACTTTTTCTTTGCTTTTCTAGTGAAAATTTTCTGTTTCTTAATACGCTGCTTACCTTTTACCGATCCAATTCACCTTCGGATTTCGGTGTCACATTTTCTGCCATCTGTTAAAAACAATTCACAGATATTTAAACTTCTACACTTGTTTGAATATGAGGTCTCCAATTCCGAGCTCGCATCTTGGGCTTTTTCTCTTGCTTACACCGATATATCCTCTTTTCTTAAAATTGATGGTTAGTCCTTTCTTCCCGCTTTCCTTTACTACCTTGTCTAGGAGATCGTGTAGTTTTCTTTCTGTAGCTGCTATCAAGTGTTATCTGCGTATCTTATAATATTAAGATCGTGCGAACGGATAATCAGTCCTATTCCTAGCCGTAAAGGTCAGATCTGGTGGAACCAAGGAATGTAGTTCGGCTGAGCACTTTACGTCCCTTTCCATTTTTGTCTACTTACTTAATTCATTTTATATCCGCATGCAGGCGGTTTGTTCTCAGCATAACTTCTGGATTATTCGAACATGCTTCTAAATAATTCAAGGTTTACACGCAGTGCAAACTGATCCTTTCGCCGTAATTTCTCAAAAGCTTTTTCGCAATCTATGAAACGAGCATACATCCATTGTAATTGAATTGCGCTCTCCAAAATGATTTCTTGTCCGAATGTCTTCGACAAAACTAAATGGTTCTTATCCGATTACCAGTCTAATTCTACTTCGCGCTCTATTCCTCAAAATTTAGATGATAGATTCGTTATATTATTCATTAAGCTGATTGTCTGATGGAGCTCGCATTCATTTACACCCGGCTTCTACGTCAGGGCTACTAAAGTCTTCCGGTATTTCACCACGATCGTTTATCATTTCCGTAATTTTGCCGATGCGTAAATCGTCTAAGACCGAGAGCATTTCCATTATAATCCCATCCAACCGCTTTGTTCGTCCTGTCCAATGGCGATCTTCCTCCAAACTTTAATGTTTCAAGTTCTTCGACATTGTTGTGCATTGCAGGTTTCTCTCTCTTGTCAGAAAATTAATTTAGAAGCGATAGGCAATCGAGGGTTTCTCGGAGAGTAATGCCTTCCATTCTTATTAGGTTGGCCTACGGCATCATATTAGTCGTATGGCAGGAGATTTTGAACATTCCAGCTTAACGTATAATTTCTTGAGTTACAAATAACAGCAGTGCGGATGTCTCGGAAAATGATATCTTACATGAAAACGCATTTGAAGCAGAATTGTCTCAGGAAATATTCTCCTCCTTAACATCAACGCTCGTCGAAAGTTTAAGAAGACCAAACAGTGAATATGAGTACAGTTAGGCGATGGTAATGCATTTCGGCAATAAGAAAATCAATGTGCATGACAAGCATATCTGATCTGGCGCTTCTGTTATATATCTAGATAAAACCCAAAGAAGAATCTACAGCATTATCGGTCCTGATCTGGCATCTCGTCTTCAATCACATTCCCACCACCGTAACGTTGCTCTACTATGTTTTTTCTATAAATATTTTCATGGTAATTGTTTTGATGAGCTTTCCTCTTTGGTACCACGATTTCTTCTATTTCAGCGAAGTACTAAATTGGCAGTTAGGTCTCATCATTCTACTGTTGAAATCACTAGATATAACTAAGTTCTAATCCAATTGTTTCTTCTCTTGTCATCTGTGTTTATGAATCCTATTCGTTCTATTAACCTTTCTCCTTGATAATGTTTATCAGTTTCTTTTACATAGTGGTTTTATCACCTTGCTTGGGGTGAAATGATTAAAACAAATGTTTCTGGCGGTCTTGTACAGTTGCCAAACTACGAAGTTATGAAAAACCTCGAAATGCACAGCTGGTACCTCTGTGGGGAAAACAGTGCTAGCAAACTTAAAACCCGATCTAACCAATGGTGTTATTTATTCATTGTATCTATTGTGCATTCCGTGGAAATAAATAAACGGATGCATAACTTTCGCAGAATTCCACGTAAATAACTTTTTTTTTCCCGAACGTAAGCGACAACTACAGGTCATTTCAGTGCTGGAATTTCTTCAACAAAATATGAAGAATGAAATGATATAGAAAAGATGTAAGAATAACAACACCTTAGAAAATAGATGTATTTGTAATATAAAGTTTTTGTTGTCGCCACTTGTTATGACGGCGAATTCTTGGACTTGTCTGCCCTGTTAGCGGGGTCTAGAATAGACGGCATCATTTGCCGGGAGGTAAGATTCCGAAAATAGGCCACCTCCCAAGTAAGTACATACTGACTCAAATATAAATGATTAGCATTTAATTACTAACGAACCAAGTAAATGCTTATAGACTCAAAAATTATATATATATATATATATATATATATAATTATTACCGGAGATTAAAACAAACACATGCTACTCAATAGCAATCGTGTTTCAACATTACAATTGTGTCTCTTCGGTAATTTACCATCACCTGAGGAGACACATTTGTAGTGTTGAAACACGATGGTTATTGTGTACCGATTTTTAACATGTTTTTGTTTTAATCTCCGATAATAAAAAATATTCACCTCTACTCTGTAGATATATATATATAATTATTACCGGAGATTAAAACAAACACATGCTACTCAATAGCAATCGTGTTTCAACATTACAATTGTGTCTCTTCGGTAATTTACCATCACCTGAGGAGACACATTTGTAGTGTTGAAACACGATGGTTATTGTGTACCGATTTTTAACATGTGTTTGTTTTAATCTCCGATAATAAAAAATATTCACCTCTACTCTGTAGATATATATATATAATTATTACCGGAGATTAAAACAAACACATGCTACTCAATAGCAATCGTGTTTCAACATTACAATTGTGTCTCTTCGGTAATTTACCATCACCTGAGGAGACACATTTGTAGTGTTGAAACACGATGGTTATTGTGTACCGATTTTTAACATGTGTTTGTTTTAATCTCCGATAATAAAAACTATTCACCTCTACTCTGTAGATATATATATATAATTATTACCGGAGATTAAAACAAACACATGCTACTCAATAGCAATCGTGTTTCAACATTACAATTGTGTCTCTTCGGTAATTTACCATCACCTGAGGAGACACATTTGTAGTGTTGAAACACGATGGTTATTGTGTACCGATTTTTAACATGTTTTTGTTTTAATCTCCGATAATAAAAACTATTCACCTCTACTCTGTAGATATATATATATAATTATTACCGGAGATTAAAACAAACACATGCTACTCAATAGCAATCGTGTTTCAACATTACAATTGTGTCTCTTCGGTAATTTACCATCACCTGAGGAGACACATTTGTAGTGTTGAAACACGATGGTTATTGTGTACCGATTTTTAACATGTTTTTGTTTTAATCTCCGATAATAAAAACTATTCACCTCTACTCTGTAGATATATATATATAATTATTACCGGAGATTAAAACAAACACATGCTACTCAATAGCAATCGTGTTTCAACATTACAATTGTGTCTCTTCGGTAATTTACCATCACCTGAGGAGACACATTTGTAGTGTTGAAACACGATGGTTATTGTGTACCGATTTTTAACATGTTTTTGTTTTAATCTCCGATAATAAAAACTATTCACCTCTACTCTGTAGATATATATATATAATTATTACCGGAGATTAAAACAAACACATGCTACTCAATAGCAATCGTGTTTCAACATTACAATTGTGTCTCTTCGGTAATTTACCATCACCTGAGGAGACACATTTGTAGTGTTGAAACACGATGGTTATTGTGTACCGATTTTTAACATGTTTTTGTTTTAATCTCCGATAATAAAAAATATTCACCTCTACTCTGTAGATATATATATATAATTATTACCGGAGATTAAAACAAACACATGCTACTCAATAGCAATCGTGTTTCAACATTACAATTGTGTCTCTTCGGTAATTTACCATCACCTGAGGAGACACATTTGTAGTGTTGAAACACGATGGTTATTGTGTACCGATTTTTAACATGTTTTTGTTTTAATCTCCGATAATAAAAACTATTGACCTCTACTCTGTAGATATATATATATAATTATTACCGGAGATTAAAACAAACACATGCTACTCAATAGCAATCGTGTTTCAACATTACAATTGTGTCTCTTCGGTAATTTACCATCACCTGAGGAGACACATTTGTAGTGTTGAAACACGATGGTTATTGTGTACCGATTTTTAACATGTTTTTGTTTTAATCTCCGATAATAAAAACTATTCACCTCTACTCTGTAGATATATATATAATTATTACCGGAGATTAAAACAAACACATGCTACTCAATAGCAATCGTGTTTCAACATTACAATTGTGTCTCTTCGGTAATTTACCATCACCTGAGGAGACACATTTGTAGTGTTGAAACACGATGGTTATTGTGTACCGATTTTTAACATGTTTTTGTTTTAATCTCCGATAATAAAAAATATTCACATCTACTCTGTAGATATATATATATAATTATTACCGGAGATTAAAACAAACACATGCTACTCAATAGCAATCGTGTTTCAACATTACAATTGTGTCTCTTCGGTAATTTACCATCACCTGAGGAGACACATTTGTAGTGTTGAAACACGATGGTTATTGTGTACCGATTTTTAACATGTTTTTGTTTTAATCTCCGATAATAAAAAATATTCACCTCTACTCTGTAGATATATATATATAATTATTACCGGAGATTAAAACAAACACATGCTACTCAATAGCAATCGTGTTTCAACATTACAATTGTGTCTCTTCGGTAATTTACCATCACCTGAGGAGACACATTTGTAGTGTTGAAACACGATGGTTATTGTGTACCGATTTTTAACATGTGTTTGTTTTAATCTCCGATAATAAAAAATATTCACCTCTACTCTGTAGATATATATATATAATTATTACCGGAGATTAAAACAAACACATGCTACTCAATAGCAATCGTGTTTCAACATTACAATTGTGTCTCTTCGGTAATTTACCATCACCTGAGGAGACACATTTGTAGTGTTGAAACACGATGGTTATTGTGTACCGATTTTTAACATGTTTTTGTTTTAATCTCCGATAATAAAAAATATTCACCTCTACTCTGTAGATATATATATATAATTATTACCGGAGATTAAAACAAACACATGCTACTCAATAGCAATCGTGTTTCAACATTACAATTGTGTCTCTTCGGTAATTTACCATCACCTGAGGAGACACATTTGTAGTGTTGAAACACGATGGTTATTGTGTACCGATTTTTAACATGTTTTTGTTTTAATCTCCGATAATAAAAACTATTCACCTCTACTCTGTAGATATATATATATAATTATTACCGGAGATTAAAACAAACACATGCTACTCAATAGCAATCGTGTTTCAACATTACAATTGTGTCTCTTCGGTAATTTACCATCACCTGAGGAGACACATTTGTAGTGTTGAAACACGATGGTTATTGTGTACCGATTTTTAACATGTGTTTGTTTTAATCTCCGATAATAAAAACTATTCACCTCTACTCTGTAGATATATATATATAATTATTACCGGAGATTAAAACAAACACATGCTACTCAATAGCAATCGTGTTTCAACATTACAATTGTGTCTCTTCGGTAATTTACCATCACCTGAGGAGACACATTTGTAGTGTTGAAACACGATGGTTATTGTGTACCGATTTTTAACATGTTTTTGTTTTAATCTCCGATAATAAAAAATATTCACCTCTACTCTGTAGATATATATATATAATTATTACCGGAGATTAAAACAAACACATGCTACTCAATAGCAATCGTGTTTCAACATTACAATTGTGTCTCTTCGGTAATTTACCATCACCTGAGGAGACACATTTGTAGTGTTGAAACACGATGGTTATTGTGTACCGATTTTTAACATGTGTTTGTTTTAATCTCCGATAATAAAAACTATTCACCTCTACTCTGTAGATATATATATATAATTATTACCGGAGATTAAAACAAACACATGCTACTCAATAGCAATCGTGTTTCAACATTACAATTGTGTCTCTTCGGTAATTTACCATCACCTGAGGAGACACATTTGTAGTGTTGAAACACGATGGTTATTGTGTACCGATTTTTAACATGTTTTTGTTTTAATCTCCGATAATAAAAACTATTCACCTCTACTCTGTAGATATATATATATAATTATTACCGGAGATTAAAACAAACACATGCTACTCAATAGCAATCGTGTTTCAACATTACAATTGTGTCTCTTCGGTAATTTACCATCACCTGAGGAGACACATTTGTAGTGTTGAAACACGATGGTTATTGTGTACCGATTTTTAACATGTGTTTGTTTTAATCTCCGATAATAAAAACTATTCACCTCTACTCTGTAGATATATATATATAATTATTACCGGAGATTAAAACAAACACATGCTACTCAATAGCAATCGTGTTTCAACATTACAATTGTGTCTCTTCGGTAATTTACCATCACCTGAGGAGACACATTTGTAGTGTTGAAACACGATGGTTATTGTGTACCGATTTTTAACATGTTTTTGTTTTAATCTCCGATAATAAAAAATATTCACCTCTACTCTGTAGATATATATATATAATTATTACCGGAGATTAAAACAAACACATGCTACTCAATAGCAATCGTGTTTCAACATTACAATTGTGTCTCTTCGGTAATTTACCATCACCTGAGGAGACACATTTGTAGTGTTGAAACACGATGGTTATTGTGTACCGATTTTTAACATGTTTTTGTTTTAATCTCCGATAATAAAAAATATTCACCTCTACTCTGTAGATATATATATATAATTATTACCGGAGATTAAAACAAACACATGCTACTCAATAGCAATCGTGTTTCAACATTACAATTGTGTCTCTTCGGTAATTTACCATCACCTGAGGAGACACATTTGTAGTGTTGAAACACGATGGTTATTGTGTACCGATTTTTAACATGTTTTTGTTTTAATCTCCGATAATAAAAAATATTCACCTCTACTCTGTAGATATATATATATAATTATTACCGGAGATTAAAACAAACACATGCTACTCAATAGCAATCGTGTTTCAACATTACAATTGTGTCTCTTCGGTAATTTACCATCACCTGAGGAGACACATTTGTAGTGTTGAAACACGATGGTTATTGTGTACCGATTTTTAACATGTGTTTGTTTTAATCTCCGATAATAAAAAATATTCACCTCTACTCTGTAGATATATATATATAATTATTACCGGAGATTAAAACAAACACATGCTACTCAATAGCAATCGTGTTTCAACATTACAATTGTGTCTCTTCGGTAATTTACCATCACCTGAGGAGACACATTTGTAGTGTTGAAACACGATGGTTATTGTGTACCGATTTTTAACATGTGTTTGTTTTAATCTCCGATAATAAAAAATATTCACCTCTACTCTGTAGATATATATATATAATTATTACCGGAGATTAAAACAAACACATGCTACTCAATAGCAATCGTGTTTCAACATTACAATTGTGTCTCTTCGGTAATTTACCATCACCTGAGGAGACACATTTGTAGTGTTGAAACACGATGGTTATTGTGTACCGATTTTTAACATGTTTTTGTTTTAATCTCCGATAATAAAAACTATTCACCTCTACTCTGTAGATATATATATATAATTATTACCGGAGATTAAAACAAACACATGCTACTCAATAGCAATCGTGTTTCAACATTACAATTGTGTCTCTTCGGTAATTTACCATCACCTGAGGAGACACATTTGTAGTGTTGAAACACGATGGTTATTGTGTACCGATTTTTAACATGTGTTTGTTTTAATCTCCGATAATAAAAACTATTCACCTCTACTCTGTAGATATATATATATAATTATTACCGGAGATTAAAACAAACACATGCTACTCAATAGCAATCGTGTTTCAACATTACAATTGTGTCTCTTCGGTAATTTACCATCACCTGAGGAGACACATTTGTAGTGTTGAAACACGATGGTTATTGTGTACCGATTTTTAACATGTTTTTGTTTTAATCTCCGATAATAAAAACTATTCACCTCTACTCTGTAGATATATATATATAATTATTACCGGAGATTAAAACAAACACATGCTACTCAATAGCAATCGTGTTTCAACATTACAATTGTGTCTCTTCGGTAATTTACCATCACCTGAGGAGACACATTTGTAGTGTTGAAACACGATGGTTATTGTGTACCGATTTTTAACATGTGTTTGTTTTAATCTCCGATAATAAAAAATATTCACCTCTACTCTGTAGATATATATATATAATTATTACCGGAGATTAAAACAAACACATGCTACTCAATAGCAATCGTGTTTCAACATTACAATTGTGTCTCTTCGGTAATTTACCATCACCTGAGGAGACACATTTGTAGTGTTGAAACACGATGGTTATTGTGTACCGATTTTTAACATGTGTTTGTTTTAATCTCCGATAATAAAAAATATTCACCTCTACTCTGTAGATATATATATATAATTATTACCGGAGATTAAAACAAACACATGCTACTCAATAGCAATCGTGTTTCAACATTACAATTGTGTCTCTTCGGTAATTTACCATCACCTGAGGAGACACATTTGTAGTGTTGAAACACGATGGTTATTGTGTACCGATTTTTAACATGTTTTTGTTTTAATCTCCGATAATAAAAACTATTCACCTCTACTCTGTAGATATATATATATAATTATTACCGGAGATTAAAACAAACACATGCTACTCAATAGCAATCGTGTTTCAACATTACAATTGTGTCTCTTCGGTAATTTACCATCACCTGAGGAGACACATTTGTAGTGTTGAAACACGATGGTTATTGTGTACCGATTTTTAACATGTTTTTGCTTTAATCTCCGATAATAAAAACTATTGACCTCTACTCTGTAGATATATATATATAATTATTACCGGAGATTAAAACAAACACATGCTACTCAATAGCAATCGTGTTTCAACATTACAATTGTGTCTCTTCGGTAATTTACCATCACCTGAGGAGACACATTTGTAGTGTTGAAACACGATGGTTATTGTGTACCGATTTTTAACATGTTTTTGTTTTAATCTCCGATAATAAAAACTATTCACCTCTACTCTGTAGATATATATATAATTATTACCGGAGATTAAAACAAACACATGCTACTCAATAGCAATCGTGTTTCAACATTACAATTGTGTCTCTTCGGTAATTTACCATCACCTGAGGAGACACATTTGTAGTGTTGAAACACGATGGTTATTGTGTACCGATTTTTAACATGTTTTTGCTTTAATCTCCGATAATAAAAACTATTCACCTCTACTCTGTAGATATATATATATAATTATTACCGGAGATTAAAACAAACACATGCTACTCAATAGCAATCGTGTTTCAACATTACAATTGTGTCTCTTCGGTAATTTACCATCACCTGAGGAGACACATTTGTAGTGTTGAAACACGATGGTTATTGTGTACCGATTTTTAACATGTTTTTGTTTTAATCTCCGATAATAAAAACTATTCACCTCTACTCTGTAGATATATATATATAATTATTACCGGAGATTAAAACAAACACATGCTACTCAATAGCAATCGTGTTTCAACATTACAATTGTGTCTCTTCGGTAATTTACCATCACCTGAGGAGACACATTTGTAGTGTTGAAACACGATGGTTATTGTGTACCGATTTTTAACATGTTTTTGTTTTAATCTCCGATAATAAAAACTATTCACCTCTACTCTGTAGATATATATATATAATTATTACCGGAGATTAAAACAAACACATGCTACTCAATAGCAATCGTGTTTCAACATTACAATTGTGTCTCTTCGGTAATTTACCATCACCTGAGGAGACACATTTGTAGTGTTGAAACACGATGGTTATTGTGTACCGATTTTTAACATGTTTTTGTTTTAATCTCCGATAATAAAAACTATTCACCTCTACTCTGTAGATATATATATATAATTATTACCGGAGATTAAAACAAACACATGCTACTCAATAGCAATCGTGTTTCAACATTACAATTGTGTCTCTTCGGTAATTTACCATCACCTGAGGAGACACATTTGTAGTGTTGAAACACGATGGTTATTGTGTACCGATTTTTAACATGTTTTTGCTTTAATCTCCGATAATAAAAACTATTGACCTCTACTCTGTAGATATATATATATAATTATTACCGGAGATTAAAACAAACACATGCTACTCAATAGCAATCGTGTTTCAACATTACAATTGTGTCTCTTCGGTAATTTACCATCACCTGAGGAGACACATTTGTAGTGTTGAAACACGATGGTTATTGTGTACCGATTTTTAACATGTTTTTGTTTTAATCTCCGATAATAAAAACTATTCACCTCTACTCTGTATTGAGCTCTTTTAAATTAAATGTTACGGACAGTAGAATTATAGTTCACTTTATCTTCTCTTACCTATATATTGTCGGAGTTAGCTCCTCCCCATTTCATTAATCCTTCAACAGGTGTCTCTCTCCCACGAGTATAAATACTGGCTGACCCTTGTCTCTTTCTCTTTTCCGACTTAGGCCTTGGGCGGCCATCTCGCGTGGAGATGAGGTAAAATCTCTCTTTTTCGACTCAGGCCTTGGGCCGCAACCTCGCGCGGAGGCGAGGTAAAACTTTCTCTTTTTCACTTAGGCTAATATGTGACATCTCACAGATACAGCGTTTCCCATATTCTGGGAACACGCTAAGGACAATACACGTACGTACGGACACTCAACACAACACACACACATAACTTCTCTATACAAACACTATGTAACTTTTCATGTCTTCGTTTATTAATATATTTGTTTACCCATGTATATTGGTTTTGTTTGTTTTCTTTGTCTTCTTTGGACTTAATGTCCGACATTCTCATGTAGCTGGACCGGCCAGCAGGAAAGTTTAACCTTCTGATATCTCTTCACATCACCTCACCCCCACGGTCCTCTACAATACACACACACATATATATATATATATATATATATATATATATATATATATATATATATATATATATATATATAGTGAAAGAGAGAGAGAGAGAGAAAGAGAGAGAGAGAGAGAACTTAATATTATTTATTATATGAGATTAAAATAAAAACATGTTAAAAATCCCTACACAATAGCTTTCTTGTTTCTATGCTATATCGTGCCTCTTCAGGCAATGGTAAATAACTGGTGAGTAAATAATTTTTAAAAAATTTCAAAAGCAGAATCCCCCCTCTTATTTTGAAAGAGAAGACGAGATATTAAGCTCTACTCTGTTTGAAAATATGAAAATATTAGAAAATATGAGAAAATTCAAAAGAAAATATGCAGGACTATGTTGTCATTAACATTCAACACATGTTTAAAAGAAAAGTTGCTGCCAAATTACACACACACACACACACACACACACACACACACACACACACACACACACACACACACACACACACACACACACACACACACACATATATATATATATATATATATATATATATATACCAACAAAACAGCACAAAGAGACTAGGTTATATTTTTTTTACTCCGGGTTTAAGGCAAACGACAAAATCTGATGATTTGCTTTGCGAGAGACTTGGAGTAAAATTTTGAATAGAGTCTCTTTGTGTTGTTTTATTGGTTAGTATTACTGTTCTTCTTGGTCGATTTAGAGGCTTTGAGGACATAAGCTTCTTGCCTAAGTAGGTGTTTGTCTTCTTTTCTCTAATTTCTACATTTGCTTTTCCTTCTTTAGTCAGTTTTTACTTTATCCTTTATTTCTTTTTCTTTTATTATTTCATGTTATTTTTTTGTTTGGCAGGATTAATGTTTTAAAGTTTTATCATTAATTATATATATATATGTATATATATATATATATATATATATATATATATATATATATATATATATATAGAGAGAGAGAGAGAGAGAGAGAGAGAGAGAGAGAGAGAGAACAAATCTTAATAACTATAAACACGAAGAAAAAAAGCAGTTTTTGTATTCATTAGGATGCCCACTTCGTTCCATATTCGGTACAATGTCTTGTTATCGAGGGGGTCTTACGTATACACAGAACCAGTGGCTTGGTACTTACCCTTTAAGAGGGACACCCATGCCCCCGTTCAAGGGCGAAGTATTGTCTAAGGGTTGTCCTTGGCATTAAACACCATTTGAAAACAAAAATAAACGGGTTTCATCATTTAGATCTAATAACGTGTGTCTTATAAATTTTTATTTATTATTATTAACCCAGCAGGTATTTTAAAAGAATTGAATTAATCCCACGCAAGGTAGTAAAGCCACTAAGACACAAGGGGGGTACTAGGTGTGAAAGGATTAATAAAAACAGTATTACGGAGCAAGAACAATAGAAGGGTAATCATGAGGACAGTACATAACGATTAAAATTGAATTTTAATTTTTGAAGATCAAAGTTGGCTGTAAATCATGGATGCGGAAGAGTGTTCCACAAGCGGGGAATTCGAGAGAAGAAGCTCTTAGCATAGAACTTGCGGTTGCATCTAGCCATTTCAACTGTAAAAAGATGAGACCTTGCCGCCAATGTAGTACTGTGCTTAAATTCATAAAGTCTTGGTACCACAGAGGAAAGTTCATCAGAACAATTAACATGAGAGTTTTTATAGAAAAGGCACAGGAAATCTACGTTACGCCGGTGGAAAGGGGACTGAAGCCGAGATGTCAGGTCAGGACCAATAATATTGCTGATTCTTTTTTCGATTTCATCAAGCATTTCTAAACATATAGCAGAAGCAACGGACCATATGTGGCAGCAATAGTGGAAGCATGGACGAATAGTAGACTGATAGATATGTAAGATAGATTCAGGAGAGCGAAAGAAATTGTCTAGCACGACACAATGAACTAACCTTCCTAGCAGCAGACCTAGCAATAGATTCAATATAATCTTTCCACTTCATGTCAGCCGACAATGTTAGCCTGAGAAGGCTCAACTTGTCACTCTCCTGGAAATCAGCATCAAACGTACCGATGAGTAGCAGGAAAGGGTTCTCTCAGATGATCAACAGAGAGGCGAAAATGGTCAAATAAATAGAAATTTCAAAATATAAGAAAGAGCACCGGCAACGTGAAGAAAACAGGAATAATGGAAAGAATTGAATTAGAAAAACGTTCAAGCCACTGAAAAAGGCAAATTATACACAAGTACAGATGCTAATATAATCAAAACTTATTTTGATCTAATTTTTGAAGACATCTGAAGTCTCGGCATCGACTGCCGTAAGAGGGAGGATTTTCTGCTGATTACTTCCCGCCGTGAAAAAGTATCACTCAGCCATGTTTATTATTTTATTTTTCTTGATAATATACATAGAAAAAAGAGTACGCGCTAGAGAGTACGGGCAATTTCTAATGGAATTTTCTCCTCGTCTGAGAAACAGTATTTATAATTTAGAAAAGTCTATCATTAAAATTAATCGAAACAAAATTTCTTGCTTTCAATAATATTTGGCTTAAAGAACATTTGCTGCCTAAATACACACACACACACACACACACACATATATATATATATATATTTTAAATGCAATAAATATTTTCAGATTCATATTTACATATATAATTCGTACATATATAGTGTGTGTATATATATATATGAATTAATATAAAGTAAAATATTTTCCAGACTCAAATATATATTCGCCTCATATATTTACTGATACAAAGTGTTATCTATCTATCTATCTATCTATATATATATATATATATATATATATATATATATATATATATATATATATATATATATATATATATACACACACACACACACACATATATATATATATATATGTATATATATATATATATATGAAATTGCAGACACTCATTTTTCTTGACGTGATTTCGTTTTCAGCAGCAGACTGTAATTTCTCTTAGCCAATTAATCGATTCGTCAAGTGGAGATATCGATCAAGTCCTGCCACTTTTAAGTGAATCGATCGTTGCAATTTTCACTAATCACCCTAGGCCTATCGAATTAGAAACGAACTCACGTATTTTGTAACTGCTTTCGAGATATGTTTGGCGGCGAACTAAGAAGAACAAGTAGACAGTTTAAAAAATGGAAGATTTTGCTTTTTGTTTTGGTCATGGTGGTAGTGGTGGGTGGACATTAATGAGTTATATATAGAAATCAATAATCACAGAATTTTATTTTAATTTGTATAATTAATGCCGGATTTTACGCGGCCATTAATGTGTTAAAATGATATTATTTACTCTCATTATACGAAAGAATGCTGAAAAGTTCTCCCCCCCCAAAAAAAAAACTAACAATTTATCAGTGGGAGAGAACCACCTGTCTAATGATTGGTTGATATGAGCTCTCTGTTGATTATTGCAATATTTTGTCCCAGTGAAGTCAGGTGTCAGGTCGAAACGTTGTCTTGTTTATTCATGTGTTATTACCATCTAGTGGTCGTGCGTTCAATCCTTGGATCTGGTAATGAAGCATCAACTCGACAGGAACGAAAAATATCTGACATTGCAGGAAAAAATATCACAATTGTCAACAGATATCCCATATCAGACAATCAATGGATACCTGGTGATGACCAGTGGGTACTTGGTCGAAACGTTGTCTATAATAACATCTATATCAAACAAAATAACAACAACAGTGCAAAGTATTACAATAATAGTGACAATTAATCATCTCAGAAATTAAATACTCAATTAGAACGAAAAGTTAATGTAGATTCTGAAAAATAAATCAAGACAAGTGTGATATGTGTTGTGCCTTACAAATCAACGGACATTGGCTTTTATACCTTTTGGAAAAACTGATCCTGTGGGTTATAAACAAGTCTATTCATATGAGAGACACAAAAAACAAAATTATTCTTTTGTTTTAACGATAGCACGGTGCTATTATTGTTATTTTGTTGTATTTTCATCGTTGTCGTTTGATCATTGCTTTACGGCGGATTGATTCTTCAGCATAGTTAATTTTAACGCCTCCAATACTAAGCTGCACTATTAAGTATCTGAGTGACCCCTTTTTGCCTTCCATGAGCACGAATGATGCTAACCTTCAGGAGAATGTGACTCGATGCGCCTTCTCTGATCTGACATTCTCGGCTGACATGAAGTGGAAAGACTATATTGAATCCATTGCTAGATCTAGTGCTAAGAAAGTTGGTTCACTGTGTCGAGCTAGACAATTTCTCTCACCAGAATCTATCTTATATATCTATACCTCTACCATTCGTCCATGATTCCAAGATTACTGCTACAAGTGGTCCGGTACTTCTGTTATATATTTAGCGATGCTTAATAAGATACAAAGACTCCGCAATGTTATTGGTCCTGACCTGGCGTCTTGGTTTCAATTATTTTTCTCATCGACGTAATGTTGCTTCCCTGTGCCTTTTCTATAAATACTTTCATAGTAATTGTTCGGATGAGTTCTTCATTATGGTACTTAGACTGGCAACAAGGTCTCATCAATTTGCAAAATGAATTGGCTAGATGTAACCGCAAGTTATATGCTAGCAGTTTCTTTTCTCGTACTTCTCGCTAGTGAAACTCTCTTCCGGCTGCATGCATTACAGCCAACTTTGATCTTCAATAATTTAAACGCAATTTGAATCGTTATCTGCTGTCTTTCTGATTACCATTCTATTGTTTTCGCTCCTTAATGTTTTTGGTTTTGTAAATCTTTCACACCCTGTAACCCATTGTTCCTTTACCGACTTGTGTGGGGGGAATTCGATTCTTAAAAATACTTTCTGAGTTAATATGTAAAAGACAGGTTATTAAGTGTAAATGATAAAATTCGTTTGTTGCAGATTTCAAATGAAATTCAGTACCAAGGTCAAACCCTAGACAATATTTCTCTCTTGAGTGGGGGGCCTGGGTGTCTGTGTTTGTGAGTACCTGGTGTCTGTGGCGTCCTCCTTAAAGAGTAAGTTTAAAATTGAATTGGCTAGACCTAACCTTAAGTTCTATGCTAACAGTATATTTTCTCGCACTTCTCGCTTGTGGAAATCTTTTCCGGCTCCATGCTTTTCAGTCAACTTTGATATTCAAAAATTTAAATGCAATGTCGCTCGTTATCTACTGTCTTCCTGATTACACTTCTATTGTTCTTACTCCCTAGTGAAGTCTCTGTTTATTAATTCTTTCACACCCAGCAACCCCTTGTGTCATACTCACTTTACTGCCTTGGTTGGGTTAAAACCGATTAAAAAAAAAAACAGCATATTTCCTCCCCTCAAACAAAACCTCAAACATTTTTATTTTCCTATTTTTTTGCTATTCTGGTTATATTCACCAGTCTGTATTTTACAAATATATTATTATTTGTTCCTAATCCCTGCATGTTATTCCTATTTCTGTTGGCTGTAGTTTTCGCAGTAGTTTCCTTAATGACATCAACACATTGGACGTAATAAAATATATGTATTTAAGCGCGTCTTATACACAGGCATATAAGGTAAATAGTAAACATTGTTAATTTTGAATAATTAGCCCAATTTCGAAAGCGGCCATTTTCTCTTGCCGCCTATAGTACATTACGAGCTGATTTATTTATGGATTTATTTCGGCAAGCGTTTTTGAATAATTAATTCGCTTTCATTAAGTAATTAACTTTTATCTCATTGAAATAAATCATATTCCAGCATAATTTGTTTGAGCCAATATCAGGCAATCTGGTCCAAAGCAAACAAAGAATGTATACTAGTGTATCACGTCAATATTCATATGAAGTATAGACGTTGATCTAATCTAGAAATGTAATTTTCACTCGAGAAATCGCCGTGTATATATTTGCTCCATATTTACTTTTTATTCAGACAAGAATATATAGAACTAAGACAATCAGATTCTAGGGTGTAGTTTTCATATGGAGCTCACAGAAAACAACAACAAAAATGATTCTTCGTAAGGCTTTAACAATTTTTATCTGCACTATATAGTTGGTCACTCATATCCGAATATACCTGTTTGAAAGGGTGACCAGCTAATCCCTCTAAGTATTGTCGCTCGTGTCTTCAATCTCTCCTTTGAGTATCAAATTTTCCAAGCCCTCTTTCCTCATTATGTGCGTTAAAAATTTCAAAAGTCTCTTCTTGATGTTAATTACAAGTTTCAATTTTATTTCCATTTTCTCTAAAGTTTCATCGTTGTTCATATGTTCGGTCCATGGCATACTCAGCATCCTTCTGTAGAACTATGTTTCTGTTACTTCAAATCTCTTTTGCATCTCTAAGGAGATTGTTCAGCATTCCATGCCATGGAGGACTGATATTACAACAGTTCAGTAATCTTTTCTTTGTTTCTAACGAGATTTTTTTTCTGTTTCTTATTAATTTGCTTAGCTTCTGGAAGGCATTTTCGGTTTTAGTGTCGCACTTTCTATCCTCTGTTAAAGCACTTCCCAGATATTTAAATTTTTAAACGAGTTTGATTTTGGTATCTCCAATTTGTACTTTGCAAACAACCATGCATTTTGTCTTCTTGCAATTGATGTTTAGTCCTTTCTTCTCGCTTTCCTTAACTACCTTCTGTAGCCTTTGTAGTTCCCTTTGCGTGTTTAATATCAACACTGTTTTCTGCATATCTTATGCTGGTAAGATTGTGGCTGCCACTAATGAATCCTAGCAGCACTTCTAATTCTCTCAGAATCGCCTAACGCGTTGAATAAGTCCGGTGAGAAGAAACATCCTTGCCTTACACCCCACTCTTTATCTGTATAGGGTCAATAAGTAAACGGCGTCAAGTAGTAAAGTGAAAGAGGTTGAATAAAAAGAAAAGCATACTTGTAACGTTTTAAGGAAAACACGTTACATCCCTGACTTCGTTTCTTACTTAGGACCCATAGACATTGCTCTCAGATCAAGTGAACTGCAGCTACGTCTATCTCCGTCGTTGTTTAAGCAGCAACTATTTTCACTATTGGGCTCTCATGTACCTTACACGGTCTATTAGAACGCCAGTAAATTCATCCTGTCAAAAGATATTCACCTGCATTCCTACACCGTCAACATGCAACTAAAGAATCCAGATTATTATTGGAAAAGTTAACTATATTTTTCTTAAAAGATACGTACTATCAACGTATATCCATTAGCTGCCACAATCGCATAATTTTCATTAAGAAATCATGACAGCTAATATACTATTTATGCCATTGTTAAAAGAATATAAAAAATACCAACTGCAAAAGCGGAAAACTGTATATACTTTGTCGTCTGTTTGTTGTTCACTTAAAGTTAACTTTCCTCTAAATAAATGCCATATTCGCTAAATAAATTCTTTCTTTTTTTTTGAAAGAATCGACTGATTAAATCAAATAATCGATTGAATAATGAAATTTTGTTTATCGATTAACTCTTCAGTTTTTGGAACTTTCTCTCGATAAAATTCTCAAAAAAAGAAAAGATGGCGTCAGAAAAAAGTCAGATTTAAATTCAATTTTGATCGAACAAAAATAATCTTTATGATTAGGAAAAAGATGTTTGATAAAGTGAGAAAAAAATAAGTAAAGGGAAATTGCTTAGATTGTTTCTACACACGCAGACACGGATAATGAAAGATCGAAAAATTAACATAAAAAATTTAACACCAACGAACTAAAAAAAAATGTTCGATTTTTAATTCAACTTCCTTTTACACTTCTCTCACTTTTTTCTGCAATAAACTGACGTTTACTGATACGTTTTGTCAATACTTACTAAATATACCTGAGTATGGTACAAGGTCAATCACTTTTGGAGGGACAGAGATGGAGCAAGAAAGATAATCTTACAGTGATTTCCCTTACACACTGTTTCGGTTTTGGGTTTTAGTTTATATATTTTTTAATCATTTCAACCCAAGCAAGGCAATAAAGCCACTAAGACAAAAGGGGGTACTAGAATATAATAAAAAATGATTAAGGAGAGTGAACAATTGAAGAACTGGAATTAAGATGACAGAAGATAACAATTGACATTGCACCTAAATTTTTGAAGATCAAAATTGAGTGAAAAGCAAGAAACCGGACAGAGCTACTCAAACGAGAAGTGCAAGAAAATAAACTGCAATAGAATTTACGGTTACATCTAGCCAGCGCAACTTTGAATTGATGAGACCTTGTTGTCAATAAAGTGCTGCTCTTAAATTCATAAAGCCTAGGTAGCATTGAAGAAAATAATATTTATTTTGAAAATACAAAAGAGTATAGCACAAGGTCAAAAGCGGGGACAGCGGAAGGCTCGTCTTCAATTTGTCTTATCTTAAACTTAGCTAGCGACAATTACTGACGCAAACATATTCCTTACACCAAAATCAACACATTCTTACTTACCATTCTTACTACTATCATCATAATACCTCAAAGTTCACCAGAACAACTAGTTTGAAAGTATTTATAGAAAAGGCACAGGGAAGCTAGATTATGGCGGTAGTGACCAAAGTCGAGATGTCAGGACCAATAACATTGCAAATTCTACTTTGCATTTTAGCAAGACACTATAAATATATATCAGAAGCACCAGACCAGATGCGGCAGCAATATTCAATGCATGGAAGAAAGGTAGATATATAAATATTTAAGATGGATTCTGTCGAAAAAAATTGTTTAGCTTGACATATTGAAAAATATTTCATAGCAGCAGACCTAGCAGTTGATTGAATATCATATATGGTAGTGAGGAATTTGGCATTCATTGACGGAACCGTTAGCGTTACTATCGGCTGGAATTTGCACAATCTTTTCCTTAAAAGAGTTTTTTCAAGAAATCAGCGAGTTATCGCCCTTTTCCGTATTTATGGGAGTTTCTTTCAAACAAACTTGTTTTTGTCAGTGTGAAAAATCAGTAATATGATTATAGCATTATTTTCTCTTTTCGTGACATTATTATAGCTTTTGTTATTTGGTAAAGTAAAGCTGTATTTCCTTTAATTGAACGCGTTAAATAACTAAGGAAATGTATGTCGCCATTGCTAAGATCTACAAAAATAATGGCTCTTCTATGCCGCACAGAATGTTTTTTATAAATGTATATCGCTATCTTCGAACAAGATAACAAAAAGATAACATTTATTAACTGATATAAAGGACAGGAAATTGTGGAGAGCCATAATTGCCAACGTCCTGAAGGAACACTGCAGATAGAAAAGATGAACGAATAAGATAATATCTAAAATGAGAAAAATAGGAATTACAGTTCGTAATAAATTTTATGTCAATTACAAGTGGAAGATGGGCTTGCTTTCAAGTCTGTTATTTGGTTGAGGGTCGGTAGCAATTACATCAGGACTATGGGTATCTGTAGTGCTCTATTTAAAAAATAGGATTACGGCCACCTCACGTTGAAACATCTGCTCCCGTACGATCACGTCGAGTCTGGTCAGTACCGTTTGGGAATTACAGGTGCTGCGAGCTTCGATGAGAAAGTGATGTAATGGTTTATGACTCAGAATTGTTAATCGGGGTGTAAAGTTCCAATTCCCGTTCCTTACGCGCAAATATACTCGGGAAAGCCATGGAACACCTTCTTCTCCCTCTCTCATCTATGGGTTAATTAGTAAGACTTGTATCACTAAACCGCTATGATCTAAAATTCCTACCATCTAAAAATATTTTCTAGCTTCAAATAACCTTCAAAAAGTTGATAAGCCGTAGGAAAAGAATCAATCAATCGAATACTGATTACATACACAGGCAGGTCTTGTACATTTATTTACTTTCTTTGGAATATAAAGGTATAGAAATAATATGAGGGATCAGATTATATATTGATTGTAATATAGAACTGACTCCCCCATTTTATCTTCACATTATAAATTTTTACAATTTAAAATTAATTGTTAAAAAACAATTTAAATTTAAATTTTCTGGCTTTAAAAAACCTGCAAAGTGTTGATAAGTCATAGAAAACCAATCAACCAAATCCAAATATTTAAAGAATAAACAATTATTACTTTCCGTCAAAAAATAATTTCCGTTTTATGAAGTTTATTCGTCAAAGAAGAGGAATTTTATACTTACATCTTATTCAACTGTATATTCACCATTATTTGCAATGTCTTGTTGCCACATATCAAGCAGTAGTTCGATACCTTTTCAGTAAAATTCCGCAGTTTTTTATGTGAACAAAAAAGTTTTCGACGAACTCTTTAATCTTTTTTTTTTCATCAGAGAAAATTTTCCCCAAGAAAGCAACAATCGAAAAATGTAACAATCGCTTGGTGCAAAGTCAGATAAATATGGCGGCTGGGATAGAACAGACCCTGTGGATTTCCTTCCAGAAGGGCTTTTCCTTCCGGAATGTTCCGGGAGGATTGGCAGAGGAGGAGAATGTTTTTTTTTTCTCGTCGGTGTAGATGCTGCGGATGTAGCATCTGTTCCGTACCGGAGGCCGTCTCTACTCCCTTGCGTTCCCACCACCGTTGCGTGACATCCGTTACGTATTGTTGGTATGACCAGCTATGATTAGCTTAGACCAGGAGCCCGAGTGGAAAAACTCAGGTTCCCACATTAAAAACCGACCTTATGTCACAGCCTGACTGAGTAGGGGTTAAGAACAGACCAACCGAAATTTGTTTCTGTGTTATACTTGTTATATGCCGCCTTACGTTGGCATGTAGGAAAACAATACTTTTTTTTCCATTCACTGTGTACGCTGCCATTATCGTGCAAGATCTAAGGTACGTTTATGTTCTCCAGATTTATTCTCAACTGCTACGTATGGTTTGCAGTTAGATTGATACGTTCGTCATTAAAATTAGTTCCCCAAAACGGAAATTACTTATGATAATATTAGCTGTTTCCTTATAAGGAAACATTCATTGACTGTATAGTATAGTGAGTGATATTTTCTCTTAAAATTATGAAACAGTCTATTAAAACAGTTTTGAAGGAAAATATGTTTCTCAAGTGCAGTAACTTTTATCGCTCTTTCTAGTATTGATGGGGTTGCCTTTTTAATCTTTTGTTTGAAGTCGTGTGGAATCTCAACATCTTGATTATGTCATTATTTTCTCTTCAGGTTACATGTGATATCGATTTTAGTTGCTGTTCCAGGAACGCGGTTTCTGTTATTTAGTCCAGTTCTTTGTTTGTGACTGTGTAGCGCCAGTCGACCAGGTTCGAATCTTCTTTTTTTTTACAGTAATGTTCACCTTGTACAAAGCCCGGTGGCCACTCGATGTAGAGGGTTACGATAAGGGGTAGTTTATATGGATAGGAGGGGAAGATAACGGTTGAATATTGATTTGAACAGGTTAAGGTTGTAGTGATCGAGGAAACATCATCTAGGGTGTCATAATGCAGTGGTTCGCGAGAAGAAGCTGTTTGAGTGGAACTTACTTTTCGCCGATGGAATATGGAAGGAATGTGGATGGTTTGCTACCATGTAAGTGGTATGGCGGGTTCTTGTCGTGAAGCTCAGACCCAGTGAAACCAGGAGATGCAGTTCATCGGAGCACTTTCCCTGGTAGTAGCGATAGAGCGGCGAGAGGCTCGCCACATCTCGTCTGTGAGAGAGAGGTTGGAGGGAGGAAAATAATTCATCTCCCACAAGGACTCGGAAGCGCTTTTCAACTCTCGAATAAGGATGGTTCTCGCAAAGATGTACACGCCTCATTCGCTGGAAGTTATTTTTATCTATTGATCTGTGCATGCTCTTGTATGCAGATGACATTTTAGATATTTCCGAACAAGTTTGGCGACATCCCTATGGAAGTTTCAAATAGAGACGTTTATTTGAGGAGATATCTCGAGTTACAGTTACACGTAACAATTTCAATTGCAAAATGATGACCCTAGCTGCCAATCTAATACTGCGCTTAAATTCATAAAGTCGAGAAATAATGTTTATTTTGAAAGTACAAAAATGTGGCACAGGGCCATAAGGGGGGATGGATGGAGGCTTGTCTTCAATCTGTCTTATCTTAAACTTAGCTAGTCACAATTACTGACCCAAACATTCCTTAAACCAAAACAACACATTCTTAATTACCATTCTTACTACAGCCACCATAAAACCTCAATGTCTCTATGAAGTCATAACTAGTTCCCATATGTACAGTTTGTCTGTGTGGAGTGGGAAATAAAAATAACAACCATGCAAAAAGTTTATCAGAACAATTACCAAGAAAATATTTATAGAAAAAGCATACGGAAGCTACGTGATGGCAGTGGGAAAGTAATTGAAGTCGAGATGCCAGGTCAGGAGAAATATCATTGCAGCTTCTTTGGATTTAATCTTCGAAGAAGCCGTACCGCGTCTGATACATATGCTCAATCAATTGTTTATATGATGTTTTATTTCCTTTTTGCAACATTTAATTTAAAGTATGTTTCTAAATTAAATTATTTCCTTTTCATCTGATTTCAGACTAGAATTCATTCTCTTGCTTGCGAGATTAGAAATCATTTTGGCGAAAGCGAAAAATTCTCACTGTACTGCTCTTACCTTCTGCTGTCAGCAAAGCATTTGATTGAAATACTTTTCCATAATAAATCATTTCATGTCTACAGAATGGACACAAACTCGTTGCAAGAATTTCCCATGTGTAGATTTTAAGGAAGCCAAATCATGTCTGATAGACGTCTAATCGATTGTTCAAATTTTTCATCCAAATAGATTTTTACCTGGTAAAGCTGTGTATTAGAACATCTCGAGCCCTATTCTGCCCATCTTATTTATAAACATCCCCTGAAGCGCGTTGAAGGTAAACTAGTCTGAAAGAATGATTAGGTAATAAAAGACGAAAGTTGGGTCATTAGATCATTTCGGTCAGTTTTCTCAAGGCTCTGCCTACCATGTACTGCACAAATATTCGGAACATAGTGTGCTAAGACTTATCGGTTTCTCGGCACACCAATCCGCCGAAAAAGACACAGAAGGCTTTACAAGACTTAAAGCGATTCTAAATAATAATAACAATAATAATAATAATAATGTTGATCGTCTGTATATG
This sequence comes from Acanthosepion esculentum, assembly GCA_964036315.1. Taxonomy (NCBI): domain Eukaryota; kingdom Metazoa; phylum Mollusca; class Cephalopoda; order Sepiida; family Sepiidae; genus Acanthosepion; species Acanthosepion esculentum. The sequence goes on from OZ038505.1 coordinate 41,678,247, forward strand.
TCCAGATCCGAAGAAGGCAGAGGATTAATTCAACTAGAACTCATATAAAATCACAACAATCGGTATACAGTGTAACAAATAAATAACAGCAAGTATAATAAATTAATCTAAATACATCCAAATATATAAATAAACTAACAACCGATACCGACAAACTAGCCGTTTAGAAAAAACAAATAAAGACAATCAACCCAAATAAATAAATTAAATGACAATAAATTAAAAACTGTTCCCACCAAAATAATAGTCAGAACAAACCACGACATTCAACCCCAAAATTCAACAAATAGCTTTAATCAATGACAAATAAACAAATATATAAGATAAAAAATAAAAATGAAAAATAAATAAAAACAAGAAAAACAATTTGACCCAAATAAATAAGCAAATAAACGACTTCCGGTAAATGACCGCGATAATAGACTACCAACAATAAGCTATATAAACAAATTTTTACTTCGTTAATAAAAAACACCGATCTAAACAAAAAAAAAATATGTATAAGATAAAAAAACAAAACAAAAAAAAACAAAACAAAAAAAACAAGCAAAATAATTTTACATAAATAAATAAACAAATAAGCGAATTCCGGTCAAAATAACCGCCAAAATAGATTATCCACAATGCACCACTGACCCTTATATATAAATAGCCGAGAAAAATAACAGCACTAGCATGAAACAGACTGTCGCCTCTAAGTGTTGACTTCTATGTTCACTTATATATATATATATATATATATATATATATATATATATATATATATATATATATTAGTTTTTCTTTTTAAAACATTTGACCACAAGCAAGGTGATAATGATACTAACATGAAAGGGGTCACTGAGAGAGAAAGAAAAGGAGAAGACGTCAGTAAGGAGAAACGGCAACAAAAATACAGGTTTCAACTGACGTTGCATTTAAATTTTTGAAGATCGTAGTTATCAGGGAAGCAAGAAACCGGAAGGGATTTTCTCAGGCGAAAAAATCTATTAGAATACAACTTCCGGTTACATCTATCTTATTCAATAATAAAATGATGAGACCTACTTACCAATCTAGTACTACGCTTAAGTTCATGCGGTTTAGATACTAAGAGGGAAAACTCAGACCATTTATGATAATATTTATAGAAAAAAAAAGAAGGGAGCCATATTATGGAAGTGGTTTGGTTTAGACTTCTAGATTTACGGTATATCAACATCAATAGGTTATTTAATGCCGACAAGATTTTTAGAATAGATTCGTTCGTTTGTTTAATGGCACATCAACTCCTTATGGGTCATTTAATGCCGATATTTAATTTATTGATAGCATTAATAATTTATTTTACAAAAATGTATTGCGGGTAACATTTTTTTCTAAAATGTATTGTTATTATTTTTACTATAAAAATATTTATACGTTCATCGTGTTTTGGCCCCCAGTGTGGAAGCTAACTATTTGCCCATAGCTGGGACCCTAAAAGGTGCTACCAAGCTAGGTGTAGGTGGACCTGGGAACAACAGTAATTAAGAGGTGGTTCCACGCTCCTCGAAACTTCCCGATCAGATTACTTGCTGTCGAATGTAGTTTATCGTCATACCCAGGACACGTTACAGAGGTGGGAAAGTGACTGAAGTGACGTCCCTTGGAATGAAGTTTTCTAATTATCCTGTTCAAAGATGCTCGTCTGTGGTCTTCTCCTGAATGAAAGCCGGCATCGATGCTGTCATTCTAGCAAGGAAATACCAAGTTAAATCGCGTCCATCTCCATGGTTATCACCTGCTTGCTCAGCCTCTATAGACCACAGGAATCACTTCAAGCGGCTGTACCAGAGCGACACGTCTGGTCGGAAGAGACATCTATTTGTCTCTGCTCGTAACGAGGGCGAGCGTGTCCCCAGAGAAGAGATGTTACTATTTACTGATGGATTGCAATAACGTATAGCATCTCACAAGTTCAGTTCTAGAGATTATTGGCGGTTCTACAAGAGTGTGCTGAACAACAGCAATTCCTCAATCGCTCTTATATTCAGTCAATTCGAAGTCCTGACATCTACATCAGATAAGGTTGTATGTTTTGCTCGGAAATTCTCTTCCAACTCAGCACTCGATTCATTTGGAATACTCACACCTGATTCCACGACCCTAGAACAGAGGCTCTACTGAGTGATATGCGCGTAACATCGTCACTGGTTTCGGACATCATTTCTAAATTAGACTCCCATAAAACTATCGGAGGTGACAGGATACCAGTCATCGTTCTAAAGAAACGTGCTACCGAGCTGGCTCCATTTATCTCCATACTCGTATAGCATCTCACAATGTTTGACACTTTAACTTGACTTTGAGGTTCTTGACAAAATCCAAAGATGGTTCTGCAATATAATCGATCCTGACTTGACATCTCAACTTCGTGTGTGTGTGTCTCTGTGTGTGTGTGTGTCTCTGTGTGTGTGTGTGTGTGTGTGTCTTTGCCCCTGAAAGTATTCGATACCACCGACACGACATTTGATGAAAAGATCCGGGTTAGAGATTTTGTCCTGCCGTGGATAACCGCATATTGAACGAAGACAGCGTTTATGAAAAGCATCAAGTTGATTGATGTGTGTCCTGTATGGCGTCCATGATTCTGACCTATAAAGAAGTGTTTCGTGTGAGAGAACAATCCTGCACGGGATTTGCAAACAAATCCACACGAGAGATATGCTGAAGAGTTGACTGTCATATAGGCTGATGTGTTAGCATGAGATTTAGCGTTGGTTCTTAATTCTCTCAGATGGCTGAGACGATTCTTTTCAAAGTTAGTTATACCTCGGTGACAGGTGTTTCTCCAGTTTGTTCGGTTTTCAATAGGGATGTTTACAGCATTTAAATTGTCTTTGAAGCGTAAACATGGACGGCCTTACGCTTACCATGAAATAGTTGGCTATACATGAGGATTTTCGGCATCCGATCATCACTCATTCTGAAGACATGACCAGCTCATCTGAACTGTGATTGCATCAGAAAGCATTCAATACCATCGACACCACATTTGATGAAAAGATCCGCGTTAGAGATTTTGTCCTGCCGTGGATAACCGCATATTGAACGAAGACATTGATGTGTGTCCTGTATGGCGTCCATGATTCTGACCTATAAAGAAGTGTGGTCAGAATGCCTGCACGATAGACACTGATTTTCGTCTTCAGTGAAATCCCACGAACATCCTATAGGTGATGCTTAAACTTCCCAAAGGCATTGGTTGCCTTTGATATTCATTTCACGAAGGACTGAAAGCATCTGTTCTATTTAATGGAGAGTTTTCAGAAACCTTTGATGTAACAAATGGCACAAAACAAGGTTGTGTCATGGCCCCTGTACTTTTCGCTCTCTTCTTTTCAGTCATGCTGCACCATACTTTTAGTGATCTTGACATGGGTATACAATTTGAAACTTGCACAATTGGTGGCCTCTTTAACCATCAACGTTTTAAATCAAAATCGTCGACTCAAGCAAGCATTATTCATTATCTTATTTTTGCTGATGACACGGCAATCATGGCTACCTCAATCAAAGAAGGCTATACATAAGTATTTTCAGCATCCGATCATCACTCATTCTGAAGACATGACCAGCTCATCTGAACTGTGATTGCATCAGAAAGCATTCAATACCACTGACACGACATTTGATGAAAAGATCCGGATTAGAGATTTTGACCTGCCGTGTATAACCACATATTGAACAAAGACAGCGTTTATGAAAAGCATCAAGTTGATTGATGTGTGTTCTGTATGCCTCGCTGCTTTCGGTATTTCAGCTTTTTGGAAGTCATCCTCTGTAGTTCCTGTTTTTAAAACTCTGGAGAACCTTCTGACGCCTCTTTTACCCTATTAGTCTCTTACCGCGTTTCGGTTTCAGTGCATTTTAACTGCACATCAGTTAAAATGCACTGAAAAACGTTGCATCTTTGTTGTGAGTAAAATGGTTTTGTCTATATGATAAAATTATAATAAATAAATAATTATCGCTCTACTACCTGTATCGAGCTCTTTTTTGAATTAACGCTGCGAACGTTGGAATTTATATATTACTTTCGTTCTCATCGCATCGGATATATATATATATATATATATATATATATATATATATGTGTGTGTGTGTGTGTGTGTGTGTGTGTGTATATATGTATGTGTGTGTATGTGCAAACATTTATGATAAAGTCCTTCAGAAGACGAAACATTTCGGCTAAGTATAGTTTTTCCTCTTGTTTTATATATATATATAGGCCACACTACAAATCGTTTAACACGCAGATTAACCCTACACCTTTCTGACAATAGCTCAATTAGATCTCATTTAAATATTCATGGAGACCTACCGGACACTATTCGGAATATACTTGTCGACAACACTAATATAATAGCATCATCCACTTGCAAAAAAAGGCTAAAAATAATGGAAGCCTTACTTATAAAATTAAATAAACCAACCCTTAATAATATTAACTTTGAACATGGACATAATATCTTGACCGTGTTTTGAAACAAAAAATGAATCACTTTATAAAACACACACAAACTATTTCTAATTCTAACAGTTGAAATATAATCCTTGATAATGGCTAAATGTATAGCCGAAAGCGCTCGGAAAAGAACATTCGGACAATTTTTATATAATTTATCCTCTGAAAAGAAAAACTTTATTAGATCGCACGAGAAATTATATAAAAAACTAAATAAAAGCACCTTGTCAGTCGTTTTTAATGAAATGTGCTTGAAAGAAGGATTGCTGCCTAAATACACACACACACACATATATATATATATATATATATATATATATATATATATATATATATATATATATATATATATATACCTACAATACCAGACCAGTATATTGTATAAGACGAGAGACATAAGTTAAAAACATAAAGCAATGATTTTAATGTGATAATGTAAAATCATTTGAAATTTATTTATTACAAGCTAAGAAAAAGACATTTTGTAAAAGTTAAATCATTTGAAAATATTTATTTAATACAGGCAACAGAGACACAATCTCGCCAGTTTTGTGTAAATTCTAGCAACGCTAGTTTCTTCATTACATTTGGGTTATTTTCAACAAGAGAATCTGGGAAAAGAGAGTATAATTACTTATAAAGTTACAACCAATAATCGTATGAAGGTAGTAAAAATATATTTTTATCACGAAATTTGAAAATGAATTAATCACGGGACAGGGGACCCTGCTATCCAATATGGAACATGTCCAGTATATAAGGGACGTCTGGCAACCCTAATTAAGGAGACTGACCTACTGCGCAGGTTTAACTGTTGATTCCTTCGCGTTTTTCTTTGATTGGATGATTTTTTTTAAACTAAGCACTATAAGCATCTAAACCTTTCTAACAGAAGATGAACAAATCTTCTTTAGAAAGAAAGAAAATAGATCGATTATTTATTTTGTTAGAAAATTGCTCGAATTATATCCAATCGAAAACGTCCAAGAACAAATGCAAATATCATTCTGAATATTAGTAAGAATCATTCAAATCTTTTTGGACGTTTTCATAATTTATTCTCTTCTTTTTTTTTAAAGAAAAAAATAAGTTTCGAATTTCAAGAAAAGACAGGTTTGGAAAAAAATTCTACGTTTCGAATTTCACGAAAAGAATGGTTTAGAAAAAGAACAATGAAATAACCAAAAAATAATGGGTATTCTATGAACGGAATGGTTTCTCAGAAGTAGCAGAATGGATTAAAAAAACAAACATTTGAAAATGCTGGGTAAGGGAATGAAGGTAGAATGAAATTTGAGACTGTTTGGTCTCATCTGGGAGGAGACAACAAATGGCAAAATTACTGAAACGATTGTTGTAAAACAAAATAAGAAACGAAATACAGCAGATACAAACAGGGAAATGGAAAAAAGTAAAATCATGATGTTGTCATATTTCTTCAAACTGATATGCAAATGATTGCAACCGAACAGAGGAAAGGTTACTTAACTCCGGAATTTACGCATGCGCACAAGTGAATCAATTTAACTTCTTTATTTTCCTTTTGACATTTTCTCGCATGCGTTCGTGTCCCAAACGTATATATTTATTTAAATATTAAACAGATATTTCTCTTTCCCTCCAATTTGTAAGTTCTTTTTCTCTCTTTTATAATTAGCCAGATCGGAAAATATCGAATCTTTTGAAGGCAGTATCTAGGGTCAGAGTTATGGATGAGAAAAATACATAAGATAAACAGACATTTTAGATCAAAATTCAAGTTATGTTTGACTGCGGAATTATTGTCTTATATACATATCGTATCTATCTATCTATCTATCTATCTATCTATCTATCTATCTATCTATCTATCTATCTATATAGTGTTTTCTTTTCTGGACACAAAGTGTGTAATCACTGCCCAAAAGTGTTGCATGTCCGAGGGCTTTTGGCTATACTTTTAGACATCATCAAGGATGATTTTATTTTTACTTTTAACTGAATATATGGTTTATGTTATGTATGTATCTAGAGTTATAGGTATGTCATATTTTCAAAACACGGTCAGCACATTGTGGCTGTGTTCAAAGTTAATGTTATTGAGTGCTGGCTTTTTATTTTTAATATTAAGGCTTCCATCATTTTTAATCTTTTTTTACATGTGGATGAGGTTTAATACGCTTGTATTTGGTACTAGTATGTTTCGGATAGAGTATGGTAAGTTTTTTTATGTCTTTAATTGAGTCCTAATGGAGCTATGGTCTGGGTGGTGTAACGTAAGTCGTCTGGATAGACATGTAGTTGTGTGACAGATATAATTATTTATGATGTTACCGATTCCAGATGTGTGTGTGTGTGTGCGTACATATAAATAATATATATATATATATATATATATATATATATATATATTGTAATCCACAGACAGACTGTTTCGCTGTATCACAGCTCATCAATGTGTGTGTGTGTGTGTGTGTGTGTGTGTATGTATGTATGTATGTATGTATGTATGCAATAACAGTATAAACTTCAGGTGGGCTCTGTGGGCATTTTCCAGGTGGGAAATTGCAAAATGCCCGTGCAAATGTTGCAATATGCGCTAGCTAGCTGTGCATTGCAACTGGTGTCCTCGATATCGAGTGGCCAATTATTATTATTATGTATGCATGTATGTATGATGGACTCTCCAGTCTTTCAGTTCAGTTTTTATGCCTATGTTTCGTGTGAGAGAACAATCCTGCACGGGATTTGCAAACAAATCCACACGAGAGATATGCTGAAGGGTTGACTGTCATATAGGCTGATGTGTTAGCATGAGATTTAGCGTTGGTTCTTAATTCTCTCAGATGGCTGAGACGATTCTTTTCAAAGTTAGTTATACCTCGGTGACAGGTGTTTCTCCACTTTGTTCGGTTTTCAATAGGGATGTTTACAGCATTTAAATTGTCTTTGAAGCGTAAACATGGACGGCCTTACGCTTACCATGAAATAGTTGGCTATACATGAGGATTTTCGGCATCCGATCATCACTCATTCTGAAGACATGACCAGCTCATCTGAACTGTGATTGCATCAGAAAGCATTCAATACCATCGACACCACATTTGATGAAAAGATCCGCGTTAGAGATTTTGTCCTGCCGTGGATAACCGCATATTGAACGAAGACATTGATGTGTGTCCTGTATGGCGTCCATGATTCTGACCTATAAAGAAGTGTGGTCAGAATGCCTGCAAGATAGACACTGATTTTCGTCTTCAGTGAAATCCCACGAACATCCTATAGGTGATGCTTAAACTTCCCAAAGGCTTTGGTTGCCTTTGATATTCGGTTAACTATCTCGTAATCCAAACACACACACACACACACACACACACACACACACACACACACACACACACACACACACACACACACACATATATATATATATATATATATATAATATAAATTGGACATTGAAGTCAACACCCAGCGGCGAATGTCTGTTTCATGCATGGTCGGCCAGCTGTTGTATTTTGGTACATTTGCATGTTTTTGTTTGTCTACCAACTGGTGCGCATGCTTACATTTATATCTTGGTCAACCTAAGAACATTTGACCTCGTAGTGTGTATTACTTAAACGTTAATATCAGTGGATACTCATATTTCACAGCTCATCAGTGTGGCTAGACATCCGATCGCTTCATAACCCCTCAGTAGACATTTCAACTGAGTTAAATGTTAATACAGATTCTAAATGCTAACTCAGTACTGACTAATGTTGCAAATAAAACATATGTATCTGTCTTTATTTGAAGGGAAAATAATATGGTATCATTAAGACAGTATTTTCATAGTTTTATTTTTTTTATTTTCAGGTCATTTTCACAAAATGACATGACAAAATCAAAGCAGCTAAGCATTGAGGTGAGAGCACAAATTAATTTTCTTTAAAGAAAGATAGTCTCAAAGACAAACTGACAAGAAGTTAAAGATTTATAAACATGGGGTGCAATATTCGTTACAAAAGCAGTTGAAACAGATGCAAATGTTGCAAAATCTGGAGCACCAAAAGTAAATAACTTCTGCGTATAAACACTTGCTTATTGAGGGCAAAAGAAATAGAGAGTCCAAAGTCAAACTTTTTGGTAGTAAGAGCGGGGGTGTATGTGAGAAGAAAACCAGCAGTAAGACTGAATAATGAATGTGTCGTTCCAACAGTTAAGAATGGTGTTGGCTCTGTTGTGGTGTGGGCGTGTTTTGGGGGTGAGAAGGCTGGAGATTTGATTCAGATCAAGGGAATCATGACAAAAAAAGACAATACCGTTCGACATACTCTACTATCTGGTTTATGTATAAATTGAAAAAAAAAATTCTTCTTTCAACAAAAGTCAACGATCCAAAACACCTTTCTAAATTATGTCAAAATAAACCTCGAGTCTAAAATAAAGGAAACAACATTTTGGAAATTATGACTTGACCGCCTCAATCACTTGACCTATCTTCCTTTGAATTAGTATCGGATGAACTGGACAGGAGAGTTCGAAAAGAATACGCACAGAGTGAGCGTGAGTTTTTTCAGTGATTATGAAGGTCTGCCATATTTTTATTTTCAAAAAGTGATGGAAAGAATGACAAGAATTTGTAAAGCAATAATGAAAGCAAGTGATGGTTTTTATTGACGAAAACACAATATGATGCTCTTGGATGATAATTTTTTTATCGTTAAGTTAGTGAAATTTTATCAATTTCTTTAAAAACAATACAAAAATATCTCATTTTAATGTTTTTAAAGAAATGCAGAATGGCCCTAAACTGTATATATAACAATTAGCATTATATACAAGACCAATGCTTTATATATACTTTATATACTTATACTTTATATATACGCAGTACTAAATGTCTCAACCAAAACCGCTTCTTCGAATTCGACCAAAATTCAAGATTTTAGGAGGAATCACTTCTGGGTCCGGCCAGTAACTTTTCAGTGTGTGTGTGTGTTGAAATAAGTTAGATGAGACTTTAACGGAATAATAAATGTAAGAGACAATTTGGAAATCTATTTTGACGCGTTATACCATCAGAAAAAAAATGACAAAAATGTAAATCATCTTCTGGTAAAATGAAATTCTCTTTCCGATGTTGCCGGTTCATCAGCGAAACATGTCAAATTAGAAGTTTTTACAAAACATCTTTGTACACACACGCACATAATATTATACATACATACATAAATTCATACATACATACATATATACACACACACACACACATATATATATATATATGTGTGTGTGTGTGTGTGAGAGAGAGAGAGAGAGAAATGTATACACACAGTAAAAGAGGAACGAACAGCGACATATACAAATATACAGATGTAAAAAGTGAGATCAAATTTCACACGCATAGAGGTAAAGACGCATCCACTTATCCAGAGAAACAGAGATTCGCCATAAAAGACTGATAAAGAGATAGCGCTAGACGCACTCCATAATAGCTACATCATCACAAAAACCGAAGACGTAATCAGAAGAATGAGATGGAAACCTTTACTTCTTCCTCTGGGACCAGAAACAAAGCGAAATCTCCAAAAAGGTAGATACATACGGATTCAAAAACTTGAAAACAGCACCTTTTATAGATCAACTAAAGGAATTTGAAATGGATCTTTTCGATATCATAAGAAATATCAACTTCCACAATCACAAGAACAGCTTTCAAAAACGCTTGGATATGGTCGTCACAGATATCAAACAGTCAAAACAAGTATTTGTAAAGTCGGATAAGACGACAAACTTCTACAAACTCGACCCAAAAGATTATAACACCTTGATTAGAAAGGAATTAACAAAGAATTACAAGAAGGTCAACACAGATAATTATAATGATGTAAACATAATTAATTCATCGGACAAGAGGATTACAGATAAACTGAAGATAAGTGATAGGGTGCCCAAACTTTCGACTAGGGAAGCCTACATCCTACTTAAAGACCACAAACAGGATTTCCTAAACAAGCTACCCACAAGAATTATTAACCCAACCAAGTCTGAGATTGGAAGAATTAGTAAAACAATCCTGGAACGTATAAATAAACAAATAAATGATCAACTCGGCCTAATCCAGTGGGTCGGTACTGCAGAAGTTATTGACTGGTTTAAAAACCTCAATAGCAAAAACAGCAGTACCTTCATCCAATTCGACATCGTGGACTTCTATCCATCGATATCTAAAGACCTTTTCGAAACGGCCTTGGAGTTTGCCGAGTTTTACTCCGATATTTCCAAAAGTGAAATTGATATCATCCTTAATTGTAGGAAATCAATTATGATACATAACCAAGAACAATGGATAAAGAAGTCTGGTGAAAATTTTGATGTTTCCATGGGATCGCTGGATTCTGCTGAATCATCGGACTTGGTAGGACTGTTTATTTTATATAACCTCACAATTCACAATGAAATTAATATTAATAATATAGGGATTTATAGAGACGATGGTTTGATGGTAGTGAATAATTCCACCAGTAGCAAAGTTGATAAGTTGAGGAAATTGATACATAGAGTATTTAAATCTTTACACCTCAAGGTGAAAATTAATTCTAATATAAAACAAGTAGACTTTTTAGATGTAACCTTAAACTTACACTTAAATAATTTCCAACCCTTCTTAAAGAATAATGCCAACCCCATTTATATAAACCCTAATTCCAATCACCCAACGCCAGTTATTAAACATATTCCATCATCTGTTGAAAGCCGTATAAACAAGCACTCTTCTAGCAAAGAAATATTCGATAAACACAAGACTATCTATAACAAATTCCTCACCGACAGTGGTTACAGATCTTTCGAAATAGAATATAGAGAAAACTGCAGTTACCCTAAAAAAACAATAGAGGAAGGAGAATAATTTGGTACACACCTCCCTTCAACAAGTTTGTTCGTACCAAATTAGGGCACAAATCTAATTAACAAACACTTCCCTAAAGAAAGTAAATTAAGCCAGATCTTCAAGCGCAATACCTTAAAAATTAGCTACAGCTGTTCTAGAAACTTAGATAAAATTATTAAATCACATAACAATAAAGTACTGAAATTACATAGTGATAATAAACGAAACCTAAATACAAGTTCTAATACACCCCAATAAAAAAGACTCTGCAACTGTAGAATCCCCGACCAATGTCCATTATTAAACAGATGTTCGTGTTGTTCTTCCTTGGTCCTACCATGGACCATAACATTATTAAAGCCTCCATTATTTTTAACCTTTTTTTACAGGTGGATGCAGTTAATATATTTGTGTTTTCTACTAGTTTGTTTCTAATGGAGTCTGATAAATTTTTGTGTGTGTTTAAATGGGTTCTAATGGAGCTGTGATCAGATAGGTGTAACGTAAGACGTCTGGATAAGCATGTAGTTGTGTAACCGATGTAATTATTTATGAGTCCGGTTTTATCAGGAACACAGTTCCTTAAGAGATATTTGAACTCATAGATAATGTTCGTTCTTTGTAATTTTGACTTAGCTGGCGTGTTGTTATTTTTGAGGATAAGGTTAGCTGTTTTAAATTTTTTATAATAGATAATTAATTTGATTTTTTTATTCGGGTCAATTGGGGTAGTGTATTTCTTTATAATATGTCTTAGTGAATATTCGTCTTGTTTGTAATTACTATGCATTTGTTTTTTTTTGTAATATCTTACTCTTCTATTTAGCATAGATCTGACATTCAATTGGTTAATCAAGACATACTCACAAGTCTGTTTTTAATTTTGATCTTATATTCGCCACCCTTTAATTTTCGGAAAAGAGGTAACACTTTATTTTTTTAAAAACTTCCTTAAAAATAATTTAATCACTAGTTACTTACCATCGCCTGAATAAGTACAATAATTGTATTGAAACATGAACACTTTTGTGTAGCAATTTCAACATATCTCTTATAATATATATATATATATATATATATATATATATATATATATATATATATATATATATATATATATATTGTATCCTTAAAAGGGTTACAAACAGACAAAGGTGGTTATCACGTGAAACGAACAGCAACACCGGCGTAGATGGAAGAAAGAGAGGTTTATTGTAAAAGAGAATACACTACTAAAATACAGGTAATCGACTAGCACTTCCCGAAGCCAATCTCAGGTATGACCTGTGCACACTACATATATTTTCTGATAGAGCCAGTCCTAAATAGGTAATAAGGAGAGTGGAACATTCCATTACAACAATATATATATATATATATATATATATATATATATATATATATATATATATATATATATATATATGCCTTTAAATCACACTTTGCTCGTTCAGACTTCCTGGAAAATCATAACTGCTCAGTTTCGTATTCGAAACGTAAAGCAATTTCTAAAGAATTAATGGATTTTATTTTGTTTAATTCCACATACAGTGTAACCCGGATATAAGAGAGTTGTAGGGACCGGAGAAGAAGTCTCTTATACCCGAGTTTACCTTATATCCGGGTTTCTCTTATATCCGGGTTTGGTCTATTATATATACATTAACATAGGCTCTAATTTGAGAACAGAGAAAATCTCTCTTATATCCGTGTTTCTCTTATATCCGGGTCTCTTATATCCGGGTTACACTGTATTTTCATTATCTTAAACCTTATTTTTAGTGGATTTATTTAAAATAATCTTTTATTTCGTATGAGAGACATTTGTATGCATTTAACTTACAATTGGTGGTATATAAGAACGGCTGACAAGAGGAAGTACCCAACTACCTTAGCCACCACTCTAGATTATTATTCTGAATTATGTATAATTCGTAACCGGCAAAATACTCTTTGATGAAAACAATGAAGTAAAAAATAAAAAAAAATAAAATTTGCACCTGACGTTTCTCGTAGACGTTACTTTTTCGGATGAATTCCCCACAGATTCGCAACCATATTATTTGGTTATTTTTTGGCTTAATGAAATTTAGTACTAAAGACCCCACCCCACCCGACGTAACTGACGGGAAAACCCAGTTGTCGTAGGTTGAGAGACCACTTGCTGTTACTGATTCCAGTCGAACACCACTTATCTCGGTTGTATGCGTCGAACGGTCCGAAAATGCAAAACAGCAAAAGGTATGAATTAACTCAGGTTATCGTTTGGACGAAAAAGAAACGATTAACTTCTGTTTCCCCGCGCCCTGCACTTTGCGCACCCCCATTCTTTGCTTCTCCCTCACATACAAAAAAAAATGCGTACGTCTTCATATATTTTATGTATGCTCAGAAAAAAAAATTCTTCAACTCGACAACATAGAAGAAGCTCGGGGTGTGAACGGATCTCTATACTTTCAAGAAATGTAACGGAATTTAATTATACCATAGTGACTCCCAGGCGATCCACATAAAATATAACAAAGGATGTTACCCCAATGATGCGTCGAGTTGGAAATTCCCATTGTGTTCGTGCTCAAGCAACAAATATCAAAAAAGACAATTTTAAACTTACAAACAATAATTCATTTCCAATGGTACGCTAAATGCCAAAAAGCATCTGTCGCACGAGCATATCGATAAATCAGTCTTATGATATGATCCAAATCGAAAAGGCGTCTAGTAGTAGAACTCTAATAAGAATACTTTTATTTATCGTTTTGTACTTTTTTCTGACTTGGTTTTTATGTAAATGTGTTAAGTACTTTCCGGAAATCAGTACCGACCCTTGGCATAACGTTTTAAAAGAGGCATATAAAAAAATTGAATAGACTTTTTTCAGATGTGGCCTTAATTTAAATGGACTATAACTGTAAAATTTCTTGATGAACTGGGAAATTTTATCTATAAGACAAGCTCTATACTAAGCCTAACATCGTGGAACAACACCTAAGATAAGAAAAGCATGGCATACAACATCTTAATAGAGCTTTCAGGTGTTATGTCATGAAAACTACCGGATTTTCTTTGAAGAAATCATGTCACTAATTAGGTTTTAGGTAATTTTTTCAATGGCTACCCGTTTTCTTTAAAGCAACCATACCACTAAGGTTTTTCAGTTTAATCCATTTTTGAAGATCTTCCGGGGGATTACGGATTTTACATGAAAATACAATAGTTTGTGTTTAAAGACTTAAATATTTTCTATTGTTTAGGTCTATAATACTTAAAATGATCTTGTGAAACAATGTCATCTTTTATTTATTAGCCCAATTATACATGGTTGTTAGCAAAACAATGAGCCCAGCATGCAAATTACAAAGCAGAGATACCAAAATCAAACAAGTAGAAAATGAAAATATTTAGAAATTGTTTTAACAAAAATCAGAAAAACGCGTTGAAATAGCCAAAGTTGCACTCCAAATGCTAAGCACAGTTGTTAAGAAAAGAAAAACTCGCTAGAAACAAAGAAAAGAGTACGGAACTGTTACACCATATCTGTTTTCCTATATGGCAGTGAATGCTAAACAATCTATTCAAAGATGAAGAAGAGACTTGAAGAGACAGAAATGTGGTTCTACAGAAGGATGCCGAGGATACAATGTTTGTTTTTTTATAGAAAAATGGAAACAAAAACGAAACACATACTTAATACCAGAAAGAGAGTTGTAATTTTCAGAGCACATAACGAGGAAAGAGGGGTTGGAAAATTTGATACTCACAGGGCAGATTGAGGTAAATGCACAAGAGGAAAAACTCATTACCTTCGTGTATTTGGGTAAATTGATCGTGGAACAGGGTTAAGGAGAAATAACAAAAAGACAAAATTTATTAAGAGCTACGAAGGACAGGAAATTGTGGAGAGCCATGATCACTACGCTCTGAGGGGACACGGCAAACAGAAGACTAATGGACATCTATTCGGAAAATCTGCTTTTTCCTGCATTTGTGATTTTGTGACGATGACTTCAAAGTTTTTAATGGAACATTTTTGTTCAATGTTATTTTTTGTGATGTCAACGAACACTCATTTGAGACTCTTGTGATGCTAACGAACACTCATTTGAGACCCTTGTGATGCTAACGAACATTCATTTGAGACTCTTGTGATGCTAACGAACACTCATTTGAGACTCTTGTGATGCTAACGAACACTCATTTGAGACTCTTGTGATGCTAATGAACACTCATTTGAGACTCTTGTGATGCTAACGAACACTCATTTGAGACTCTTGTGATGCTAACGAATACTTGTTGTCACTTTCGTAATGCTCGTTGTAGTAGAGATTTTGTAATCGCAGATACTACTAGAGTACACCCATGAATAATACTGGTGTTCGAATATCACTCGCACAAATAGTACTTGCTCGATAATACTCGCTGAGCTGAATAGAGAAATAGTATAGTGAATAGAGTAGAGAATAGTGGTCCGTATAATAATAGAGGATAGACTAGAAATAATCATCCGTATAGTACAGAGGATAGACTAGAAATGCAGATCGTTAGTCGTCAGCTACTTCCTACATATATGCGTGTCCTCTATGATCACGTAGTCTACTTAATTTAATAATGGGATCGCCTGTGTTTGCTCGCTGGCGATCTATGTTCAAACTCAAGTGTCGGCCACGTCGCTTTATTCCTATATAACAGTTATTATATATAAAGAAAATATATGTAGAATATTTTAGTTGGTATTAATGATGATCATTAACCTGGCCATTTTGTGGAGATGCCTCTCTATGTTTTAAGGGAGTTTAATTTTCTCTCTAAATAATACTTCATTAGCCACGCCCAAAACACACGTCCATATTCTTTTTCGGCAATTATTTTTCATCAATAAAGCATTTTTGTGTGGGTTTAACCCTGTTCTTGAGCTAATTTATCGTTTTGACTCACCTGCCATGCAAGGAAATTCACTTTTTTGACCGTTATAAGTGTCATGCCTTATCTTGTCTTGAGTAATATTTAACCCAGGGCCATGGTAATAACCATTACAACAGTGACATAATAAAATAAATAGCAATTTTCTTCAAACCTGTTGCGGATTGAACAGCCTCTATTCAACCTGTACTATTTTTTATTACTTTACAAATGTGCTAACAAGGAATAAGCAAACAAGAAGATAAACATTCAACAAGAAAAGTTGCATAAGTAAATGGAATTTATATATGCCTAACAACAATTTTACAGACGGTAAATCAGTTGTGTTTGAAAGGCTGAAATTTACTTCTTGGAATTTTGAGCGGGGAAAATGTTCATTTTGCTAAACTTTGAAGTATATTAAAAAGTGTGTGAGTGTGGAGAACTTTAGTAAGATGTATTGTTAATTGTAATTGTTACTCACAATGTTAAGTGTTTCTGTTCTTGTTGGTTGAAGGAGTGAATGTTCGTAGATGTGCGATGTTCGTACGTACGTGTGTGTGCGTTGGTGTGTCATGATGATCCATAGCGTTTTCTCCAAAGCGACAAAACGCGATTTCTCTACTGAACTGTGGGTCTGAGAAGGAGAAAAAAAAAGAAAGAATGAAGATGTGTCAAAGTATTTATAAATAATATGAACCATGTGTTAGGCGCCAAATCAGAGTTTGGGTCTTTTAGCGGGAGTCATTTTTACTAGACAATATATAGTTCATTTTATTTCGTTTAATACCGAAAACATGCTCGAGCCATGATGCGCAGAGACGCGTTTTTGCATTCTGCTTTGTGTCGTCAAGCAGTCAACATCCGGTTTATATAGAAGAGTGTAAGTAACACGACAAATCTGGCCGCTTTTCTGGCTCATAATAAGATTTTCGCTCGGTAGATTTTCAAAAATGTATGGATTGGGAAAAGATGCCTGTAAACATATTCAAGGGATTAATATCTTTGAAAAAAATGGTAACACTATTTTCTGAAGATGGCCCAGAAAAAACTGTTTCTTCTTTCAACCTTTACTCTAAAGTGAAAGGAAGGCAGTCTCATTTCAGGAAGTTTACCAAATACGACAGATTGATGTATGTTTGAGAAATGATCCGATAAAGTATAATTAAAAAAATAAACAAACAAAACGATGGATGTCTGTTCAAATAATTTATTATCTGTCATATTTCATCTTATTATTGTTGCTTTTTATCACAAATATCGAATTTTGAAATTGTTAAATAGAATTAAAAATGTAGCTAAGAATCGAACACACATCCAGTACTTCGGGGATCCCATCTAACATGGACAAAACCCTGTGGTCAACAGTCAAAATTCAAATTATAGATGCTTTTTAAAAAAAAAATAACTGATATTATGCCGAATCAATTGTTTACAACCTATAGTAGTATTAGATATGATAGTTTTTCTCTGATTTTATTAGATAAAGCACTGTTATTTATATTTAGCACGTAACTAAGAAGATATTTAAAAAAGGAAAATAAAGAATGATAGAGAAACAAAATCTTTTCATATTTTCCCATATTCTTGATACTGGAAATATTTGCTTAGAAGCGACTAGCAAATACATAATGTATCAATTTTGGACTAGCCTTTATATATATATTTAGCTAGGTAGATAGAAATATACAGGGTGATTAAAAAGTAACCCCCTATTTTATGTACGAGTGGCCAACCAGGAGTCCTGACTTAACAACCTGTAACATTTTTTTTGTCTGGGGGCGGGTGTTAAAGGAGCAAGTCTACTATACGAAACCAAGAATTTGGAAGAACTTGAAGGGCGAATTCAAGAAGTTATGCCTTCCACACCACAAGAATTCCTGGTGAAATCCGTTGACGCAATTCCTGGGAGGCTCGAGAATTTGGTATCGAAATCTGGTGTGGATGCCGGATTTTAAATTAAACTTCATACTAAACGTTTACTCTTATATCATTTCTTGTAAAAAATATAGTTAATAAATAAAGTATAATTATTTTAATATAGGGAGTTACTTTTCTATCACCCTGTAAATTTCCGTTATTTGAAAGTATTAAATAAAGAAATATTGTCATTATTAACGTTTTACTAGTTGACATTTTATGATATTACGTTTTGTGTCTTACCTCGTTGACAAAGTTTTATATTCTACTTTAGATAAGTAAATAGATTAAGGTAGAACTTAAGTAACATTAGACAGGACTTGAACTCGCATTTAGTCAAATGGGCTGCACACGTTATTTGGTTTGTTCAAAGCATATTCTTTATTTATTCTCTTGAATCTGAACTGTTACGTAATATCAGTCTTCTTGATGGCAGTGAATGCTGGACAGTCTCCTCACAGATGAAGAAGAGACTAAGCAATAAAAAATATGTTTCTCCAGAAAGATGCCGAGGATATCATGGACTGAACATGTGAGCAACGACGAAATTTTAGAGACAATGAAAGCAAAAAGGAAACTTATAATTAATATCAAGAAGAGAGAATTAGAATTTCTAAGGCATCCAATGAGAAAAAAGGCTTGGAAAATCCAATACTAATAGGACAGGCTGAAGGCAAGAGGCGTAGAGGAAAACTTGGTGAGCTTGTGTAACTAGATGATAGAACAGAGTTTTAGGGAGAGATAACAAAAAGACAAAGTTATTAAGAGCTACGAAGGACAGGAGATTGTGAAGAGCCATGGTCGCCTATATCCTGAAGGGACACAACACATAGAAGTAGTAGTAATAGTAGTAGTAGTAGTAGTATAGAAACTGATAGAAAATAAATTAGTCTTTTCTATTCTCCAACGACAAATTTAAGCATTAATATATCCGAGATATAATAACATCTTATCAAGACCGAACGGAGGACTAAAGAAACAGAAATTAACACCAAACATTAAATAAACATAAGAAAATTCTATCTGTTCAACATACGCAAGTCAACAATGAATAATAGTAAGCAATTGATCCACATAGAGAAATTTATATATATATATATACACTGCGTTTCAAATAATTAACGAGGTGACATTTTTTTATTTTGTCTAAGAACTACCAGTCGGAATTTAACGGAATTTCACAGTATAATGGCAATAGGCATATGCGTAGGGTGTATAAAGATTGTACTGTTCTGCGCAATGAGAAACAAACGCTGACCATTTGCAATAGTAACAGATATAAAAGTGTTCCAGACTATAAATGAATGCCATTATAATCGTGCAATTATGGGTCGCAAATGTGACTTGACCGCTCTGAGAAAGATATTATAACATTTGAAATTTCCAAACGCAAATCTACGTTAAAAATATCAAAAATAATTGGAAGATATCACCAAACTGTGAAAAGATTCGTTGTAGCTCCTACGAAAGTACGTAAGAGGGCCTATAAGAGTCACTCGAGGGTTGTTTCCCAACGTTTTTTTTGCCACGAATGAAACGTGAAGCTGTAAATAACCCAAGCCTTGGAGCACTATTTTTTGGAACTGACTCCCATGAGGATGCTTCCTTGATCACAACAACCTGTTCAAATCTCGTGTTAACAGTTACCTTACCCAAATATTCCGATAAACCGTGCTCCTTATCTCTTACCCCGTAATCCTCTACCTCGTGTTGGGCCTTGTACAGAGTGAACATTAGAATTAAAAAAGTATTAACCAGCAAATGACAATTGTCCCCAAGGTCTATCACGTGACCCTTGAGCACCTTTTGAGACATAATTAAATTCTTCCTCCTTTCACAGTAATTGTTTCCATGAGCTCTTCGCTATGGTAGCTCGACTATGGATTTAAGCTCAGTGCTCGACTGGCGTTATCAATTTACAGTTGAGCTAGCTAAATGTAGCCGTAAGTTCTATGCTAAGGGTTTCTTTTATCGCACTTCTCGCTTGTGCAAACTCCCTTCTGGCTCCTTGCCTTCCAGCTAACCTTAATCTGCAAAATATTAAATATATTTTCAATAGCTAAAATACTGTCCTCATGGCTTCTCTTTTATCTCCCTTCTCATTAATGTTTCGGTTCCTCATCCTTCCACACCCTGTAAACCCCTTACGTTTTAGTGGCTTTACTGCCTTTCTTGGGGTGATACCTAATAAAAAAAGAAAAAAGAAAGGGAGATAATTACATTCTGTATCCCTGTAATACTTGTAAGTTGTCTTAATTCTTTAGATGAAACTTTGTTGTTAATATTTGACGAGGTTATCTTTTTCACATTAAGTCTTTCTCTCTCAACATTCTACGACTGTTAATTTAGTCATATAGATCGGAGCTACAGAAATAGTCATCGATTACTTTCGAAAATGCATCCCGTATATTTATTGTCTGACATAGATTTCCTGAATGATTATGTTACTGGCAGTCACCAGCTCACACTGAATAAGTTTTTTTATTGTCACGATATCTACTAGTAAGTTACCCGACTAACAAAGTAAAAAAAAAAAATTACATAGTCTATATACAATCTTACCGATTCCTCAATCTAAGCTGCAATTTATTACTTCACCGTGTTTCCATCCGAAATGAAATTCCAATCAAATTAATTACATTCACTTACATGCTTATACCCTTGGGAAAGGTATGAATCCATCACTTCTTGTCCCAGCTATGGGTAAATAGCAGGACAGATTGGTTTCTATAACCTTGGGTGATAACTGGTCTAGGAGAAGAAAAATTTAAACTAGCCTGGCAAATCCGGATGGCGGTATCCGAAGGCAGTTAATAAATAGACTACCTGGTATTATCTGGCATCCCTTGTGGTCTGCTTTCTCCCAGAAGACGACACACACTTGTGTGTCTTGGGATTGCAGGAGTGGGAAGAGAGAGTTGCTGTGACTCAGCGCAAATCATTGCAACCACATCAACCTGCGCATGGCACCTGGCTGTGCTAGGTTGGATCATCATCGATTCTCGATGGACTCATTTTATATACAACCTTGACTTTGTAATTTAAAGTAAATTATGTCAGGTATAAACTATTGTCAGAAGAAATGAATAAAACTTTCGAACGTGAAACTGTTTTAAACTATAAACATGAAACAGAATTAGAAAAATACGAGCCCGAAGTATAGTCGACGGAGCCGACGTTCAAGCGAATATGGGATGGACAATTCAAAGAAGTTGGTTATACATAATGCTAGAACCATTATTATTCGACTGGAGCTAAAAGAACTCGAGAAAAAAATACCCAGGATTTAAAATAAATAAATAAAAGCGTGGAATTTGTTTAACATTTGATCTATAAGAAAACTTATCCCCCACCTCCAGTTCC
Source organism: Acanthosepion esculentum (assembly GCA_964036315.1). Taxonomy (NCBI): domain Eukaryota; kingdom Metazoa; phylum Mollusca; class Cephalopoda; order Sepiida; family Sepiidae; genus Acanthosepion; species Acanthosepion esculentum. The sequence goes on from OZ038505.1 coordinate 41,699,777, forward strand.
ATTAATATAAAATCTCGCACATGCCTATAATGCACCATTTAACAAATATTGATCATTTCTTTTTCATCTAGATTTTTAAGAGAACTATCGATTCGTTTAGAGCTGAATTTGCCCTAATAACTGTGACTATTGATTTTTCTTAATACTTTTCATTTAGCAATTATTTTTATTTTGTTTGCATCTCGTTGATTATCATTAACACCTGCCGAGAGCATTCGCGTGTCTCGCTCACTGGTTCGAGGAAAGAACTAATGTTCCAGAGGTCTTTGAAGTTCGCAGAAAATATTTTTAGGATTCCATGCATTTTTCGGTCTAAATGTATTATTCTTATTTTGTGCATTATCCCTTCAGGATGTGTGCGATCATGGCTCTCCACAAGTTCCTATCATTCGGAGCTCTAAGCAATTCCTGTCCCATTACAGGCACTACTCTTCCATCTATATACATACTCTCGATAGGTAGATCTTGCTTTAAATATGTCCTTTGGGTGTCAAGCTTTCCAAATATTCTTTCCCCGTCATGCGCCCGAGAAATATCAACTTACTGATTCTAATTGTCCTTTTTATTCCATCATTGCTGACATTCTCTGTCCGTGTTGGCTGTTGTTTGTAGAATTAGCTTATCACTCAACAGTGCTCAATTGAAATGTATTTTCAAAAGCTAAATTATGTCATTCACAGACAGTACTGTTTCGCTATATCACAGCTCCTCAGTGCGACTAGACTTCCGAATGCCTCAAGCCAGGATTGAAACACAACTATATATATATATATATATATATATATATATATATATATATATATATATATATATATATATATATATGTATTAATACATGTTTCATTAAATAATATAGATAAGTGTTGTCTATATATTTTATGTAAGTTTTTTTCATATAGTCTGATAATCTTAATAACATTATCATTAAACAATGAAAGAAAATCACAATATTGATACATACTTTTTTTTAATCCAATCTAAGCTTTCGGCTTACATAAGCCATTATCAAAGATGACAATTACACAATATATTTATGCAATACACGAACAAGAAATTGATGATAGTATTATTTGTTTACATGGATGATTTCCAAGCAACGATAAACACGTGCATATAAAACGCTGAAAGCGAAAATCGCACAACAGCTCATGACGTCACACATGACCACGCGAGAGTGAATCCGATGAGTATTGAGTATGGAAAGCCGTTGGTATGAACCAATGACTTCTGTTACTAATTATAGGCATTTAAGGATATTTTTGGAGATTTCATAGTTTATTTTGTTCACACACAATATATATATATATATATGGATACATGGTCTGAAGATCACATTATAAAAGTGACAATAACTATGCAGGGTTCATTCCTACGCCACACTGTCTATATCTATAAGCATTCTATCTCAAAAACTGAGCACTCTTCCCTATAAATAAATTAATGATAGTAAATGCATATTGAGGTGCTGGAATGAATCAATTTAGTTGGTATTGTAGCAACTACTTCATTTTTAAAGAAATCTCTTTCTTTATATATCATATACCTGAAGAAGGTTGTAGAATTGATTAGCTGAAAAGTTCTGTCAATATCCACACAAAAAACAAGCTGAATTATGTGAACAGCTTTTCTCAGCTTCATTCAGGAGAATCAGATCAACTTCAACTGACTCTTTATCTGTAAGGAAATTATCAATGATATTTCCCGATATCATCGGTTCCCAAGTAAGTATTCATGCAGATGACACTACCATTTACTCCTGTCTCAAGAGCAAATCCATCAGAGCTGACAAAGTAAAACTGGCTGCTGCTATCGAAAAGGACCGCCAATCTGTGGTTAACTGGGGCAAGAAATGGCTTGTAAATTTATTTGCCTCCAAAACAAAACTTCTTTCGTTTAACCACCATAGAGAACCTATCTGGCTGACATGAGCATGGCTGACACTAGACTCTAGGAGAGCAATACACTGCGCCTTCTTGGCCTCAAATGACTTGAAGTGTAGCGACTGCATATAGCTGCATCTACTTCAATGAAAGTTGATTTACTGTGTCGTACCAGAAGATTTTTCTCGTCATAATTCATTTTGCACATTTACAAATCTGTATTTCGTCCGTGCATTGAATATTGCTGCAATATCTGGTCTGGTGCTCCTGCTATTCATCTTGAGGTTCTTGGCAAAATCCAAAGAAAGATCTGCAATTTAATCGATCCTGAATTGGCATCTGAACTTCAGTCACTTTCTCACTGCGTGGCTTCTCCCGTCTTTTCTTCTAAAAATATCTTTATGCCAATCGCTGTGACATGCATTTATCCCTGGTGTTCCATCTACATGAATTTAAGCGTGCTACTAGATTGGCATCTAGGTCCCACCATTTTACTGTTGAAAGAACTAAATGCAACTGCCACTTCTACTCAAACAGTTTCTTTTCTCGCACTTCCCGCATGTGGAACTCTCTTCTGCTTACTTGCTTCCCCGATAACAACAATCTTCAAAAGTAACTTCAATCGACATCTATTTTTTTGAATCCCGTTCATCTTTTGTCCTTTCCTCAATCCTCCCTATATTCAGCCTTTTCTCTTACTCTCACTCTCTGTAATACCCTGAGTGTTAGTGGCTTGCTTGGGGTGAAATGATTGGAAAAAAATGTTATTCTCGGCTTCCTTCATATCAGCTGAAGTTGCTTTTTCATCACTAAGAAAATTATCGAACATTCATTGATATATATATGGATATAAGTAGAACTCTTTTCTTTGTTTTTAACAACATTTTTCCGTTTCATAATATTTGTTTTGGAAGGCGTATTTCACTCGGTTTGCCTATACGAAAGTCAATGCTGGACAATAGTCTCAAATGAAGAGGAGACTTAAAGCGAAAACATCTGGTTCTACTGAAGGATGCTGAGAATACCATGAACAGAACATGAGAGTAACGAGGAAGTTAAGGAAAATGCAATCAAAAGGACGCTTATATTTAGAAAGTTGAACATTCTCGGACACATAATGAGGAAAGAAAACTTGAAGAATTTAACACACACAGGACATTGAAGGAAGAGGGACAGAAGAAAGCAGTGAATAACCTACGTAAAGAGCTTGCGTAAATGGATGGCAGAATGGATGCTGGAAGACCATGATGTAAAGATAAACCTTATTAAGAGCTACAAATGATAGGAAGCTGTGTAGAACCATGATCGCCTATGTCCTGAACTACACGGCACACAGAAGAAAGAAGAATGCGCCTTTGGATTTTTTTTCATTGTAAGGTTATGTTTTTGACTTTTCGGTGTATACCGAAACGTAATATTTGTCGAATTTGTCTCTCAGTTATTTGCTAAGGCAGTAAGTTTGATCCTCATTGGGGAATTGCTATAACAAGTCTCCCCAACTCAAGGACACAAAAGGAGCATTATGTACTGAGAGAGATGGAGAGAGAGAGAGTTGCAGCGGGCCAGAAGCAGGGGAGAGCGGACTCTATGGTTGGTTTCCCAAACATGGCGTTCAAAGAAACCCTTACAGAAGGGAGTCAACGGACCCACGAAATTGAATTAAATAAATTGGTAACTTTGAGTGATAGGAATTGTGAAGGACAGAGCGTCGGAGTATAGAGAGTCAAGATGTCGCACGTATTTATGTCGTTCGTGTTTATGAAGTCCAACTTAAAAAAGCAAAATTTACACGTCATTTCTCAAATGCATGAAAATCGGTAACTTCTGTCACGAAATACTAATATACTTTTTTCAATTCTCTTCGGTATTTTTTTATTTTTTATATTGTCAGTTTTTTCGGGGTTTTAATTATGTAATTGAACAGGAACATGGTTATTCCTTGAAATTTCAGTTCATTTAGCAATCTTCTGTCAAACCACTTTCTAACAAGATGCTCTGATGTTTGTGTCAGTTGCCCTTCACCCTATGCACCTACTCCACCCAAATGTGAAATCAAATCTGTTCCTCTGCTCATTAAAAAAAAACATTTTCTGTTGCGTGTCTGAACCCCGACGCCAATACGAGTAGCCAAATTTGTTCATTTTTACCTTATATATATAAAAAAACTCGTATAAGTTTTTTGTATAAAAAAATTCAATATTTCCGCTTTCCCTAATATGAAATGTCAAATGTATTTCGTATAGAATTAAAGAAAATTAGAAGCATTGCCACAAAATACGTTTATACTCTCTCGTTAGGTTTTACTTCAGACCAAGTCATAGTGCAACTGATATACAGAATTGGAGGTCTATTTCAAATCCTGTCTTTCCACTGAGAACGAAAACATTTAGTTTCGGTTTGTTTTTCACAAGTTCACTGCTTTAGACAGCTTAATTCAAAGAAAAAACGTAGACATTTTGAGAATAATTAATTTTACTCGAAATGCTAATCCTCTTTATCTTGTTATATTTTTCTTTACTAAGGGCTTATTACAATGAATATATAATTTGACGGATCTTCGGATCAATCAACTCCGATCTCGTTAACAAATCCACCTAAATTTTTTTAAATGAAAGAAAAGCCATATCGGAACTATTAATGATGGAACTTTTGCGGAGTGAATGGTTGGTTGATTTAATTATAGATCAGAAGGATATTTTTTTGTTTGGCTGCGTGAATAAAATATCATCTCCACAAACATTTAAATTTTTGCATGACACAAGGCTATCAAATCCAAAATATAAAACAGCGATATATTTTCTAATAACAATAAAACATTTTATATCAACAATATACAAGACTTAAAAATAATTTCACTCAGATAATTTAGACTGAGTTAAATTGATGTTTATCACACTAAATACTGTTCTCATGGCAAATTAAAATGTCTGTTTAATTGTGTACAAGGTGTATGTGAATTTGTAGCATTTACAATTAATAATATAATATGATTTATTCACCTTTAACTTGAAATTGTTAAAACATTTTAAGAGAAAATATTTTTATCTGAACTCACAGAAAAGATTTCAGTTCATGAAATAAAGTTCAGTCTCAATGAAAGAAATGTTCTTCGATAAAAAGAAGTGCTATAGACTGGAAAGTTCGTATGAGAAGAGTTCAATGAAACTTGTTTAGTGAAAGGAAATTGTAGTCTTCACTTGCAATATCAAGAACTTGTGTTTGGTACTAATAATATAATTTTTATAAATTCTGAATAATATTTAGCGAAAATAAGCTAAAATAACTTGCCGCTTAAATTATTCACCGAAGAGAGATGAGTGAGAGAATTCTGGAAAGCTGAGAATATTTTGAATCGAAACTTATAGCTCCAAAAGATTTTGAAGTAATATTACACACTGGTGAAAAAAACGGTAAGATTTGAAAACTTTAAGTTAAATTCGTAACTGACGTGGCTGCAACGTATACTGTTGACTTTCAAAAGGTCTCACTGTTAGAAGTTGAATAGTTTCTGTGTCCTTGTAGGTGAAGGAGTGAATGAGATGAGTTCAGAGATGCACAACGTTGGTACGTACGTGTGTGCGCGTGCGTGTGTCATAGCGTCTTCCCATAAGGGACAGGCGTAATCTCTCTAACGCTAACGCTACGAAAATGTGTCCAAGTATTTATAATGTTGTATATGCCACGTGATAGGCTCGAAACAAATAGTGAGATTTGGGCGGTAAATTAATTTTAACCGTGTGGACATAGACGAAAGCATGATATTGGCATTAATTGAACAATCAGGAGTCCGAGAAATATCAAGGTTCTGTGTTCCTCTTTCTGCACAACATTTTGCAGTCGAAAGCAAGTAATAGTGGAATGCTTAAGAACAAAAAACATGTCATGAAACAAAATAAATACGAAAGCGACTTTTTTATTTTATAGTTTAGAAATTAAGTTAACTATTGTCAGGCTGATGTATTTTGTCCTAAATATTCATTTTATGATTGTAGAAATACCAAGAAAAATAAATTGACTCATAAAAATATCTGCTTTAGCAGCAGGGTTACGGTTAATATTTTGTACGAATTTAAGTAATAATGGCTCCGATAAAAACACAAGTGGAAAAATAGGGTAAAATCTTCATCTGTTAGTAATTGATGTTATAATCTGTTTTGTAATCCTTGAAAGCAAATCTTCTCTTTTCCTTTTTTACTTAATATGACTTCCATGATGGGGTTGTGCAAGAGCCATTGGGATCAATCTTATGTTCTTGACGGTTCCCGGACAACTGAACCACAAATAAACAAACAGACAACAACTGTCATCTGTTAAGAAATTTAACTTTAAATAGCTTAAAATTAAACAATCTTAAAAAGATGTTTACGTTTAAGCTGTTTAAAGAGTCTGTTTTGAACTTTTTCCATTACGTCCACTATTTCGTTCACGTTTACGATATCTAAAACTATCGGATTGACTTTATTGAACTGAATTACATGACATAACTATGTAAAAATATTTCCAAGAAATGATTTCGTATTAATTTTGTAGTATAAAATATTACATGTGATCCTATTGTATTTTATTTTTTTTAAAGGTAGATTTAACTAAAATTAAATATACTTTAAATTACATTTTAGGAAGAAAAGAAAATTACACATAAAAAAATTAAATTTTATCATCGATATATTGGTTGTTATGAATGAAAATAAAAATAAAAATATTAAATCTTATGTAACAAATTAAAGCATTTTAAAATAAATTTTGCAGTATAAAAACAGAATTGAAGAAAAAACTCTTCGGACGAAAAGTATGTTGAAAATTAAAGATAAAACATCAAAACTTTCTTGAGAGAGACTTTGTAACATTTGTAAGAAGAAAGGCTAGGATAAGATCGGGTTAATAGTGTTTCTCAAACGTTGCGGTGTGCCTCATAGGTGCAGCGGAAGAGGATATCAGGTGAGGCGGAATGATTGACAGACAATCAAATATTTAGAGATAGTTTCAAAAAATTCATATGCCATAATGAACGATTTCAAAATTTAAAATATTATTATTGGTTACTTGTAATTGCATGCAGCATAAATAGTTATAAATAATTAGTGACCGATTTTATCATTGTGATATTTTTGCATTATATCAAGTATTAAGAATATGGTAACTAGTGTCTGCAAATTGGAGGAGAGAGTTATCAATGATAATGTTCTAAGTTCGAATCCGCGGCAATCTCGCTTTAATCTCTCTCTGAACTTTCTTTGCCGTAGGGCTGCTTTGGTAAGGGTCGAACAAATTTCCATTCCAAAAATGTGGCCCAGAGAAAAACGTTTGCGAACCACTGGGTAAATAAGTTATTGTTTTAAACCAAAAAAATAAAAAATGTTACATTTTAGGATAAGCTTAGTAAAAATTCAACATCCATTTTTCATTTGTTACAAAAAAATATAGATTATCCCAATATAAAGCTGATCAATAGTGCATTTGCTTTTATGAATTAAAAATCATAGCGAAGAATATTAAGTTAACTTTAACTAAAAAATGTTAAATTGATATCCAAGTAACAAGAGCAAGATTCTTAAATTACACTTTTAGTGAATTTCATACAGAACTTGCTTTTCGCAATGAAAATTACACACACACACACACACACACACACACATATATATATATCTATTGGGGGAACAAATATTCGTACGCATACAAAATTTTATTTAATAGAAATAAATCCCATTTATCCATTTTAATGGGTGAAAAAGTATTCGTACAATACAAAAAAGAATACATCTTCATTTCATACTTTGTAGAATAGCCATTAGTCACTTCTACACCAACCAACCAAACTCTTCTTGTAGTTCTCAATGATTTTCAAATTTTATTTGGTATTTTGTTCTATTATTCTTCGCATATGGTCTTCAGATCCAGAATGTTTATTGGAGCTCTCGATTGGATTTGACTTTTCAAATAACGCCACAGATTGTCGATTGGCAATTTCAGGATATTTAAGTTCAAGATTTTCAACTGAAATCATTAAATTTTCTTCCAAAATATTTACCATCTATTACTGGTATGTAGCCAGGACCTTTTGCAGAAAAAGCATCCCCAAACCATGATTCTTCCACCACCAAATTTCACTGTAGGAACTGTGTTCTTTTGTTTGAAGGCATCACCATATTTCCTCCATACATATTTTCTAGAATTACGTCCAAACAACTCAATGTTAGTTTCGTCTGTCCATAATACTCATTCCGAATACGATTTTTCCTTATTTTTTTGTTCCCGAACGAATTCCAACCTGGTATCTCTTTTCAATAGCAGTGGAATTTTCCGAAGGCTCGTGACTTTAGATTGTTCCTATGAATTCCATTGCTTATTGCCCATTTAGTGACACAGATTCCTGGTGAACACAAATCATCCTGCAAGTCTTGATGAATAACCATTGGGTTTTGTTTAATTTGACGCATTAATTTCCTCGAAGATCTTGAATAATATTTAGTGGAGCACCTGTTCTTCTTTGGTTTGCAACAGTTTTTTTTTAACCTTGCAGTGAATTAACTAATGGCATTAAATGCAATATTCAGGTAGTCTGAGATTTTTCTGTAACTTTTACCTTCTTTCCAGAGCTTAACAATCAGTTCTTTTTGCGAATTTGTCAATTCTTTACATCTTGCCATGATGATAACCTTCTTGCTCAAATATCAGTTACAGAATGTTCTGTTTGTATTTTTCATGTTAAAAATAACTATTGACAACATTATTGGAACATTCTAGAATATTCCACTTGAATAATCTAGAATACTAAAACAATTTAAATGTTTTAAAATCTGAAATTTGCATTGTAAAAATACTTTTGTCACCCATTAAAATGGATAAATGGGATTTATTTCTATTAAATCAATTTTTCTGTTTTCTATGCATATTTAGTTATTATGCATCTGTGTGCAGTCAATTATATGAAAGTATATTTATTCATTAGTTGGAAACACAATAAATGAAAAAAAAACTATGTGTTCCCCTCACTGTATATATATATATAATTTCGAAGGAAATAAATACATCTTTTATTTACGTCAATTAAATAAGGTAATGCTATTCCAAGCGTTGAAAACAAATATATCTTAAGCTGACAACAACAGTGAACTATCACAAACTCAATCCCAAACTAAAAATCTTCGCTCCTAATGAAACGACGAGATTTGAGATAGGTCTTTGGTTCCGGCCGTATGCTACCCTATAACTTGGCCTGAAGTAAAGAACGCCATGACTATAGCAATCACTGCTGACATTAAAATTGATTGACTGTCTGTCGTCACTTGGTATGTAGGTCAAGCTCAATACTTCTACTGCAAAATTAAGAATAGGGCAAAGGATATATTTGTCAAACATTAAAATTTCAGTGAAATATTGGTCCCGATAATGATTTCTTGCTGGCCGTGTGTTTGAGACCTTAGCACTACACTATGGCATTGCACCGGAAGTAAATACGCTTAGTAAATAGCCGTACTTTCAGTCGATATATATATATATATATATATATATATATATATATATATATAATTGTGCTTCAAGGTTTAATGGTGTACGTAGTTGGTCGACAAGAAATCGAGAAAGTTTTATTTTTGATATTTATTGGGTTATATCTCACTATCCGCAGAATCGTTGTTTAATGTATGTGCTAAATACAATTTTTATTAAACTAAATCCTCCAGCTTCCAAACAGCCAAACAACCATAAGGTGCCTCGTAACGGTTAACTAGATGAACTCGTAGATTATAACTAAGTAACGAGGTCGATCGTCACGAAGTTTTTTTATACACGTTTTGCCCGTCCTTCGCTCTACCAGTTCTGCTTTCCCACTTAAGATCAGCCATGCGACGCACATTGTAGTGAACCATTGTAGTGAATTCATTGGCAAGATATAAGTTCCACTCGAACAGCTCCTTTCCACGAGTTGGTACCTTGTAGAATCGACTTTAAAGACGATGCTTCTCGGTCACTAAAATCTCAATCAATTGAATTATTGTTTTGTTTATTTAACGACATATCAACTCCTTATGGCGGAATTTAATTTCTTAGGGGCATTAGTAATAATTTCCTTTACAAAAATGTATTGCTGGTAATTTTTTACTATGACAATGTATTTCTGGCACGTTCACTATAAAATCTATTTCTATACTCTCATAGTGGTTTGACACCAGTTTGAAGGTTAACTATTTGCCCATAGCTAGGAACCTAACAGGTGCTACAACCCCGGGTCAGAGTGGACCTGGTAATAACAGCAATTAAGAGGGGGTTCCACACTCCTCAGAGGCCTCCAGATTAGAAGCCAGATGTAGTTTATCGTCATACCCAGGACAATTATAGTGTTGACCGTTATCTTCCCCACATATCTTACTTGTCCTTCTTACATCTTACTCTATAATCCTCTAACTCGGGTGACTCTTGGGACTTTTATGGAGTGGGGAGTAAACATTATTGAAAAAAATAATGAAGTTCAAGTTCCACTTTCAATAAGAACTTCATATTTATGGCCTTGTACCAAACATCAGAATTTATTTTAGGGGAGAGAAAGCTTCTTTGTTGGACCGAGAATTTTTTCCCCACCCCACTGCTCTTAACTGCATCTTAAGCTTAAAAAAACGTATAATGAGTTTATAACAATGCAAATATTGCTATGATTATTATTAATAATATTATGCTTTTTCGTCATTGGTGGCCATCTCAACGCATGCGCGCTCCGACAATTAAGTTTGTTTATGGACGTTTGTGGTCGGTTTCTTAAACCTACATATTTTCTTTTCTCATCTCACCCTTTCACCTGTGATGTACGTGGTAGCCTTGCTCAACCGGCGTTCTTTATTGGCTAATAGGAAGCACGTGACCAAACTATAACAGCTTATCTCCTCACACCACTACGAAAGTATTATTTCCTTCATTCTCCCTCCCACCTTTCCAGTTTTTCTATCTATTTTCTTTCACTACCTTTTCTTTACCTGCCGCTCTTCGCTGTTTGGAGATACGTTTTGTCAGCCCCCTTAATCACGTTCCAATTTTGACAGTTTTCTTTGTGCTTTTTGGTTATAAATAATTCTCCCCCTTTTGCCACAAATCGATAAGCATTGACCTCAGCTTCAAATCTTATTTACTGGTGGTTATTCACTACACGAAACTGCCTTCCGCTCTCTCCGTTGCTCTCTTTCTTTCACGTGTTTATTATTTTTTTCTCTCATTCTCTCCAAGTGTATTTATATTTCGTCTTAAACGGACAGTGACCACTACTTTCAAAGCCATTTTCCTTTTTCGTTTATCTCTCTCACTCTCTTTTCTTCCATTACAGAACTGAATCTTTTCCGGTGTTGCTGATTACTTTATTATTCCTTTGAAAGAAGTTATACCATTTACAGCATTCGTTTCCATTTGCTCATCACACACACGCATATATATACACACACATATATATATATATATATATATATATATATATATATATATATATATATATGTATTATGTATGTATATATATATATATATATATATATATATGTATATGTATGTATGTATGTATGTTTCATGCTAAACGCAATCATCAGGACACATGTCTGATGATTATTATGAAACAGCCTGTCGCCACTGAGTGTTGACTTCAATGTTCACTTTTATATTTACATACACTCCATCTCTGATATTGAGCAATTTATCGCATAAATATACCATAGCTTAAAACTATATATATATACATATATATATATATATATATATATATATATATATATATATATATATATATATATATATATATATATATATATATATATAAACAGGTTCTTTTTACTGCCAAACCAAGTCAAAATTGATTTAAATATAAGGATCATATTTCCCATTTTATTGTTAAAACAGATACAAAAGTATCTCGTTTAAGAAAAAAAGGGGAGATTTAAGGCGCCTTTCGACCGAAACTTCTACAGAAAAATAATCGTCGGTAGTATAAAACAAAGAAGTTGATAAGAAAAATTATTATCAACGACCGATGTTCAAAGCAATAGATTACCATATATATATATATATATATATATATATATATATATATATATATATGTGTGTGTGTGTGTGTGTGTGTGTGTGAATTTGGATCAAATAAGGATAGAACAAGTAAGAAACGTTTATATCTAACATGTTTAACTGATATGAAGCTTCATCAGAGAATGAGATATGGAGAAATAGAAGAAAGTAATAAAAGAAAGAAATTGTATTTTTATTTTTGTGTTTGATTTTCATTGGTTAATCAGCTTTCAGGTGCATTTGACTTGTTGAACAAACGTTAGTATAATTTATGTCATTTCGAAATCAAGGACAGACGAAAGTTCCTAGAAATTAAAGGGTTCCAATACTAACTGTAAAACCGTAAATATTTCTTTATATAAGTGAATAATAAATCCAATTAATCTGTGGGGTTCAGATGATAATGCATTTTTTGTGTGCGCGTGTGTATGTGTTTTAGAAAAAATACATTAAACGAACTATAATTATTAAACACTTACATCAGTATCTCCTTGAATTCTGAACGCCATAATTTATATTAACATTCGTTTAACAAGTCGAATACGAGTGAAACCTGATTAAACATGAAAAGCAAAACGCAAAAATGATGCCAGATTCTTTTTATCCATATCTCATTCTCTTATGAAGCTTTAATAAAATTGAAACATGTTAGATTGATAAAATTTTCCTATTTGTTCACTATCATATATATATATATATATATATATATATATATATATATATATATGTAAATTACGCTACAAAATCCAAAATTACCTCATATGGGGGGTGTATAGATCTATTTAAACCAACGAGAACTCCGTTAATATTATTCAATCCCGGTGTACAGACTGTGCGGCACGAACAGTTTGCCCACTCGTCTTTCTTCCCCTACAATTTTCACTGCGATATCGGCAACGGTTTTTATCTACACATCTTCGACATCGATTCTTTTTTTCTCTCAGTTACATTCACTTACGTACTAATACCCTTGGGAAAGGTATGAATCCTCTTCTTCTCCTCCCAGCTAGGACATACCGGGTTCTATAGCCTTGGATGGCAACTGGTGTACCGCAGAAAGAAATGGCAACCTACTGCAGAAAAAAACATCTGCCTAGTCAGTCATGTATCGAAAAATACATGATCGCCTAAGCGTGTATCACGCATGGCACATGACTGACTGACTGATCGTATGACTCATTTCTCTGATACAATTTAATTATTTATAACTATAATAATATTTTACAAATTCGAACAAATTTTGCACGGAGGCGTTAATAAAATGCTACGCTGAAAATATTTGTCATCGGCCATTACCATTAGGTTGGTGCAAAAATAATGTCGTTTTCTCACATGAAGTTGAACGTCAAAAAACGACATTATTTTTGCACCAACCTAATAATTCCATTTTCAATCATGCTGTTTTACTTCCAAAAGTTAAGCAATGTATTAAGAAGGCGGAGAATTTCGTATGAAACAAAATAAAGAATGAAGAAGAGTGTTAAGTAATCTCAGTGTTCCTATACCTCAGTTAATGCTGGACAATCTCCTCACAGATGACTGATTGATTCATTCCTTTTCTACGATTTATCAACCCTTTGCAGGTTTATTAAAAGCCAGAAAATACTTTAGATTTTAAGAATTTTTTTTTCAGATAATGATTTAATGACCCATTTCTTACTAATTAACCCGTAGCTGGAGACGGAAAACCTGCATTTATACTTAATCAGAATTTGATAAACAAATAAGAAATTATAATGTGGATATAAAGTAGGTGATCAATTTGATATTACAATCAATATATAAACTGATCCCTCACTTTGTTTCCAGTTTCTATACATTTATATTCCAGATAATGTAAATAAATCCAAAAGACATGTCGGTGTAACTAATCAGTATTTCATTGATTCAAACATTCATTTTCTACGGCTTATCAACCCTTTGTATGCTATTTAAAGCCAGAAAATATTTTTAGATTGTGTTGCGGGCATAATACTTTATTGATTAAAGTCTTACTATTTAATCCATAGATGAGGTGAAGAAGAGGTGGATTCATACCTTTCCCAACGCTATTTGCGTGTAAGTAAATATAACGAAACCAACTGGAATTGGAACTCGGTTTTCCGATTAACAATTCCAAACCATTGTCCATTATATTACCCACACCTCCAAGCTTATAGCACCTGCTATACCAAGCGGTCACCCATCTAGGTACTGACCAGTCTCGACGTTGCTTAACTTAGCAAAATGACAGAAATTACGAAAAGCTACAAATAACAGGAATTTGTGGAGAGACATGATCGCCCACGTCGTTAACGTTTATCGAAGCGGAAACAAGAATGGGTCAGTAGAATTCAAATTCCTAGTCAATTGCACTCATCTTTTGCACTAATACCCTCGAAAAAGATATGGAGGCATCTGTTATCTCTCCAACTATGGTTTAAATAGTGGCGTAGACAGGCCATACCAGCCTTGGGTAGCGACCAACATAAAAGAAGGAAAACTGAATCTCAATCCGTGAAGAAGGCAGCAGGAAAATATTTTCTTTTGCTATAAGGCATTGCAATTCACAAATACTAAAAGGAAAGTGTGGAGAGTCATGATCGCCTAATTTCTGAAGTGAGGACAAAAAATAGTCTATCATTTTTTTTTTTTTACAATATTGGAGCTTCTGCAGAGATCGAATTATCTATTGTTTCGTGAAAGAATGTTTTAAAACATCGCCTTACGGTAGACACTGTAAATATTTTCTAAGCAGAGTTTAGTCTTGAGTAAGGTCTCAATAATAGGGTACTCGCTGAGCCTGAAACGCGTTGTAAAGGTAATTGGTTGTGAGTTTTTAACTTATGGTTCTTTGGTCCCACACTTCATATTTGAATTATTTCCCTTCACAAATGAGCCTTTTCTTATTTTTCTTTATTTTTCTTTTTTCTTTTTTGCTTTTTCTCTCGCATTCTGTTTCTACCCAGCCACTGGGTGTAGCTCTTTTTTACCCTTTTGCTACCCTTCCTAACTGCCTATCTAAATAAACCGTTTTCATGCTTTTTTTCAGTTGATATAGCTCGTCTTCTTTTACATCTCATGTCAGTTTGCTGTTAAATCCACATTTCGTTTGTTCAATTACATTTTTCTTTAGCGTTCCTTATATATTCTCCCACACCTACCTCTCTTTTTCTTATCCTTGACACATCCCTCTCTTATCTCCCATCCTTCCTTCCTATCAGATTTTCTTAGTGGTAAATCCCCCCATTCGTTTTTTTAAAACCATTTCCCCCATGCAAGTAAAGCCACTTAGACACGAGGGGTTACTGGGTGTGAAAGAATTAGAAAACAACAATTATGATCAATAAAAGAGCAATGAGGAGAACATTTAATTATTTTAAGATCAAGGTTGGCTGGAAAGCATGGAGCCGGAAGAGTACCACAAGCGAGAAGTGCGAGAAACGAAACTGTTAGCATAGAACTTACGGTTACATCTAGCCAATTCAACTGTACGATGATGATACTTTGCTGCCAATCTAGTACTGCATTTAAATTCATAAACCCTAAGTACCATAGGGAAGGGTTCACTAGAACAATTGTCATGAAAGTATTTATGGAAAAAGCACAGGGAAGCGACCTTACGGCGGTGGGGAAGTGACTGAAGCCGACAGGCCAGGCCAGGACCAATAATATTGCTGATTCTTTGGATTTTTATTAACCGGACCCAATGTGGCAGCAGTATCCTAAACATCGTTGAATGTTAGACTTATAGATATGTAAGATAGATTTCTTCTTTTTCCTTTCTATCTCCACTTTACACAATTGTTTTTATCCCCGTTCATTTAATAGCTTCTTATATCTGCTCGAAACCAGCTTCTCCATATTTCCATTCGCATCCTTCTTCGAACCCCCCCCCCATCCCAGTTTTCTACCCTGCTCCAAACGAAAAAGCAGTTTCCCCGAGTTCCTCATCTTTAGGAGAGAAAAAAAAATGAAAGTAATCGCCATATTTTCATTCGACCGCCTTACAACCGCATTTATTCTCAGCTTTCTCACCAAATCGTTTTCCAATCTCGTTTCTTTGTTGCTGAACTTCATTCGTTTTTATACATCTGTCTCTTTCCTTATCACCTCTAAATCTCCGAGAATGCCTCTTTAGTCCCTTGCCCAATTTATTTCACCCCAGCATTTCCATATCCATCAACGAATTTGTTTATGTAGCTATATGTGCTCGGCTCTTTAACGCCACGTATCACAAAACTTACTGAGTACTGGCCAAAATGAATGCACACTTGTGAATGTCATCTGTCATAGTTAAACACTTTTATGAAGTTCAAATGACACTTTATTTAAAGTTGATCAGAATGCAACATTTTGCAGTTCTCAGCCAATAAATTGTCAGATATATATGCAGTTGAAGAGAATTATCATACAATTGTAAGATAAATTGTGTTTATTACAATGCGAGCATATTAACTGTGAATAAAACATTTCGTATGATAACAACTCTTATCAATCGGCTCAAGCGGTCGCCTGCCCGGCATACACAATTGGATCAAGTGGCCGCCTGCTCGACAACCATAATATATAAAGTAGTCATATATGCAGAATCTATCTTACACATATATAAGCCTACTATTCGTCCATGAATTGAATACTGCCGTCATATCTGTTGCTTCTGATATGTATTTAGATATTCTTGATAAAATTCAAATAAGAATCTACACTGTTATTGGTCCTGAGCTGGTATTTCAACTTTAGTCACTTTCCTACCGCCGAAGCATAGCTTCCACGTACCTTTTTCTATAAATATGTTTATAGTAATAATTTTTTAAAAAAACCATCTCACCCCAAGCAAGGCGATAATGTTACTAAGATATAAGGGTTTACTGGGAGTGAAAGAGTGTGAGAAGACTTTAGTAAAGAGAAAAAACAATAAACGATTAACTTTTCTCCTTGGTATCTCGATTTTACAAAATACAGTACTAGATTGGCAGTTAGATCTCATTGTACAGTTTATAAAATAGACTGACGTAACAGTAAGTTCTATGCTATTATATATAATGTTGCCTTTTATCTGCAAGGTGATGTATATGCCCTCACCCTGATCATTACGCAGTCGAATTCCACTCAAACACGCAGCATTATCAAAATTGCTTAGTATATAAATCATCATTAAAAAAATGAGTTTCAAAATAAGTAAAATTCACCCATAATTATTATGGATGAATTCTAGATATTATTATGACACCGTGAAAACTCTGATCAGCAAGGGCACCGTAGAAAAACAAAGCCCGGGACGGGAATCCACTTTAGCGTCATTTTTTAAACTTTAATAAAAAAATTCTATTTACCAAGATCAAGTATAAATAGTCTTAAATAGCAATTTCTAATGCTAACTATCAAAAAACATAGATGGTATTATTAGGGTTCAAAGTAGCGATAAACATATTAAGGTCGAAACGAAATGAACCAGTTTAGAGATTTCCGTCATTCGCAATTCAGCCAGACAATAAAAAGAGTTCCTGTCATCGGCAGTCAATGTTTATCTCATGTCTCCGTTTTTGGAATTCGTACTCTGTCTTCACGTTAACCTCCGTAAATTTCTGCTACTAAGATGTTTTTAGAGATGATATTTGGTCTTTCGAAAATCACCATTGTTCTAGTCTTGGTTTGGAATCTTCTTCTGTTTGCCCTGTCTCTTCAGGACGCGGTAAATCCTGGCTCTCTACGAGTTTTTATCCTTCGTCGCTCTTAGCAATGTTTGTATTCCCCTCAATTCCTGTTCTGCCATCCGTCTAAAAAAAGGCTCGTTAAGTAGATGAATAACGAGTTTGGGGATATAAACGTTTGCACTGTTAAGTTTTTCCCAAACAAACTGTGCAGAAAACACGTCAAAATCATTCATTTTATCTACTTACGTCTTTAGTAATACCTCGACAGTCCTTGCTCTCTTAAGCATTCTCCCTAGCTATCTACCTTTTTTGACATCTCTACTTACGTTTCAGTTATTTAACAACGTTACTCACGCTCAGGATGCAGGCGGGCAGGGGGTTTGGGAACAGGGAGATTGGTATCTCCGGTTACTAATATTAATGCCTAAATTAGTGATATAACACAGAAATATTAAATTTAAATGAAGGAGAGACTTAATGCCTTCAAATGTGGTAAAAGAAAATGCTGTTTCATTCGAACCTATGTGAGTATTTAACTGTGAGCATAGAAGATAGCTTTGAGAATTGTTCAGCGCCATGTAACTTTTTCCAAACTGGAAGTTTTAATAAATAATAATAATAATAATAATCTCTCTCTCTCTGTCTGTCTGTCTGTCTGTCTGTCTCTCTCTCTCTCTCTCTCTCTATATATATATATATATATAAGTATATATATATATGTCTTTGTCTTTGATTCAGTCATTGTTATATGTAAAGAGTGGTAACTTGTCAGGATTCATGTTAGGACAATTCTTGGAGAATTGGGATCCTTTTAAGCTTTATTTTTTTCAAGTAGGCAACATGCATAAAACAAAAAAGCATTTCAAAGGGCAGTCGCTGAGAAACCTGTAGATGTTACATCATATATATATATATATGTATATATATATATATATATATATATATATATATATATATATATATATATATATATATACATTTATATATATATATGTATATATATATATATATATATATATATATATATATATACATATACATATATATATATATACACATTTATGCACTTACACACACAAACACACACACACATATTTATATGAACTTTTTTTGTCCGTCGCAGAAGTATATATTTTCAACAGACATGGCTTCTCATGCTAAACTATTCATTGTTTTCTGTAGATATATCTACAATTGAAAGTTTATGTTTTTTAGACAGGGAAGAACTTCGAATCTCTTTTTAAACAGAGAAAGGGGACGTATTGATGAACATGAGATTTGAAGAGGAGTAAAGTAGAAATGGAATGACGTAGCTGAAGGCTGTATAAAAAACATTGCACATAAATAATGTATAACACAGTGCTGGAGAAGAGGAGGAATTTACTAGATAAGAAATTGATTAAAAAATAAAGAATCTACAAAATCGTTTGCACAACATTATTCTAAAGGCATATTAAAAAGCAGTGAATTTTAATAATAATAATAATAATAATAATAATAATAATGGGCGATAGAGCAGTACACCAACCAAGTGGGTATGACGATAAACTACATCTGGCAGCGAGGCCTCTGCTCGGGAGATTTGAAATTTTGGAGAGTGTGGAACCACCTCTTAATTGCTGTTGTTTCCAGGTCCACCCTTGACCAGGCTGGTAGCACCCGTTATTTTCCCAGCTCTGGGCAAATAATGAACATTAAAATAAAAACAAAACACCATGAAAGTATAAAAATACATTTTTATAGTACAATTACCAACAATATTTATAGGAAAAATGACCTGCAATACATTTTATAGTAGAATTACTAACAATACATTTTATTGTACTTAAAGGTATGCAATTGTGTTCCAAATATATTTAGTTGAAGCCATGATATTGTGTTCAAAATATTTAGAATTCGGCATTAAATGCTCTATAGAGGTTGATATGCCGCTAAACCAAATCAACCAACCAACAAAGTGATACTGGGGTACAAATATATAAAGCTCAATTTACACTCTTCACGACACCCAGTCTGATAAAAGTATACCAGACACACGCAGCACAGCCAAATGTGCACGATAGGGTGACATGTTTCTATATAGCGACAGTGCATATATATTTTTTTATGCAGACATAGGTAACCAAGTCTACTCAGGTGGCTCGGAATAGGAAATAAGAGAGCCGAGTTCGAATTTCAGTCAAATTCATTACATTCACTTAGGTGCAAATATACTTGGGGAAGGTATGAACGCATCTCCTCCACTCTGCTGTGGGTTAAACTGTAGGACTTGTATCTGTAAAAACTGTTGTGCTCAAAAATTGTTAATGCAATATTCACTCGAAAGGAAAGAATTGCTCTCACAATCCAAAATATGCCTCGGCAAAAACAAAAGAGATAAAAGAAAGAAACCCATTACTTAGACAGTACCTGAATGAGTGTTCGCAAGTATCTAGATATAACACCCAAGTCACTTTGGCTGCCTAATTCTTCAGATTAAAGAAAGAAAGAACAAAAATAAACTTTTGACATCTGGCCAGGATTCTGCCTTATTACCCCGCTCATGAGAAGAGATGCATAATACTTCAGAGAGAATGCCTAGGAGATATGCCCACCTTATTAAGGTCCGGCATTTGACAAGCAAATCTGTGATACTGGCCAGGATATTTACTGTAGCCCGTCTTAATTCACCGACACCTACCATTCGACTTTGCATTGAATATAACTGTCACACCTGCTGTGATGCTCCTGCTATGTATTCAGAGATTCTTGATTAAATACAAAAAGCAATCTGCACTGTCATTGCTACTGACCTGTCATCTCTGCTTCAGTCACTTCCTCGCCGCCGTAACGTAGCATCCCTGCGGAATTTCTATAAATACTTCCATGGCAATTGTGGTAATTGTTCTGATGTGTTTCCCTCTTTGGTACCCAGTCTCTATGAATTTAAGCATAGAGCTAAATTGTCAGCAAGGTCTCATTTAACAGTTGAAATGGTTAAATGTAACCGCAAGTTCTAAGCTAAAAGTTTCTTCTCTCATAGCACTCGTTTGTGGAACTCTCATCCGGCTTCTTGCTTTGATCGAGTAAAATTTAAATGCAATGTCAATCGTTATCTTTTGTCCTCTTAATTCTTGTTCTTTTATTGTTGTCTCTATTTAATAATGTTTTCCTCAATGTTTTTGTTTCTTTTCTCATATTCTCGCACATTCCGCAACTCCCTGAGTATTATTGGCTTTATTGCTTTGCTCGGGGTGGAATAATATACGATATTATGTACATGCTAATATCGCCAAGCAATTAAAACCCGGATACATGAGAAACATGCTTGGCGTATCATTATTATTACTACCCTTGTACTCTTCTAGTATTTGCAGTAGTAATCAAAAATTCATTATTGCAGTGTTAATATCTTCAAAAGAAATCAACAGCTATCAAAATATATAACTATATGCGTTATACAGCAGACGCACGCACACACATACAAACACACACACACACACACATATATATATATATATATATATATATATATATATATATACACTATCCGTTCGTTCTTCAGTGGGTGAGTATTTCAATCGATAATTGACTTTGAATTCAGTTCAACCATTGAAAGCGATATATCTTTAACATTATGGGATATGCTTGATAGAAAAGAAGAAATAATATCGGTAACGGACCGGTCTTTGTATTAACTCGATACTGACGTCCATGACGTGCAGGGGCGTTGCGTACAGGAATGCCGGTTTGGGCAGGTGACTGTTTACTTTCCACCAATCGATACATACTGATAGGAGGTAGGTGTTAGCAGGGGCGTATAAATATGCAATTTCTATCATCATTGCATGCTTTTTATATATGTAAGAATATATCTGTGCATGTTACTAACAGTTTAAATTTAATTATTTACGTACGAAGAAGAAATTTTGTCTCGGATCAAAATGTTACTGTTTAGAGTACAATAGCCTGAGATCGGAGTGTAGTATCTGCGCGCTTCGTATAATATTGATCGTATATATATATATATTTCGAAAGAAATTGCTTTGTTTTTGTTTCGGATACGGTACTGAGAATTTATTAACTTTCTGGAATCTAAGCGAGGGAAATATGTTTAAAAACAGTATATAGCCATACTTAATCGACGACGCTCCTCATGGTCGAATCGTTTAAAGGCACGTGGGATCTGACGACGGTTTCCCCTGTAAAGCGTGGATGCAGATTCGAATTCTGCTGGAGGGCGCATTATTTCTGTAATTTTCTGTAATATTTCTCGGATACTCAGGTCGGTAGACGAAAATACAATACTGTTTAAAAATAAACGGGGTGTTTACTAGATTATGGGTGTTATATACCCGTACCTATGGACACTAATGGGTATGTCTCAGTCCTCATAAATACGTTGGACACTGTTGTAAGTGTAGGGGTAATATGTTGTCTAAGTAGTTCACCACTAGCAGTGGTTTACCTACACCGCTGGCGAGTATTGTATTTTGTTGACGTTATAAAGATTACCATTTCCTTTCCAACCTCCATTTTGGTTATTCCTCATTCAGTAACCATTTCAAGGTTACAACAATGGGTATCCACTAAAAATAATGTTGTAAAACATCACTTTACGTCAGGCACTGTTTATAACTAGCCGTGATCGTCTACGCTATGAAGAGATATGGCGTTACCCTCAACACCCCCAAAAAGATAAAACTCCTTACACTGTGAATACATTGCTTGGGTTCACTGTTATCTGCCAGTGTTATTGAATTTCATGGTGTATGACATCCCCTCTCCACAAACTATTAGGACTTGATGAATTTGTGATAAACACACATAAATAAACAAGAGATAGAAAGCTTCAATACTATTCAATATACCATCCAACGTTTCTTTCTTAATATTCCCTGTTAAAATAGCGGGCCTCTTCTACTAAGATTGATCAAAAAGTATCGGGACTGTTGCCTTGGTAACAGAGCTGAGGTACGCGGGGTGAAGCCGCTTGGCACAGATTTACCTTGAACTCTGTCGCGCATGCACACTGAGTTATAACGTTCTCGCTCACTTTGTTCGTAGCAGTGCTTGGACGGAAAGTGCGTAGCGTGTGGTCATCTCACCACACCACAGGCCCTCTTATCAGTGACCATGATTTGTACAGCAATTCTTTCAGGAAGTATAACATTCCCCAGGTCAGACAATCACTATATTACCCAAATCTCGCCCCTACCGACATTTTCCTCTTCAAAAATCAAATCTCACTTGAAAGGGACGAGATTTGAAAATGCCAAGGAAATCCAAGAGAATGCGACGAGACTGCTGCTGGCTATTCCCAAGAGGAGTTCCATAAATGTTTACCTCAGCAGAAACAACGTTGGATATGTGGATTAAACAGTGAACTATTTCGAAGTTTAAATACCGTATTGATATGTATTACAGTTTTCTTTTTTTTTTTAGCAAATCTCGTATAGCCATTGGTTTAATATGAGTTCATATTCAGTAAATTGTTGTAAATTTGGTCCTAAACACCTGTTTCCTTTGAAATACCCCAGGTACACGCACTTCTTCTGATAACTCAAAAAGGCGGTCTCAAACGCCTTGTCTTGTAAAATTATTAATTACTTTATTTAAATCTACTTGGGTTTCATGCGGTACATACCATTGTTATGAGATTCAAAAGATGTACCTGACATTTTAAAACCGAGTGCAAAGAATTCCAGCTATTAAGTCGACTCTAGAAAATTTGTAAAACTTGTACTTTTTTATATAAAATAAAATGAGACTAACACATTTTCACACACACACACACACACACACACACACACACACACACACACACACACACACACACACATATATATATATATATATATATATATATATATATATATATATATACCCACACGCACACAACTGAAAATGAATCCATGCGCATGTTTCTGCGTACCCTTCAGTTTATATTAATTATTTTTGCGCATGCGTATATCTGTATCTTTGCTAGGTTAGGTATGTCAGCTAAATATAAAAAAAAAAAAAACATAGTTATTCCCCAACCTTTTCTGCATTATATTGAAGAGTTTTCAGCTGAAACGTTTTTTTCTCCTTTCGTCTCGAAGGTAAATGTAACAATTTCTGGCTTCTATGGTTAAATCTGACAGAATCTCTAAAAATCGGTACGTTATAAAGAATGAAAACAAAATGAGAAACAACCGAAAAAACATTGCATTAACACAAGTTATCTAATGTAGAAAAAGGGGAAAAAATCCTTCGCGATTTGTGTGGAAGAAGTCATTTTTAGTTTTACATTTAAATGCATTCTAATATCGAATCGATCAATTTAATTATTGCGAAAAAACATAATAGCGTTAAGTTCTTACTGGTATCATTGCGATGTTAAAAACCCTTTTAAAAATATTAAATCATTTTATTTATTAATGGCTATCGGCTCCTTTCTGAGTACACCTGTCAGGTAAGCTGGCTAACTAATCCAGATTGCAGACACCTGATCAGGCATATTTATATTTCTTCAACACCCATAAAGCTAATCTGGAGTTTATATTGCTCGCATGCTGATCGGACCCGAGTTATAGATTTAAAAGAGAGATTGGGAGAGAGAGAGAGAAAGAGAGGTGGGGAAAGAGAGAGAACGAGAGATGGGGAGAGAGAGAACGAGAGGCATGAGAAGAAAGAGACCGAGAGACATGGAAAGAGAGAGAGAAGGTGAGATGGGAGAGGGAGTGAAGGAGAGATGAGAGAGAGAGAGAGAGAGAGAGAAAAGGAGCCATGGGGAGAGAGACAGAAGGGAAGATATGGGGATAGAGAGAATGTGAGACATGGGGAGAGAGTAAGAAAGATGGGAAGAGGGAGGGAAGGAGAGATGGGGAGAAACAGGAGGAGAGGCATGGAGAGAGAAGGAGAGATAGGGAGAGAGATATAAAGGGAGAGATGGGAGAGAGAAAGAAGGAGAGATGGAGAGAGAGAAGGGAGAGGGGAGAGAGAAGGAGACACGGGAGAGAGAAGGGGAGACATGGAGAGAGAGAGAAGGTGAGACATCAGGAGAGAGAAGTAGAGATGGGGAGAGAGAAGGAGAGGAATGGGAGTTGAGAGGAGGAGAGATGGGGGGCGAGAGAAGGAGAGATATGGAGAGAGATATAAAAGTGGAGAGAGAGAAGGGAGATGGGAGAGAGAAAGAAGGAGAGATGGGAGAGAGAGAAAAGGAGATATGGGGTGAGAGAGAAGGGAAGACATGGGGTGAGAGAGGTGAGACATCAGGAGAGAGAGGGATGAGATGGGGAGAGAGAGGAGAGATGGGGAGGGAGAGAAAGAGAGAGAGAGAGAGATCCCATAGTCTGGCGGGATCAGTAGTTGAACAAGAACAATACACTCCAATCCTCGGTCACGATTACTTGTGACAGTGTTAGCACAACCATTGACAGCTCCCGAATTGTTTCACCTACCTAATTTCACTCACAACGCTTGAGTTAACCCGTAATGTGGTTGGTTTCCTGGTATATCCTAACTGTACTGCACGCTCGGATGATCTTCCTAGGCCGATATTATCACCTCCGTAAGGAAACGACCACGGTGAGATTCGAACCCATGTTTTATGCTCTGAAAACTAACATACTAACAAAAGAAATAGGAATAAATTTGGAAAATGATCTGTTATTTATCCATAATTCTTCAAAGAATTATTATAAATATTTATTTTGAAATTTATTTCTTTGTCAAGTTTACCCATCGTCTCCCGAGTCTTACCAAACATTTCACACATATCTGGAAATCTCGTCCTTTTTCCCTTAATTTTGCATTTTACGTTTCACAAAATGTTTGATAAAACGCCACGTATAGTTCATTGAGGCTTACGGTCATATCGTGTTGGAACACCGGTTAAGCAACATCGAGCCTGGTTAGAACCTAGATGGTTGACCGAAAAGTTGGATGTGTGGATGTTGTAATGATTGGTTTGGATTGTTTTACGGCATATCAATCTCAAGGATTATTTAATGCCGAACACATTTTTATTGCTGGTAATATTTTTTCCTTGCTTGCAATATTTTCCTTCCAAAATGTATTGTTGATAATATTTTTTTTTCCAAAACTTTCATAGTGTTTTGACCCCATTTTGGGTGTTAAATATTTACCCATAGCTGTGACCCTAACAGGTGCTACCACCCCGGGGCAGTGTGGACCTGGAAATATTAGCAATATCAGAGGCGTTGCTGCCTGATGTAGTTTATTATCTTACTTAGGACGCGGATGCAGTTTATCGTCTTACCCAGGTCGCGGACGAGTTTGGAGTCAACTATTTGCCCATAGCTGGGAACCTAACAGGTTCTGCCACCCCAGGTCAGGGTGGACCTGGGAACACTAGTAATTAAGAGGTGGTTCCACGCTCCTCAAAACCTCCTGATCAGTGACGTTGCTGTCGGATGTAGTACATCGTCTTACCCAGGACGCGGATGTAGTTTATCGTCTTAGACAGGACGCCGATAGAGATTATCGTCTTACCCAGGACGCGGATGTAGTTTATCGTCTTAGCCAGGACGCCGATAGAGATTATCGTCTTAGCCAGGACGCCGATAGAGTTTATCGTCTTAGCCAGGACGCGTAACCGAGTTCCAGTTCCAATTGGGTTCGTTATATTCGCTTACACGCAAATACCCTTGGGAAATGTATGGATCTACATCGTCTCCCCCAGGTATGGGTTAATTTGTAAGTCTTGTATCATTATCTCAAAAAAAGTTCTTACACTCACAAAATATTTTCTGGCTTTATATAACCTGCAAATGCGAGAAACAACATATAGAAAGTCACCCCTTTTGCAGGAAACTTTTAAGTTGACTGCAAATGAGGCACGATTTTTAAAAATATAATTTCACCCCAAGCAAAGCAATAAAGCTACTAAGATATAATGTGGTTACTGAGTGCGAAAGAATAAGAAAAAGAAAAATATCATTAAGAAGCGACAACAATAAATAGAGGAGGATTCAGGAAAACAGTAGATGACGATTGACATTCTGAAGAATTGATAATGACACGCAATGTTAAATCATAGGTCAGAATTCAAGGAGGCGAGATTCTAACTTACTTCTCATATGGTTCTTTTTTTTTTATTACACTGAAAAATCATTTTGCACGAGATCAATCAAATATGATTGATGATGCCATAGAGATCAAAAGGATCTTGAACACATGCATTTCCCGAAGAAAGAAAAGGTTAAAGTGGCAAGGACAAATTTTGAAGCAAAGCAAAATCGCTAAGGGCTACCCATGTAAACTACTAAATTTCGGAGTTTCGTTTCTGTTGTTGGGATTCGTCTACCCAGGGTTTTTGTTGATATATGAGTCTCGGGATTTCAAACATTTAAAAACAACAGCAAAACATCTTTTAAATGAAACATAAAAAAACGTTATTCGCTGAAGGAAGGACAGAACGTTAGTTGAAATAACACTTATATCAGTCAGCCATTCAGTTATGTACGATGCCTGATACACGCTTAGGGGATCATGTATCTTCTGATACATGACTGACGAGGCAGATTTTTTCTCGCAGTATGTTCAAGTCAGTTATGTACGATGCTTGATACACGCTTAGGTGATCATGTATCTTCTGATACATGACTGACGAGGCAGATTTTTTCTCGCAGTATGTTCAAGTCAGTTATGTACGATGCTTGATACACGCTTAGGTGATCATGTATCTTTTGATACATGACTGACGAGGCAGATTTTTTCTCGCAGTAGGTTCAAGTCAGTTATGTACGATACCTGATACACGCTTAGGTGATCATGTATCTTTTGATACATGACTGACGAGGCAGATTTTTTCTCGCAGTATGTTCAAGTCAGTTATGTACGATGCTTGATACACGCTTAGGTGATCATGTATCTTCTGATACATGACTGACGAGGCAGATTTTTTCTCGCAGTATGTTCAAGTCAGTTATGTACGATGCTTGATACACGCTTAGGTGATCATGTATCTTTTGATACATGACTGACGAGGCAGATTTTTTCTCGCAGTAGGTTCAAGTCAGTTATGTACCATGTCTATTACACGCTTAGGTGATCATGTATCTTTTGATACATGACTGACGAGGCAGATTTTTTCTCGCAGTAGGTTCAAGTCAGTTATGTACGATGCTTGATACACGGTTAGGTGATCATGTATCTTTTGATACATGACTGACGAGGCAGATTTTTTCTCACAGTAGGTTCAAGTCAGTTATATACCATGCCTAATACACGCTTAGGTGATCATGTATCTTTTGATACATGACTGACGAGGCAGATTTTTTCTCGCAGTAGGTTCAAGTCAGTTATGTACGATACCTGATACACGCTTAGGTGATCATGTAACTTTTGAGACATGACTGAAAAGGCAGATTTTTTCTCGCAGTAGGTTCAAGTCAGTTATGTAGCATGCCTAATATACGCTTAGGTGATCATGTATCTTTTGATACATGACTGACGAGGCAGATTTTTCTCACAGTAGGTTCAAGTCAGTTATGTACCATGCCTAATACACGCTTAGGTGATCATGTATCTTTTGATACATGACTGACGAGGCACATTTTTTCTCGCAGTAGGTTCAAGTCAGTTATGTACCATGCCTAATATACGCTTAGGAGATCATGTATCTTTTGATACATGACTGACGAGGCAGATTTTTTCTCGCAGTAGGTTCAAGTCAGTTATGTACCATGCCTAATATACGCTTAGGAGATCATGTATCTTTTGATACATGACTGACGAGGCAGATTTTTTCTCGCAGTAGGTTCAAGTCAGTTATGTACCATGCCTAATATACGCTTAGGTGATCATATATCTTTTGATACATGACTGACGAGGCACATTTTTTCTCGCAGTAGGTTCAAGTCAGTTATGTACCATGCCTAATATACGCTTAGGAGATCATGTATCTTTTGATACATGACTGACGAGGCACATTTTTTCTCGCAGTAGGTTCAAGTCAGTTATGTACCATGCCTATTACACGCTTAGGTGATCATGTATCTTTTGATACATGACTGACGATGCAGATTTTTTCTCGCAGTAGGTTCAAGTCAGTTATGTACCATGCCTAATATACGCTTAGGAGATCATGTATCTTTTTATACATGACTGACGAGGCAGATTTTTTCTCGCAGTAGGTTAAAGTCAGTTATGTACCATGCCTATTACACGCTTAGGTGATCATGTATCTTTTGATACATGACTGACGAGGCAGATT
Organism: Acanthosepion esculentum; assembly: GCA_964036315.1. Lineage (NCBI taxonomy): Eukaryota > Metazoa > Mollusca > Cephalopoda > Sepiida > Sepiidae > Acanthosepion > Acanthosepion esculentum. Next base: position 41,728,528 of record OZ038505.1, read on the forward strand.
TTTTCTCGCAGTAGGTTCAATTCAGTTATGTACCATGCCTAATATACGCTTAGGTGATCATGTATCTTTTGATACATGACTGACGAGGCAGATTTTTTCTCGCAGTAGGTTCAAGTCAGTTATGTACCATGCCTAATATACGCTTAGGAGATCATGTATCTTTTGATACATGACTGACGAGGCAGATTTTTTCTCGCAGTAGGTTCAAGTCAGTTATGTACCATGCCTATTACACGCTTAGGTGATCATGTATCTTTTGATACATGACTGACGAGGCAGATTTTTTCTCGCAGTAGGTTCAATTCAGTTATGTACCATGCCTAATATACGCTTAGGTGATCATGTATCTTTTGATACATGACTGACGAGGCAGATTTTTTCTCGCAGTAGGTTCAATTCAGTTATGTACCATGCCTAATATACGCTTAGGTGATCATGTATCTTTTGATACATGACTGACGAGGCAGATTTTTTCTCGCAGTAGGTTCAAGTCAGTTATGTACCATGCCTATTACACGCTTAGGTGATCATGTATCTTTTGATACATGACTGACGAGGCAGATTTTTTCTCGCAGTAGGTTCAATTCAGTTATGTACCATGCCTAATATACGCTTAGGTGATCATGTATCTTTTGATACATGACTGACGAGGCAGATTTTTTCTCGCAGTAGGTTCAATTCAGTTATGTACCATGCCTAATATACGCTTAGGTGATCATATATCTTTTGATACATGACTGACGAGGCACATTTTTTCTCGCAGTAGGTTCAATTCAGTTATGTACCATGCCTAATATACGCTTAGGTGATCATGTATCTTTTGATACATGACTGACGAGGCAGATTTTTTCTCGCAGTAGGTTCAAGTCAGTTATGTACCATGCCTAATATACGCTTAGGAGATCATGTATCTTTTGATACATGACTGACGAGGCACATTTTTTCTCGCAGTAGGTTCAAGTCAGTTATGTACCATGCCTATTACACGCTTAGGTGATCATGTATCTTTTGATACATGACTGACGATGCAGATTTTTTCTCGCAGTAGGTTCAAGTCAGTTATGTACCATGCCTAATATACGCTTAGGAGATCATGTATCTTTTTATACATGACTGACGAGGCAGATTTTTTCTCGAAGTAGGTTAAAGTCAGTTATGTACCATGCCTATTACACGCTTAGGTGATCATGTATCTTTTGATACATGACTGACGAGGCAGATTTTTTCTCGCAGTAGGTTCAATTCAGTTATGTACCATGCCTAATATACGCTTAGGTGATCATGTATCTTTTGATACATGACTGACGAGGCAGATTTTTTCTCGCAGTAGGTTCAAGTCAGTTATGTACCATGCCTAATATACGCTTAGGAGATCATGTATCTTTTGATACATGACTGACGAGGCAGATTTTTTCTCGCAGTAGGTTCAAGTCAGTTATGTACCATGCCTATTACACGCTTAGGTGATCATGTATCTTTTGATACATGACTGACGAGGCAGATTTTTTCTCGCAGTAGGTTCAATTCAGTTATGTACCATGCCTAATATACGCTTAGGTGATCATGTATCTTTTGATACATGACTGACGAGGCAGATTTTTTCTCGCAGTAGGTTCAATTCAGTTATGTACCATGCCTAATATACGCTTAGGTGATCATGTATCTTTTGATACATGACTGACGAGGCAGATTTTTTCTCGCAGTAGGTTCAAGTCAGTTATGTACCATGCCTATTACACGCTTAGGTGATCATGTATCTTTTGATACATGACTGACGAGGCAGATTTTTTCTCGCAGTAGGTTCAATTCAGTTATGTACCATGCCTAATATACGCTTAGGTGATCATGTATCATTTGATACATGACTGACGAGGCAGATTTTTTCTCGCAGTAGGTTCAATTCAGTTATGTACCATGCCTAATATACGCTTAGGTGATCATGTATCTTTTGATACATGACTGACGAGGCAGATTTTTTCTCGCAGTAGGTTCAATTCAGTTATGTACCATGCCTAATATACGCTTAGGAGATCATGTATCTTTTGATACATGACTGACGAGGCAGATTTTTTCTCGCAGTAGGTTCAAGTCAGTTATGTACCATGCCTAATATACGCTTAGGTGATCATGTATCTTTTGATACATGACTGACGAGGCAGATTTTTTCTCGCAGTAGGTTCAATTCAGTTATGTACCATGCCTAATATACGCTTAGGTGATCATGTATCTTTTGATACATGACTGACGAGGCAGATTTTTTCTTGCAGTAGGTTCAAGTCAGTTATGTACCATGCCTAATATACGCTTAGGAGATCATGTATCTTTTGATACATGACTGACGAGGCAGATTTTTTCTCGCAGTAGGTTCAAGTCAGTTATGTACCATGCCTATTACACGCTTAGGTGATCATGTATCTTTTGATACATGACTGACGAGGCAGATTTTTTCTCGCAGTAGGTTCAATTCAGTTATGTACCATGCCTAATATACGCTTAGGTGATCATGTATCTTTTGATACATGACTGACGAGGCAGATTTTTTCTCGCAGTAGGTTCAATTCAGTTATGTACCATGCCTAATATACGCTTAGGTGATCATGTATCTTTTGATACATGACTGACGAGGCAGATTTTTTCTCGTAGTAGGTTCAAGTCAGTTATGTACCATGCCTAATATACGCTTAGGTGATCATGTATCTTTTGATACATGACTGACGAGGCAGATTTTTTCTCGCAGTAGGTTCAAGTCAGTTATGTACCATGCCTAATATACGCTTAGGTGATCATGTATCTTTTGATACATGACTGACGAGGCAGATTTTTTCTCGCAGTAGGTTCAAGTCAGTTATGTACCATGCCTAATATACGCTTAGGAGATCATGTATCTTTTGATACATGACTGACGAGGCAGATTTTTTCTCGCAGTAGGTTCAAGTCAGTTATGTACCATGCCTAATATACGCTTAGGTGATCATGTATCTTTTGATACATGACTGACGAGGCACATTTTTTCTCGCAGTAGGTTCAATTCAGTTATGTACCATGCCTAATATACGCTTAGGTGATCATGTATCTTTTGATACATGACTGACGAGGCAGATTTTTTCTCGCAGTAGGTTCAAGTCAGTTATGTACCATGCCTAATATACGCTTAGGAGATCATGTATCTTTTGATACATGACTGACGAGGCAGATTTTTTCTCGCAGTAAGTTCAAGTCAGTTATGTACCATGCCTATTACACGCTTAGGTGATCATGTATCTTTTGATACATGACTGACGAGGCAGATTTTTTCTCGCAGTAGGTTCAAGTCAGTTATGTACCATGCCTAATATACGCTTAGGTGATCATGTATCTTTTGATACATGACTGACGAGGCAGATTTTTTCTCGCAGTAGGTTCAAGTCAGTTATGTACCATGCCTAATATACGCTTAGGTGATCATGTATCTTTTGATACATGACTGACGAGGCAGATTTTTTCTCGCAGTAGGTTCAAGTCAGTCATGTACCATGCCTAATATACGCTTAGGAGATCATGTATCTTTTGATACATGACTGACGAGGCAGATTTTTTCTCGCAGTAGGTTCAAGTCAGTTATGTACCATGCCTAATATACGCTTAGGTGATCATGTATCTTTTGATACATGACTGACGAGGCAGATTTTTTCTCGCAGTAGGTTCAATTCAGTTATGTACCATGCCTAATATACGCTTAGGTGATCATGTATCTTTTGATGCATGACTGACGAGGCAGATTTTTTCTCGCAGTAGTTTCAAGTCAGTTATGTACGATACCTGATACACGCTTAGGTGATCATGTAACTTTTGAGACATGACTGACGAGGCAGATTTTTTCTCGCAGTAGGTTCAAGTCAGTTATGTACCATGCCTAATATACGCTTAGGTGATCATGTATCTTTTGATACATGACTGACGAGGCAGATTTTTTCTCGCAGTAGGTTCAAGTCAGTTATGTACCATGCCTAATATACGCTTAGGAGATCATGTATCTTTTGATACATGACTGACGAGGCAGATTTTTTCTCGCAGTAGGTTCAAGTCAGTTATGTACCATGCCTAATACACGCTTAGGTGATCATGTATCTTTTGATACATGACTGACGAGGCAGATTTTTTCTCGCAGTAGGTTCAAGTCAGTTATGTACCATGCCTAATATACGCTTAGGAGATCATGTATCTTTTGATACATGACTGACGAGGCAGATTTTTTCTCGCAGTAGGTTCAAGTCAGTTATGTACCATGCCTAATATACGCTTAGGTGATCATGTATCTTTTGATACATGACTGACGAGGCACATTTTTTCTCGCAGTAGGTTCAATTCAGTTATGTACCATGCCTAATATACGCTTAGGTGATCATGTATCTTTTGATACATGACTGACGAGGCAGATTTTTTCTCGCAGTAGGTTCAAGTCAGTTATGTACCATGCCTAATATACGCTTAGGAGATCATGTATCTTTTGATACATGACTGACGAGGCAGATTTTTTCTCGCAGTAAGTTCAAGTCAGTTATGTACCATGCCTATTACACGCTTAGGTGATCATGTATCTTTTGATACATGACTGACGAGGCAGATTTTTTCTCGCAGTAGGTTCAAGTCAGTTATGTACCATGCCTAATATACGCTTAGGTGATCATGTATCTTTTGATACATGACTGACGAGGCAGATTTTTTCTCGCAGTAGGTTCAAGTCAGTTATGTACCATGCCTAATATACGCTTAGGTGATCATGTATCTTTTGATACATGACTGACGAGGCAGATTTTTTCTCGCAGTAGGTTCAAGTCAGTCATGTACCATGCCTAATATACGCTTAGGAGATCATGTATCTTTTGATACATGACTGACGAGGCAGATTTTTTCTCGCAGTAGGTTCAAGTCAGTTATGTACCATGCCTAATATACGCTTAGGTGATCATGTATCTTTTGATACATGACTGACGAGGCAGATTTTTTCTCGCAGTAGGTTCAATTCAGTTATGTACCATGCCTAATATACGCTTAGGTGATCATGTATCTTTTGATGCATGACTGACGAGGCAGATTTTTTCTCGCAGTAGTTTCAAGTCAGTTATGTACGATACCTGATACACGCTTAGGTGATCATGTAACTTTTGAGACATGACTGACGAGGCAGATTTTTTCTCGCAGTAGGTTCAAGTCAGTTATGTACCATGCCTAATATACGCTTAGGTGATCATGTATCTTTTGATACATGACTGACGAGGCAGATTTTTTCTCGCAGTAGGTTCAAGTCAGTTATGTACCATGCCTAATATACGCTTAGGAGATCATGTATCTTTTGATACATGACTGACGAGGCAGATTTTTTCTCGCAGTAGGTTCAAGTCAGTTATGTACCATGCCTAATACACGCTTAGGTGATCATGTATCTTTTGATACATGACTGACGAGGCAGATTTTTTCTCGCAGTAGGTTCAATTCAGTTATGTACCATGCCTAATATACGCTTAGGTGATCATGTATCTTTTGATACATGACTGACGAGGCAGATTTTTTTCTCGCAGTAGGTTCAAGTCAGTTATGTACCATGCCTATTACACGCTTAGGTGATCATGTATCTTTTGATACATGACTAACGAGGCAGATTTTTTCTCGCAGTAGGTTCAAGTCAGTTATGTACGATACCTGATACACGCTTAGGTTATCATGTAACTTTTGAGACATGACTAACGAGGCAGATTTTTTTCTCGCAGTAGTTTCAAGTCAGTTATGTGCCATGCGTGATACACGTTTAGGCGATCGTGAATCTTTCGATACATGACTGACGAGGCAGATTTTTTCCTGCAGTTGTTTGCCATTTCTTTCTGCGGTAGACCAGTTGTCATGCAAGGCTATAGAAACCAGTCTGCACTGCTATTTACCCATAGTTGGAGTGGGGAGAAGAAGAGGCTTCATACCTTTCCCAAGGGTATTAACACATAAGTGAATGTAATGGATCCGACTGGAATTCGAACTCGGCTTTCCGATTCCTCAATCCGAGCCGCTATCCATTACTCCACTGTGCCTTATTCTTTTCACACACACACACGCGCGTGCGCACACATAAAAACGCACACACATATATATATATACATATATATATATATATGCAATAGCAATGAAATGTTAAATTTTCTTTACCGTGAGATGTGTCTTATGAAATAATTAAGTGTTATTAGTGCAGTGGAATGTGTGAACAGACTTACTTTATGACGGTCGGATTAATGTGTCTGTGAGTTTGTAGACAAAAGTTTAGTAGGCGGTTGCTGGTTAATCCCTTCTATTGCGTACGTGGATAAGGCCTTAGTCGGCGGCTGCTGGCTGTCTCTCTTCCATTGTGTGCGAGGGTGCGAACATGTTGGGATAAAAATCAACAATATTAAGACGGAATAAAACTGGTAATAAAATAATAGTAATAATGAAGAGTGTATTAACCCAGAGAGTTTGGATATAAAGTAACTCTAAGATGGAGTAAAACTTGTAATAATGCCGGGTGTATCGACTCAGACTCTTGGAATAGAACAAATAACATGGAGAAAAATTAATAATAAAAATAGATGTAGAATAAATGCTGAACGCACTCAAGATATATGCAACTATCTCAGTTACCAAGTAAGCTGGCAATATACAATATTAGCGAATTAAAGAAGTCGTCTTACTTCTCCTTGAATGATGCAATTCAGTATAACATTGAGTAAAGTTTAATCTTGTTTATTTCGATTTATTGATTAAGAGCAGAGAATTTCGAGAAAATCGATCCTCCAGTTCAGCGTTCTTATCGCTAGCAAGCGAAACCCGTTCGATTTAAGACCTAAAGTTGAAATCAATCAAGCGTCACATTATGCGTAATCAACATCAAAGTTTCGCTGATATTTTGATAAATCTGCTATTAAGGTGACTGCAGTTTCATCAGTCTAAGTAAACTTGGCTTTACTATTTGATTTAAATGGTAACGAAATTAAACGCGTCTATTTAATCTGAAATCTTTTTCGGTTTTTGCACAACTGAATCATTTGGAAGAATGGCGTTGTCTTGCGAGGTGCGGAGGTGGGAACGAAGTGTTGAAATTCTGGTCGAGATAGTTTGTTCGCTTCGTACGCCTTTTGGGTAAAAGGCATGCATCCCTCTCTCCACACCAGCAGCAACAAGTAATATAACAGTCAGAGTGGGATCTCTAAACTTGTTTGGCGACAAGTCTAGGAGAAATCAAAAACAACCGCTGCCTTGCAGTCATAACCATTCCCGACAGTGGTTTCGAGAATAATCACAGAGTCAAATCCAGAGCTGGAATGCTAAAGACAACCCGACACTATCTTCAGCCGAAGTCAGACAACGATCAACATCTATGTGTCATGGCTCTCCACAACTTCCTATCACTGGTAGTAACATTTCTGCTTTTGATATCCATTCGCATAAACCTGTCCAGTACGTGGCCCGCTGTTCCCTGTTTCTTTGATATGTCCGGCGTGTGTCAAACCCTTCTTCCTCAATTTCTCAATGTGTGTCCATGAAATTTTAGCCGTCTCTTTATGAATTTGAATATATATCCTTTTTGTTTCGATTTTTCTTAAAACTTTTTCATTGCTTACTGTTGCAGAGTTATTTCCACAATAGAAACTGTATTCGGACTAAATGTGTCCTAAATGGGTTAAACGTACAGAAACGTTAGGAACTTGTAATAAAGTGTTACACAGAGTAATCGAGTTGTGGTCGGTGAACACTACTCCTCCTCTCGACTACTACTGACTCCTACTTATAATAGGTGGGAGAGTCTATTATCTAGACACGGTGTCTTTCACTATAACACTTACACACGCCATACACGGTATTCTCAGCATCCTTCCGTAGAACCACATCTCTAGTTTTCTCTTCATCTGTGAGGAGATTGTCCAGCTTTCACAGGGAAAGTGAGACAAGGGAAAACAGCGCGTGACATACTTGACGAGCTTGAGCAGGTGGATGACAGAACGTGGTCTGGGGGACGAAGCAGAGGGAAGGAAGACGCTGAGAGCTGCAAGGGATAGGAAGAGGTGGAGAGCCATGATCGCTTACTTCCTGAAAGGACATGACACATAAAAAGAAAGAAAAGTTATTCCATAGGAGTTCAGTATTCTTTTCATGGTTTCTAACGAAATTTCATGTTTATTCGTATTTTGCTTAACTTCTTAAATGCATCTTTTGCTCTGCCAACTCGCGAGGAGGATACTGGTGCCAATACTGTTGCCAATACTGGTGCCAATACTGTTGCCAATACTGGTGTCAATACTGGTGCCAATACTGTTGCCAATACTGGTGCCAATACTGGTGCCAATACTGGTGTCAATACTGGTGTCAATACTGTTGCAAATACTGGTGCCAATACTGGTGTCAATACTGGTGCCAATACTGGTGTCAATACTGGTGCCAATACTGGTGTAAATCCTCGTCCTTCTCTTGGACAACACCATTGAAATATAGAGGGAGATGACTTGATTTTTCTGTGTTTTCCGGGCGCTCGCAACTTGTCGCGAAAGGCTTCCGGGTGCTCGCTAATCCTCTCGCAAAACTTACGGGCGCCTGCCACGCGCCTCAAGAGTTCGTTTCTTTACAAATACACTTTAGAAAGATATCCAGTTAAGGATTTATAACAGGGGAGGCTTTGACTAACTTCGGTTGGCAACTATTCTCGGAGAAGAACAACTCTTAATTCAAAACTGGTTGGGCATGGGGCTACTTCATGCTAAAACAGCGCTGTAGAATGTTGAGGATGAAATGTTGCGGAAACAACAGAAGCTTTAACAAGAAAAAAAAAGTGAGATCAGTCGTTTGAACGACCCTTGGAATGATAAAGAGACATTTAAAAATAAAAATCTTTTTTTTAATCGAGTTCACCCCAAGTAAGATAGTAAAGCCAGTAAGACACAAGGGGTCTTTGGTGTGAAATAATTAGAAAACCGAAACATTACTAATGAGCGAGAACAAAAGAAGAGTAATCAGAATGACAGTAGAAACAAAAAAAAACTGGTACACAGAGTATACCACAATATGTAAGCAAATGTTAAACAAATGTGCATAAACAGTTCAGATAAAATAAATATAAATGTAATAAAATGTTTAAAGAGTCACGTACATACCTACTAAGTATAAACCTACTTTTGGCCCACCCTGTACACACAGACACATTAAAAAAAATCGCAATCACCTCAAGTATGCTAGTAAAGCCATTAAGGCACAAGGGGTTACATGGTATCGAAGAATTAGGAACAGATGATGAGCAGAAAGAGAAACGAGTAATCAGGTGGATAGTGATTGACATTGCATTTAAATTTTTGAGATTAAAGTTGACTGGAAAACATGAAACTGGAAGGGAGCTCCACAAGCGAGAAGTGCGAGAAAAGAAACTATTATAATAGAATTTACGGTTACATCTAGCGAACTCAACGATAAGTGGATGAGATCACGACGCCAGTCTAGTACTGGGCTTAAATTAAAAAAGTCTACGTACCATAGCGAAAAGCGCATCCGAACAATTACCATGAAGGTATTTCTAGAAAAAAAAACATAGGGAGGTAGACCTACGGCCGTATAACGCTACAGAGAAGAGAAACTAAAAAGTTCTGATCTACACTAAGAGAAATTTTCATTTCGTCTTCCTAGTACGATCTTTTCCTCGGGTTCTAATAGATTAGACCATATCATTAGTTCGACCCGAAATGGAGACGGAGACAGCATCCGCTTGATAAAATAATGAAGCTATGGGCATTCGGTGTAGAAATACGATCCGAAATAGGATCTAACCTACATCGATAAGGAGGATGCCTTGCTGTCAGATATTCAATAATGATGAATAAAGCTATAAAGTTCGTAAAGGTCAGTATTAAAGTCAACGATCTGGCAGTTTGACATAGATTACGTCTTACGTTTTACAGAAAAATATGCAGGTACAGTTGGAAAATGCAAACTCTACAAAATTCTTCGTATATGTATGCTGACATTCCATACTACTTCAAATAAAAGTTTGTAAGGAAACTCCCATCAATTCTGGAAAGATCGATAGCAACAACTGGACTTGAGAAACCTATTTTCCCGAAAACCATTAAGAATTCTCTCTCTCTCTCTCTCTCTCTCTCTCACACACACACACACACACACACACACACACACACACACACACACGAACGAACTGTTACTCTTGGCTGTACTAATAACTAGCGTTCCAGATATGCCCCGACGACATATGATCAGCTTAAAAAGACATCTAGAATGAAATAACTACTCTGCATATTTAATATAAACATACGTAACGGTTTTGATTTATTCGTTTTCTACGGCTTGTCAACCCTTTGCAGGTTATTTAAAGCCAGAAAGTATTCTTAGATTGTAAGAAATTTTGGAGATAATAATTTAGTGATACAAAAATTACTGATTAACCCATAGCTGGCGGCAAAGAGGTGGAGTCATACCTATTCAGAATTTGATAAAAACAAGAAATTATGTGGATACAAATTGGGGGATCAATTCTATATTACAATCAATATATAAAAAGATCCCTCATTTTGTGGCCAACTTACTTTCTCTACATTGATATTCCAGAGAATTTAAATAAACCTAAAAGACATGCCTGTGTAGCCAATCAGAATTTCATTGATTGACTGATTAGTTTTCTACAGCTTAACCCTTTACAGGTCATTTAAAGCCAAAAAATATTTTTTAGATTGTAAGATTTTTTCTTAGATATAATGGTTTAGTGAAACAAGTTTTACTAATTAATCCATAGCTGGAGGGAAAAGAGGTGGATTCCCGAGGGTATTTGCATACAAGTGAATAATAACGAATCCAACCGGAATTGGAACACGGTTCTCTGATTAACAATTACGAGAGATTACCCATTAAAACACTTGCACATCCAAGCTTACAGTTTTCGCTAGCTGTCACCCATCTAGGTTGTTTAACTTCGGTGATCGTACAGGAACGGGCGATTCAACATGATGGGGTCGTAAGCCGTAACAGTTTTGAAGAGAAAACATCTCAAAACATCTAACGTCACTATAGCCTACGTCAACCCAAATATTCACAAGTAGTTCTACGCTACGCAGAAATTTCAGAGGTAAGCCTCCACCGAAAGGAAAGTATGAAAAGGAATTCTAGAGATCACAAACCATGTAAAGTTGAGCCAGTCTCCCCAAAACATAACAAAACTCGAAAGCCGAAGATTGTGGAGGGGCACTGAAGTGTAGAGAATCATATATTCAGTGAAAAGTAGATATATATCCCGTAAAATTAATCCAAAATAACAAATGACAGCTTAGGAAAATATGATTGCAAAAAGCAACAATCTAGCTATTCAACAATGATAAAACCCTTTCTTGGCCCCGAAGCGGTTTGTTTCCATTCCTTATTCTTCTCAGCATGTCAAGGTCTTTTGTTGGACAACGGCCTTCCACAGATTTATGGGAAGGAATAGACCATTACCCTACTGCTCTGTACCAGTTCGTCTTGTTAGAAGCAGATGAGACACGCTCAAATACCTAGTAACTTGTTATTTTACATGAGACTGTTGAGTGGACAAAAACTAACCATGCAAAGGAGCCAGTCCCCCACAAAAGCTGACGAAACCGGAAAGCCCAAGATTGCGGAAAGACACTAAAGTATAGCGGATCATATATTCAGTGAAGAGTAGACATAAATTCTGTAAAATTAATTCAAAATACTAAGTGACTGATCAGGGGAATATGACTGCAAAAGCCAACATCTAGCTAATTCAACAGTAAAATGATGAGACCTAGCTGCCAATCAAGTACTGCGCTCATAATCGAGGTACCAAAGGGGAAAGCTCACCAGAAAAATAGCCACGAAAATGTTTATAGATAAGGCACGTTGCGGCGGTGTGAAAGTTTTTGGAAACGAGATGCCAGGTCAGGACCGATAACGCCCAGATAGCTCTGCTATTTAATCCACAGATGGGGGTAGAAGGTATCAAACTTTTCGCATGAGTCTTTGAGCGAAAGTGAACGCAACCGAAATTTCAACTAAGTACGCTCATCCTACTGTTCTGTTCTTTTTTTCACGTAGTATTATAGAAATTATAATATATATATATATAGAAATAATATAGAAAATATAATATATAGAAATATAATATATAGAAATTATATAGCTATTATAGACATTATAATATAGAAATAATATAGAAATTATAAAAATTATAATATATATATAGATATAATATAGGTATTATAGACATTATAATATAGAAATAATATAGAAATTATAAAAATTATAATATATATATAGAGAGAGATATAATATAGGTATTATAGGCATTATAATATAGAAATAATATAGAAATTATAAAAATTATAATATATATATATAGATATAATATATGTATTATAGGCATTATAATATAGAATTAATATAGAAATTATAATATATATAAAAATTATATAGACATTATAGAAATTATAATAATTCAAGAGTGAACAGCACGCTATTTCTTTAATATTCATGAAATACTGAACATAAAGCAGATCATGAAAATCAACATAATGTTAACATTTTATAAGTAAATTAAAATTAAAGTGTTTTAGTGATATATCAGCCGTTCTTTCCACATAGGTAAACTAGTTGCTAGTAAAGCTTATGTTCTTGACAATTTTAATTTGTTAATTTTAAAGCGATTTTTTATATTCCTACTTATAGAATTCAAGAATCCATTCCGAATAACTTAAAGTATGGCGAGATAAGTGCACAAAAATGCCTGTACTGGTGAACATTGTCCCGTTCTTTAGGCTGCTATATTGTATAAAACAAAAGTCTCTTTTTAACTGAATTGGACGCTCCATTATTCGCTCTGTCAGGTTGAATTATTCTCGACTCAGTGATTTGGGGAGTTTTTATTCCAATCCAAACTTCAAACTGACAGATTTTCTTCCGTTTTCAAAGACACTAAAGAAACAACAAGACCGAAAGACGACTTCAAGAAACATATCTGTGTGTGTAGAAGTACATAAGTAAATTTATTTGTAGTGAATAGATTTAGATCCACACTGGATGCGCCATAATTGTGGCCTTGAGCCAACCTAAGTGAAGCCTTTTAAATCAAGACTTATTCAATATATTCGCCCCCCTCCTTCATCTCTCAACAGTGCCAGCGTTTCGACAGCTGATTCTCAAAGCATATAAGCCGTTTCTACTTGAAGGACAGAATGGCACCAAACATCCAAATTCCCATATCATATTGTGCCGTCCTAAGCCAAGGTTATATAAAGCTTAGCTGGGGTACAGAGTTGTTGGGTTGGGGGGGAGGGGTTATATGCTAGGCGCGTAGACTATTACTGCTGTAGTGAAAGATCCTAATGGTTAAAAATAGGCACACTAAAATAAAATAAAAAGGCGGAACAGGCGTGGGAAAAAGTGAGTGAGAAGGCTGGAGAGAGAGAGAGAGAGAGAGAGAGAGAGGGCTGGAGAGAGATAGAGTGAGAAGGCCGAGGGAGAGAAAAGGCTGAGGGAGAGAGAAGGCTGGGGAGAGATAGAAAGAAAGGCTTGGGAGAGAGAGCTCGAGAGAGATAGAGTAAAAGCTGGAGAGAGTATTTGGAAATGTTAACTGTCCCATAATATCTGCTCCTTTTAGTCTATAAAATGTGTATACAGATGTAACACCCATAATAGGACACAATATTTTTCCAAGCTTCTTTAAACGACTCTGCTGGCCACAAGATTTGCTTTTGGTAAGCGTTCGGGAATCAATTTCATTAGCACGATTTCTCTCTAAGATGTCCTATTTCACTGAAACCGAAATCTTATAGATATTTACTGTCAGGTACAATGACACAGTAATGAGAGACCTCGTGTGGAGAGAACTCCCTAGAAAATGGCTGCCATTCCTATAAGCTAAACCTCTGTTTACAGATGTCTCGTTATTACGATGTTAGACAAGTTTCATTTTTGTAACCTCAAATGGGCACTTACAGTCATCAGAAAATGTCTTAGAGACAAGGGCAGGTTGATTTTTCACTATGTTTTTAGAAAATATACATTGCACTCTGTGTAAAAGCTGGCGTTTGATATAAGTACTGAGACCAAAAATTAGATCCATAGCTTTTACTAATTTATAAGATATAGTCTGAAAAATGTACAGAAATACCTAATTTCCGCAGGTTTTTGTTTACAAATTAATTTCAAAATTTTACTATTTCAAGAACAAATCCAAATAACGTTGATATTTTTGTATTAGACACATTGAATGGAAAATATATTCAAACCAGAATTCTAATTAGAAAAAAAAGGCAAAATATTTTTTTATTATATTCTATAAGTAAAAACCGCGTAAGAATTGTAAAAATTACAAAAAAAGGCTACTGAATGAATAATATTTGTTCGATCAATTTTTATACCATAATTAATAAAAACACAAATTAGATAAAAGTGTATATTAACACCATAATACTGCTGGGCACATTATAACAAAAATGTTTTAAATGTTCATTGTTCATTGAAAATCGCACGAAAACTACTGCAGTGTATAACATATTACATCATAATGTAGCTAAATTGTTCGGTATAATTTCCTATTGAAGTAAATGAAGGTCTTGGGTGACAATGATTTAGTAATAATGGACCTGTGTTGTCCATCAATTGGTAAACCTTCAGTAAATTATGTGCTGTAAGTTTTTAAGTTTTAAAAAGGTATTATTTTTTGGGTGATTCTGTTCAAACTCCAAATCCGCGTTGAATTCTTGCTGCTCCTGAAATAAAAGGTACAAAGGGAAGAACGTGCCAGAGACACTGGAAATGGATTTAGGAACTTTATTACAGTAACAACGGTTTTGTTGAAGGGAAATGCCTTCCCGAGCAAAAGACATGTGTTTACCCATTGAAAGTTCAGGGGAAAAGAGAATGATTCTTCTTGTTTAACTTTGGTGCCAGGAAGCCCCTCTTTATTCGCGCATGCGCCATTAGTTCTGGGTGATTCTTTTTTATTTATTTTTGTGTATTTTCTATCTTATTGTGCTATTTGTTTGTTTCTGTTTTACGACATATCAAAAACCCTATGGGTCATTTTGTGCCAAAAAATAGTTATTTTGATTATTGATGGTTTACACAGATTTTGGAGAGCTCGGCTTATTTTGAGAAATTGACAGTTTTTGGCGGGTTAAACGCTTTTGGATAAGTTTCAAAGATTTTATTCTTGTATTGATTGTCTACTTTTAAAATAGTTTGAAAGAATCTACCGATGTTGAAATTAAAAAGTGAATTTAAGCGTGCTACTAAATTGGCATCTAGGTTCCACCTATTTACTGTTGAAATAGACCGTGAGTATGGGGGAAATATCATTAGCAAATGACCTCTTAACTGTTTCTTCACGTGTCACGCATGGTTGGTTCTTAACGCGGTAGAATTCTGTTTGTTTCGTACTCTCCTCTTCTAAACGTTTAGCCCAGAGGTTTATATCCTTTTGGCCAAGCTCGAGAATTTGGCGCGAACATCAAAAGAATCTTTGCGTCAATTTTTTTTGACTGGCCAAAACTATTTTATTTTCCGCCGTTCCTTTCTTTTTCGATTTTTTTTATCACGGAAGTTATGCCTGAAGCCTCTCTGATTTTTAGTATTTTCAGTCACAAATAAGTAGGCTCTTTTCCTGCAAACTTCTGTCTTTTCTTCTTTTTATTTGTGGGTTGCCTTCTCGTTAGTTAGGATAAAAGTGTATTGAGAGAAAGAGAGAGAGAGAGAGCGAGAGAGAGAAGGAGAGAGAGAGAGAGAAGTTTGTTTGGGTTTTGATCTTCAAACCATCAAATCTTTTATTTATCTACTTTGGAAAGAAAGAAAAAGGTTTTGTTGGAATACCTAGACCCTCAAACAAATTCGTGAAGAAAAAACATTTCGATGGTGAATAATTTAAAAAATGCTAGGATGCTTTTAAAATCAGCGATTGTCGACTGAGCTGCAAAAGCAGAATATAAAAATATGTCTTGACCAGAGTAAAGCTGGGCGTTTTCTTCACTGCAGAAGGTGGGGTTTCCTAGAGGGTGAGGGTAAGATGGCATCGTTTAGCGACCCATCAGCCTTTATCAGTCATCCCGTACGGAGTTAAATAAATTGAAGGGAAAAAGTCGATTACAAGAATTCTAGCGAAGTTCATATCAAATATATAATGGAGCGATGTTTTTGGATGGAAGAGGATACAAAATAAATTGTACTCTTTTTCTTGTACAAACAGATAATGCAAAAATAGAGTACTGTTGCCATTATGGGCGGGAGCTGCCCGGGCCTCACTTTCCAGTTAAGTTTAAAAGCGTTCCAGAGTCCTTGTTGGAGAAGAATTATTTCCAACCCTCCAAGCTCTATCTCACAGGCGGGATGTGGAGGATCTCTCGCTGCTCTATCGCTACTACCATGGAAAGTGCTCGGACGAACTACATTTCTTGGTTCTGCCTTCACAGCTAGGACCCGCCATGCCACTTACATAGTAGCAAACCACCCACATTCATTCTGTATTCCACCAGCAAGAAGTAAGTTCCACTCAAAAAGCTTCTTAACCGCGAACCACTACCCTGTAGAACAGGCTCCCAAGAGGAGGCTTCCCCCATCACTACAATCGTAACCTGTTCATGTCTAGAGTTAACCGCTATCTTCCCATTCTAACTATATAAACTACCTCTCAACCTAACCTTCTACCTCGAGTGCCCACCGCATCTTGCACAGGGTGAAACTTACTGTAAAAAAAGTTCTTATATCGTCATGAAATAATGGAAACAGAGCAAGAGTTTTCGAATGACCAAATGCGAAAGGTTTTGAGTTTGTATCTCCCTAAATAAATCGCGAAATCTGAATTCGAGCTAACTACAAAAGGGTGGGAAGCAGGTTCGAACCATGACGGAGGGCGCATTTTCTTTATCAAGATTCTCAAATCCACATACTTCCAGATTTTCTTTAAAATGGGTGAGAGTGGCTACTCAAAGACATATATTCATTAAAAGGTGACATTTAAAGTGATATGAAATAAAGTCGGGTGTTAAAAATATTCATTTCATTAATTATATATATAAAATTGAAAGTACCGTTATATATATTTATATATATATATATATATATATATATATATATATATATATATATATATATATATATATATATATATATATATATATATATATATATATATAATAAAAAGACTTAAACACTAATATTACATGGTCATAATTTATTCCATTGGAATCGATATAATTGCATATGTGTTCTTACGATTCCAATGGAATAAATTATGACCATGGAATATTAGTGTTTAAGTCTTTTTATTATATCCTTACTCTGTCCTGGACATCGAGTTCTACCTGGATCATATCCTCTTGGAATTATTTTTATACATATATGTATGTGTATATATAATTGCATATGTATGTGTATATCCACCACTAATATTGTCTATATATATATATATATATATATATATATATATATATATATATATATATATAACGGTACTTTCAATTTTGTTCAAAAAGCTTTCCCAGTTATAACGTTATTTTGTTTCATTTTTACGATTAGTCAATTTGTTTTATTATTTATCTTTCAAATATTTTAAACAATAATAATAATAAAATTTTGTTTTATACTTTATAATGATTTATATTTTAGTATATATAGCAATATATTGCCCATTGATGACGATCTCTTTACTTCGAAATCCAGTGTAAAATATATATAAGTTTTACGCGTGTACGGGCAGTGGGTAGAAGTAATACTTTTGTTGCTCTGCTGCTGTTTCTTATTACTAAGATGGACGGGTAACACCGGTCTTCACCCATCCTCTAAATCTCCACGCGCCACGCCCTGTAAATCGCTTCAGCAGGCGAACTAGCTCACGTGAAATTACCATTGAAAGGCGCTGCCCTCTTCTGTGCAATGATAGTACTCGAGAGGTATAAGTCCGTGATAATAAAACCTGAGGGGTGTTGTTCATTGTATTCGTGGCAAATATTTGCACCAACGCCTTGTTATCAGCACTTCCAATAAGTGTGTCTGGTTCTACATAAGCCTTCACCGCTCTAAACAAATCTTTTGTGTGGATAGTCTGCAGTTCAGTTCTGTGTTCCTTCTTTGCTATTCCACCTGAGCAACAAGTCCACTGGCAACAGAGTTAAGGCGACAAGGACAGATACAAGATAATACAGGAAGTCTCTAGCTGGAGCTCCCACAGTGGCGACCATCGGGTGATGATCGTTCTTGCACAACATTCTGAGCAATTATGCCCTTCGTGTCCTCCGATGGTGACAAAGCAGGTCTATTTAGACATAGCGCTGCTTTCCTTAATCCGAGGAGGGAGCCAGAAAAGATGCCCTAAACATAGATTGGTCTTAAGCAACTTGGCAACCCGCTGCAGTTGTCTAGTTATCCAATAACGCAATTGCAATAATCACTTTAGTAGAAATAAAACTCGTAAACATGTTGAACTCGGGTCTTGGTATGTAAGAACCCTCCAAGACAACGATTCTTCCCCAGAGCGTAAAACAGCCCTCATCACTGATGCGTTAAGCAAGTACATTGCTGCTCTCAGTGAGACTCGTTCTTCAGGCATCTCTGAACTTGAGGAATTTAGTGCAGGATATACCATTTTCTGGATTAGAAAAAGCGAAGAAGATTCCCGCCTATCAGGTATAGGCTTTGCCCTAAAATCAGACATTGCTAAATCCCTGTCATCTCTTCCGAAATGAATAAATGATCGCATTATGACTCTAGCCCTAGAACTCGACAACAACAGTTCTGCCACTCTTGTGAGCTGTTATGCCCCACCCATGAACACCCCTGTGTCGGAAATTGATAACTTTTATGATCAATTACGTTCACTAATTTCTGAAGTTCAACATAGAAACAAACTTGTCATTATGGGTGACTTTAATGTACTGCTTGGTGCTGACCATCAGACATGGCATGGAGTCCTTGAAAATCACGGGGTCGGGAGTATGAATTCTAATGGCCTACGACTTCTTTCTCTTTGCCAAGAATTCGATCTCACCATCACCAACACACATTATCAGCATTCCAATCATCACAAAAAGATTGGCATATGATTGATTACATTATCACTAAGAAACGTGAGGTGAAAAACTTCAATATCACCCGCTCTTTCTATAACACTTGCTATCTTTCAAACCATGCTCTACTACGCAGCAAAGCAGCCTTTCGACTCGTACGCAAGGACTACGGTTCCTAAAGAAATCAACATCTCATCCTTGAATTCTGGTATTAAGAAGAAAGAACTCTCTGACCAAATGGATTCGAGGCTTGATTCATGTGTGATCTCAAGACATTGAATCCTCCTGGAAATCTCTCAGAGATGACATTTATTTCAGCATCAGGACTGGTTCGATGTAAATGATGCTCACGTTCAAAGTCTCATCGAGAAGATACACGATTCGCACAAAATATTCATAAACAACAAAAAGTGTCTATCAAAAAAGCGCATATATAAGCAGTGTAAGCGGGAAGTGCAAAATGCTCTCATAAAAAATGAAAGATTCCTGGTGTTCTACTAAGACTGTGAAAATCCAGGCAGCAAATGACAGAAAAGCTCCCAAGGCATTCTATGAAGGCCTTAACAAGGTGTACAACTCACAAGGAAATGGAATTACACCTGTCCTGTCGTCTGACGGTAACACACTCAGCACAGACAAGAAGGAGATTATATCACAATGGAAAGATGGAAAGAACACTTTGAAAGTGTCCTTAATTCCATCTCTGCCATCGATGAAAACGTCATTGCTTCAATTCATCAGCGACCATAAATTTCCCAGTTGTCTCTTGAGCCATGCCTAAAAAGAATTCAGGATTCTATCAAGCAACTGTTCTTGAACAAAGCCACTTGAAAAGATGCTATTCTCCTCGAAATTTTAAAATATGGTGGGAAAACTCTGGTTAAGA